>OZ023156.1:34952709-35207768 GCA_963678695.2 Diplodus puntazzo
TTGAGGTTAGAGCCAGTGATTAATATATTCCGTTGGAGATGATGATGAAAACCTTCAGGGCTTTTCTGATGAGAGCCATGTGAATTAAAAACTGACAATACAAGTCTTACTAAAGACAAATGCTTTCTCCACAACGCTCATTATTATGTGGATTGCTGGCACATTGCTGTGTGTGTGTGTGTGCACTTATACTGTATGCTGCTAAGTAATTTGCTGTTATTAAAATCATACTGTTAGTTGTGATCTATGATGTATCAGTGATTAAGTTTAACAGTACCTTTCTCAACCAGAAATCAAGCCATCAAAGAGATCTGCAGGCATCTTTCAGTCTAAAGCTCAGTTCAGACCAAAGATATGCGACTAGACAAAACTGTTTTAGAACATTGCAGGGAAAAGTTGTTGTGGTGTGAACTGGCACTGATGAAATACCTGTGACTCTGTCAAGTCGCCAATAGGTGATTTTAGAAGGCACCTCATCTCCTTCAGCAGCCAACTAGTGCCTCATAGCGAAGTCAAGTAGGTTATGAACTGTCAGTTTTTCAATATGGCACCATTTTGGATGGAGGAAAGAGAGGATCACCCCATTCATTTATTTGAGGAACAGCCAGATCTGTATGTAGCAAACATTTTAATTTAAATTCACTGCTTAATTCAGAACCTTTTCCTCTATGCTGATCACATTCACCATCACCCTCTGCCACCTGCTTCTTTTTCATTCACTTAACCAAACACTTATACATCAGTGGCAGCTGGTGACTCAAAGGAACTGTCTGGACAGAAGGAAAACCAGCCCTCTGCATCACTTTACTTTACAGGAGTTAGCTACTTATCTCTGCTTTATTATGTTCATTGGAAAATTAAGCAGCAAAACAATGTCTGACAAGATTTCTTAAGAACAACATAATTGTATTCAGTCATGTTGTTTCAGATTTACCATACAGGCCTCTTGCCTAATCCTATAAAGAAGGAGTGTTTTGCAAGGGTGTAGATACACAGGCCTATCATATAGATTTCAGAAAATGCACAACAATAACAACATAATAAACTTCAACAAATAATAATGAACAAACTTTTGTTTGTGTTGCGATTGAATTGCATTGCATTATTCTAAGAGGTTTTCTAGCATTTAAGCTTCACTGCTTACCGTCACTGATGACGTTAACATGTACAGTATTTATTCCACTATTATTCTGAAGGTGACAATACTGTAGCTAATGCCTAATACTGAATGTACCATTTTCTGATAAAGACATAAGAGACATGGGGATGATTGGATTTCAGGAGCATTCTTACCACATGTACAGAGTGTAATCAGAACATTTGTCAAAACTAGGGTATTACCAGAGTTTGCGACACACACAGCTTCTTGTCTTTTTACAGTCTGATTTGTGTGTTGCCTGGCCAGCACTTTGCAAGGCGGGGGTAGACATGCATGTACAATGGAAAGCCACATTTCTGGTCCGAAAGAGAAACAGTCTACTTTTTACCATTCTGATAGACATAAATTAACAATTCTTTAAAATAGTGGATAGGTAGATGAAATGATACTGGTTGAAGGAGGAAAATATTACATTACCTGCAGTGATCCCCCAACAGCAGATAGGATGCAGATTAATTCTCTTAAAAGGAACCCCGGCTATGAAGACTTGTAGTTCTTAAAAGATAAATGTTAGTATCAGTTATAATAAAGTGATAGACAAAAACCTTCTTGATGTCTTCGTTTTTATATGATTTGTAAAAATAGTTTAACTCGTAGGTCGCCATTGTTGTTAACGTCGCAATGCACTCTGGGTAGTGTCATCATAAGGTTGCACTGGTGGGCTTCGGGACCCTGTTGTGACTGTTCAGCGACATAAACATGTCATCTGTTCAGCCTTTTCAATTTGAACCCAAGCGAAACATTAATGAGGAGGACAGAACTGACAATGTTTCACAAAACGAGCATCAAAATGAAGAGTAAGAAAGACAAGATGAGGCGAGAGTGGGACAAAACCGGTGGGGTAAGTGCGGCAACTGCGCCTCCATGGTTACCGAGAGGGAGAGTGTTTGTTGTCAAGGGCTCCAATTCTGTCAGCAGATGTTCACGGTAAGCTATTGTGTGATCAAACCTATTCCAATATCAATAATTTTAGAGATGATTAGCATTCAGAACTGTCGTGTGCTTTATAGATAATTAGGATATACAGTGAAACGTACAACACGTTGCACTTACTGATTGCTTAACTGACTGAAGAGGTGAATTATCAGCTTCCTCTGTGACCAGTGGCGTGTCCGATGGTTCGCCTAACGTTACAGAAGCAGCAACTGCAGCAGCGGGTTGTCTGCTCAGGAGAGCATCCAGCGTCTCTTGTCTATGGAGCTTTTTAACGCGCATTTCACTCGCTCCCCGAGGGCGTTTAGGCTCCTTATGTGGAAAAATTGTCGGAAAAGTATTTGGTTTTAGTCTTCGTTTATACCCAGCCGCTCCGGTGAGCTCTTTCAGCAGTTGTGGTCAGCTAGAAGCCTCAAATGCATCAGGAGAAAAATGTCGAGAACACAGCCGTGGATCTTTGGGAAGTTGTGTCCATCCGCAGGCATCTTCCCACTCCTTTCTCCTCTTCTTGTCAGTAGGAAAGCAGTGTAAACTCACATCACTCCCCTTGTTGCCTTTTGACTGGAAATTGCATCCAAAAGCAGCACAATGTGGCATTTTACTTTATAATTACTTTAACTGTGCGCAATAAACAAACACCAGCGTCAATAGCTATTCTACCAAGTGCAACCATTATACATCATCACCCCCAGAGTGCATTGCGCGCGGAAAGCAAGGCGTCCTACGTAGGTCAAAATATATACTAAATATTATAGATTTTTAAATCAATGGCAATATTTTATGTGTTTCTAACAACATATTTTAGTACAAGAGATTAATTGTGGCTTATTAGGGCCTACAAGTCTTTATAGCCGGGGTTCCTTTTAAAACTTCACGTTCCTCTGTGACGGGGCCCTAACCAGTCCATGACAGGTCCATGCTCAGACCTGGAAGAGTCTGTGACTGGAATGAGATCCACCGCGATGACGTAGTGAATGTAGGGGCAAATCGTAATGCCCCTAAACACCATTTGTGGAACCATTTGCAATACTTTATCTATCCACAAGGCGGAGCAGTGAAGCTGAAGCATTATTTCAACGTGAAATCAGCCGTTCTCGCTGTATCATAGTATTTGACATGTGTGAGAGATTTTGATTCCCACTCAGAGCATATTTGATGATTATTAGGCTACCATGTCATAAAGTCATGAATATCATGCTTCAGCTTTCAGTGCTCTGAAATGATTAGAAATGGTCCAATTATACCAGACAAGAGCAATTCTACAAAAATCAAAGCAAAGACAAAAACAATTGCTAATTTTATCCATATTTCAAGTTCAATGTCAGGGTCAAGTCTATTTCTATAGCACATTTAAAAGCAACCAAAGTTGACCAAAGTGCTTCAAAGGTTCAAGAATTATCAATACAAATAAATAATCTGGAAGGCACATTAGAGCAATTTTTGGTGAAGATGATATCTAGTCCCTGTTGAGTCTGTCTTGAATACTCCAGAGAAACTGAATAAATATTGCACATATAAACAAAGAAATGCTTAGCTTGCTTGAGGTTGTTAAAACTAAAATACCTGCTGAAGAATAAAGTTTTCCATGGACAGATATAGGTAGGCTACTACAGTGGGGCAAAAAGTATTTAGTCAGCCACCAATTGTGCAAGTTCTCCCACTTAAAAAGATGAGAGAGGCCTGTAATTTTCATCATAAGTATACCTCAACTATGAGAGACAAAATGAGAAAAAATAAATCCAGAAAATCACATTGTCTGATTTTTAAAGAATATATTTGCAAATTATGGTGGAAAATAAGTATTTGGTCAATAACAAAAGTTCATCTCAATACTTTGTTATATACCCTTTTGTTGGCAATGACAGAGGTCAAACGTTTTCTATAAGTCTTCACACGGTTTTCACACACTGTTGCTGGTATTTTGGCCCATTCCTCCATGCAGATCTCCTCTAGAGCAGTGACGTTTTGGGGCTGTCGCTGGGCAACACGGACTTTCAACTCCCTCCAAAGATTTTCTATGGGGTTGAGATCTGGAGACTGGCTAGGCCACTCCAGGACCTTGAAATGCTTCTTACGAAGCCACTCCTTCTTTGCCCAGGCGGTGTGTTTGGGATCACTGTCATGCTGAAAGACCCAGCCACGTTTCATCTTCAATGCCCTTGCTGGTGGAAGGAGGTTTTCACTCAAAATCTCACTATACATGGCCCCATTCATTCTTTCCTTTACACGGATCAGTCGTCCTGGTCCCTTTGCAGAAAAACAGCCCCAAAGCATGATGTTTCCACCCCCATGCTTCACAGTAGGTATGGTGTTCTTTGGATGCAACTCAGCATTCTTTCTCCTCCAAGCACGACAAGTTGAGTTTTTACCAAAAAGTTCTATTTGGTTTCATCTGACCATATGACATTCTCCCAATCCTCTTCTGGATCATCCAAATGCTCTCTAGCAAACTTCAGACGGGCCTGGACATGTACTGGCTTAAGCAGGGGGACACGTCTGGCACTGCACGATTTGAGTCCCTGGCGGCGTAGTGTGTTACTGATGGTAGCCTTTGTTACTTTGGTCCCAGCTCTCTGCAGGTCATTCACTAGGTCCCGCCCTGTGGTTCTGGGATTTTTGCTCACCGTTGTTGTGATCATTTTGACCCCATGGGGGGAGATCTTGTGTGGAGCCCCAGATCGAGGGAGATTATCAGTGGTCTTGTATGTCTTCCATTTTCAAATAATTGCTTCCACAGTTGATTTCTTCACACCAAGCTGCTTACCTAGAGTGTCCAAGGGGGCAGTTTAGTGTGTTTTGCCTACCAAGAGGGCACTTTGGCACGCTTTTTTGGCTCCCAAAAGGGCATTTTAGCACACGTTTTGGCTCTCAGGAGGGCACTTTAGCGCGTTTTTCAACAATTGGGCCACGAGGGGGGGCGACTGCCCCCCTGCCCCCCCCCCCTTGTGCACATCACTGCACTAGGGACAGGGGGGACATGTCCCCCCCACTTTTATTTAATCCAGCGGAACGCAGTAGCTCTCAAGTGTCCGATACTCAAACATTAGGTCCACTTGATTAATCTATCTGGCGTATGTGCTTATTTTACATTAATGTGATTGCAAACTCTGCCCACTGATGCAACACCAGCTATGCCAGGTTAGTAATCAAGTGAACCCACTCTCGCTGTGAGTGGCGGACAATTTGTGTAATGATGCTGCGTTCAAAGGCAGGAACAGGCCACTGTCTTCAGCCGGCCGGTCCATTGATCAAACATTTGTGTTTTGTTTTTTATTAACTCAAAATAATGACTGTATTTCCAGCTAGAAAACGCGCATCTCTCTCCTCCCTCCATTGTTGTTTGCATTTGTGTCTCTGCGTGGTCTGACACGTGAGTGACCTCATGCTGGAAAACGTGACTTCTCACGCTCGTGACGTCACTCCTCAAGACGCAAGAAGAAAGCAGAAGTATATATTTTTACTAAGGAAAATGACAAAACTAATACAACGCACAGTGACTTGAATAAGTAACTTTAATCTGATTACTGGTTCGGAAATATTAACGTGTCAGATTACTCGTTACTGAAAAAAGTGGTCAGATTAGAGCAACGTGCTACTGGCATCACTGACTGTGTGGCTTAAGTGCAACATGGAGCATGAGATGTATCTAAGAGTTCAAGTGTATGTTGTAAAGGGAAAATTTACACCGCTTTACATCGCTATCAGACCGGCCTTTCTTTTGGCACTACATTTTCTCAACCGTAGAACCTCCATATCCCTACGCATTAGCGCAACCAGGCAACAGGCGATCTGCGAGCGGCGAAATACAGCGCGAGGCCCAGTCGCTGGGTGAGAGGTTTACTTTCGATAAAAACGAAACTTATCTCTCCGTATCCCTCCGCATTAGCGCAACCACGTGGGGATATGGAGGTTCTACGGTTGAGAAAATGTAGTGCCGAAAGAAAGGCCGGTTTGACGGCGATGTAAAGTGGTGTGAATTTTCCCTTTAATAATTTTTTGTTTTTGTTTTTTTGTTTCTCTGCTGTCTGCACGTCTGAGCTTCAAGGGGACAAGCCGGTGTCTCGGATTAACACAGGACTATGTTAACTGCCGACCGTCAGCCGAATGCGTCTGTGGTCGCCATAGCTATAACAGATGTTGAGAACGGGAAGAGAAGACGTAGCTGTCCTCTGATATGCCTCTTTATTCAGGTTTTCTCTGTACAAAACATACCTGATACATGTTTGGTCTCCTGTTTGATCAAATGTGTCTAACCTCATCGCTGTATCAAAGTTGCAGGTTGTTACGGAAGACGTTCTAAACAGGCCCACACAGGGGCGGTAAACTCTGTATACACCTGGTTATAAGGACTCACGGCCGTATACTGAGTGCATGTGCGTGCACACACATACACACATGGAGAGAGGAGAGGACAGAGACAGTAAACGACTCACTATGAACAAGTCAGTGCGGCCCACCCCTGGGATTGAATTTTTCCTATTTGTATCAATATGGAATGATATTTAAAAAATTATTGTGAAAAGACTTTTTTCCATATCGCCCAGCCCCTAGTTTCAACACAATGAAACAAGTTAAATTGATTGGCGATAACCTAAGCTCTAATACATAAAAACTGATTTTCGAGCAGTTTGATCTAAAATTATTTTTTTTCGGAAGATCATTTGTTCTTTATTCAATACATATTCGATACATGCTCTGTTTTTCTTTTCCAGATCAACGCAGAGTTTTTGCAAGCTACAACAGTTTCCTTGGAGACAAAGTTCTTGGCGCAGTTGGACAAGCACCTGTCCAAACTGCCGGATGTCATCAGGAGCAAGGGAGGACAAGTGAAAGAGCAGACTGAGAGGACCTTGCAGGTTTTAGATGAGGTATCGTATAAGTTGGTTATCAGTGTGATCCATAGTTGAATAGTTGGTGTGTGTGTGCTTTTAATAAGTAGTAACTGTTCTTACTCAGACTGTGGACATCACGATAAGAAGAGAGTGCATCCTTAAGTCTTTGATGATCTACCCGGGTGAACCTGTTTATCACCTTCTTCTCCGGTAATAAACATTCCTTTGATTTGTGAGTATTTAAATTTTATGGCCAAATTGCTATAAAAAACAGCCCCAAGTGGGAGGAAAAGTTTGTAATTTTTAATGAATCCTTGACCTTTATTGTAGCACCATCATCAGTCTAAACCGAGAACTCTTGCTTCAGTTAATTTAACCAGTAAATTGTTCAGTGTTTAAAGTGAAACTCTCACCAAAAAGCGACCTAGGCTTTATTTGTGAATGTATATGAGTCAAACCTTTGTGTAAATGCAAAATTACGACAAAAGAGGCACTTTTAAGATTTGCTGTAGTTTCATTTTCGGGCAAGCTAATTTTCAATGGAGTGCCGGGGCAATCTTATGCTAGCATCAAAATCGCTATTTTTAAAACACTAAGAAGGCTCGACACAACATGAAACTTTGCTCGTATCACCAGGGTCTCTACTCATGAACACGAGCACAACTAAGTTATTTTTTTACATTCATGTCAATGCTATAATATTAGGTGTGATTACTTCAATTTTTTTAAGTTGAGCCAATGTTTCAGTTTTTTCAGTGCAGGGTGAACTTATTCTAATAACTGTATATACTGCTGGGTGTCTTATAACCTATGAAAACATAACCTAGCTACAACTTTACATTATTGATGTAAACTATAAATAAGTAAAGTAACCAGTAGGTTGCACACTAACTAAACTAGAGTAGCTTTTAGTTTTTACTGTTTCTTCCTATACCAAACATGCACCAAATGTGACGAAAATATTCAGGAAAAAGCATGGCGTAAATTATTTATCCTAAGTCTGGTTTTACTTGGCCTATCAACACAATTTAAAAACTGGTATGTAGTTTGAAGTCCGCACTTTCGACACAGTTAAAATGTAGACTCAGCGAAGCTGCGTCATCTTAAATCTGTTGATTTCAAAAGGTTACAATGAATGTAGATTCAAAGTTTAATATTTGCTAGTAACATTTTCACTTAGGGGTGTACTCACTTTTGTTGCCAGCGGTTCAGACATTACTGCCTGTGTGTTGAGTTATTTTGAGGGGACAGTAAATTTACACTGTTGTAGCAAAGTGTCCCATGAATATATAATAAAATATTTACACAAATGTGAGGGATGTGAGATACTGTACACACACACACATCAGTCAAATAGTTTCAGTTTGTTTTGATCATAAATGGATAGGGAATCAGTTTGTTTTCTTCTTTTGGAGTATCAACGTTTTTGAAAATGGCACCTGTGTGTCTACTGTCATAACACCAAGGAGTCAGGCAAAAAATAAAAAAAAATATAAAAAATTATTGCACAACACCATTGCACATACATTGCACAGAAAGTAGAATTCCTAATCGTTAACTAAAATGAGCCTTCTAAACCAACAGCAGGATCTAAGGTAAAAGTGTGTGAGTGCTCTTTAACCTCTGGAGGTTGTCAGAGAGAAATGAGTGTCAGACGCATTGTTATCACCTCTCTTTATGGCATCATGCAGGGGACAGCACCTGCTTGTCTATTTACGTATGTGTGTTGGCCTGAGTGTGTGGGTTAAAAGACACCCTCTATAAATCAATGTCAAACCACGATGAAGGCTATATATGACTTTGAAGCAATTATCACATAAGAGGGCTACCTATGCAGACATACAGGGTGACAGGGAGTCAATTATCACTGTGTGACCACTTAATTTTCACTCTTGGTCTGACCTAGTAACTGACATTTCAGTGTTGGAAGGAAAAGGAAAATAAATAACGAGCTAAAAGAAGTGATGATATCTTGACAAAAGTATTTTAGTTTGCAAGAAAGATTAAGAGATTTTAGTAAATGTATATGTAGTAAATTTAGTACATTTTAGCACTTAAATCATAGCACTTATGCACTTAAGATATCATTGATAAATATAAGCTTCTATGCGTTGATGAGGGCTTGAAAATTGTTTCAATTTTTTTTGTTTTAATTATCAACAGTGATATGTTGTGGTTTCTTTCTTGTGACAAATGTGCTTATTGTAAGTAACTTTGGACTAAAATTTCCGCTAAATGCCTGAAATGCAATGTCAATGTAAATGGAACCGGGTTACAGTGGTGAATGTTTAACAGCTGCCCTAAATATTTAGGTTTATTTTATTGTGAATAACATTGTTGACTTCACAAAAAATAAAAAGTTCAAGCATCTGAAAATTTATATCGTGTATGTTTTCTTCAAACAATGGAAACGTTATTTTTGTTAATTGACTTCAGGACTGGAGTAAGTTTTTAACCTTTATTTGCTATGTATGGCATGTAGGTCTTAATGATCTGAGCGCAGCAACTTTTTTTTGAGTTTCAAAAGAAAAAAGTATGGATTATTTTCACCTTAAATCAAATCAAATCAAATAAGGAGAGTGTTTAAAAACATTTTAAATAGCAGCATAAAATCACATCTATTCTGTTCTTGGTCATGACTGACTGACCAGTATGATTTTATTATTAATGAAAAACCAAGGGCCAAAACTAAATTCAACTGTCATATTTTACATTTGTAGTTTTTATTTTAATTATAATACCAGTGTGTCAGTGCCTCAGACAGATATAGCACTATTGTCCATGCTACATATACTATTACTTTAGCATGTACGGTCTATGTACAAATTAAGAGTTTGATTGTGAAAAGAGAAAAAACACAATTTAGCAATAATCACAGTATAACACCAAGTCAGTTAAATTGCAGATATTAATCTGTCCTTTTAGGAAGCAGTTTCTGAATCAGTTTTGCCCGCTTTGGTTCAAATGAAAGTGACAATTGGTGCAATGGAGAGGCAAAAGCAAGACAAGTCCCAAAAGGGGAATGTTTTTTCAGGTGCTAGCCACAGATAATTGCGCTCTCCTTAACTTTCCTGACAGATTCTTTTGTAGTTTCGTGTCCTTGTCACTTCCAGTAGCATGAGGTGTTACCTGCAGCCCAATCAGGTTGTACAGGTAGTCCAGCTCCTCCAGGAGGGCACATCCATACATGAAGAAGGTTTTCAAGAAGGTTAGGTGTGTCTCCCAGCACAGTCCCAAGAGCATGGAGATAGCAAGAGACCAGCCATTACACCATGAGAGCTGAACAGGGCTGTAGAAGGGCATCCTCCCAGCAGCAGGGCAGCATCTGCTCCTTTGAACAAGGAGGAACCTGAGGAGCACTGCCAGAACCCTGCAAAATGACCTCCAGCAGACTTCTGTTGTGCATGTTTCTGACCAAACTGTCAGAAACAGACTCCATGAGGGTGACATGAGGGCCTGACGTCCTCTAGTGGGAACTGTGTTCACAGCTCAGCACCGTGCTGCTTGATTGGCATTTGCGAGATCATTGCAATGTTAGAAGATTAGCAATGTTATTCACTTCACGTTACCCCTAAATTCCACCAGATCTGTGCCTGGTTCGTCTTTGATCCACCACGGTAGCGGAGCTTATAGGTTTCACTCTAGTCTATGTGTTTACTTCCACCAGCTCCCCTCAGTATGTATCTCCTACAAAAAATTCCGGACTGCCAGAGCTGCAATGGAGCAGCATTTCTGCCGGATGTTGGAGAATGGTGCGTCAATTAAGCTGAATTCAGCCCATTGCAGATAACATAACATCCAGTTAATTGTCAATAAAACACCCCAAAAAGACCCAAATCCATGCAATATTTATAATATCCTTAAGTTGGAAACACTAACTTTTGTCTGTTTGTTGTTGTGTTTATAACACATATGTATAACTGCTGTTGCACGTGGCTCTGAAATTTTAGCAGGGACTCCTCAGTCTCAGAACACCAGCTGTCCTGCAGGGCTGCGCCGAGCTGCACTTAAAACGCAGATGGTGGGGGTTGACGGACTAAGAGCATGGAGCAAAAGTGTAGCGAAGCCGTTCCGCAATGTACATGCAACCAGTGGAATTCTGAGGTTAGTCCCTTGAAAGCATTGGCCGATTGGTGTTAAATGTCAGTAGGGTTGTGATGATTGCATCAGTATAATTTTTATGATTCAGAGTGACAGGTACATCCATTTGCATAACCGACCATAGGAGTGCTATAGCCTACACCGAGAATTCCCCACTCACTGACAGTAAAGATGCTGGATGTTAGAGTTGGATAGCAATTTTTTTGCTATCCGTTTTTGTTTATGAGAGAAATAGTGAGTTTAGGTAACTGTGCCTGTGTGACTACATTTGATATGTTTTTCTGTGTATATGTACATATGTAATCTTGTGTTTGTGTGTTTGAGAATCTGAAAAAATGTCTGTCTTTCACAATTGTCCATTGTATTTTGTAAATACAGGTACACATACAATAAAGATATGCAAGTAAAAATATATTTGTACCAGCCTCGTCTCACTGCAAAGCATGGGCGTAACCACGCATTCTTTGGGGGGGTCGTGTCCCCCCCAATATTGAGAAAATGGCAATCTGTCCCCCCCAATATACAGTAGAAAATATGTTCATTAATTAATATGTTTATAAACCCTGTCAACAGATCTGCCTCGTTATTTCTTATTTATTTTTCAATTTATTTCCGTTTTTAAGGAAAACATAAGTGTGTGAGCCCCCCCTCCTAACTGTAAACTTGGTTGCGCCCATCCTAAGGTATTAAACCATTTGCCCGCCCTAGCGGTGTAACAGCATACTGAAATGGAGCGCACCTCAGTACACTGAGTAGCTCCCCCATACATGAAACCTCATTGGTCAAGTTAGAGTGATTGACAGCCATCAAGCCATTCACAGCCATTTGACCAAACCCACTAGTCCCGGCCGCCCGGAACGTAAACAATTACATGCTAACACCAGCTGCAGTCACTCGCTGCTGCAGCCAGCGAACAGAGTGGAGGTATGAAACGGTTGTTTAACTAGTTAATAATGTAGAATTTTGCCTGTAAATAACTCTGTCTTGCTTTGTGGCATGTTAGCTAATATTAAACAAGCCAGGTGGCAAACAATTAGGCCAAGCCAGGTAAGCCAGGTAAAGTTAATGGTAACTGACAGAGAGTTTTCTAGAAACATCCACTGATTTTGATATTATTCAACATGATCATTATTCTTTTTGTTAGGAATGCCAAAAAGAAAGAGGCAGCAGAAGATTGACTTCTTTTTCAAGTCAAGTTGTCATGTAAGTGGAGTTATGTGACAGGAGTACATTCATATTCTTGCATTAATGCCATGTCGGTGTTCATTTATGTAATTTAAAGCTATTTGTCGGAGCTTAAAACCTTCTTTTCAATGAAAAAAATCTCCTACATCAACTCATCACTGTTACTGCGCTCATTTGTTACACATACTGCTCCTCCAGGTAATGTCCAGATAAGTTCAGAATAGCAGTGCATGTGTGAAAGGGCCTACACTACTGTACATTGTACACTGTTATTTATGCACTTACTATATAGCTAAAGCAAATAAACTAGTAACACAAGCAGAAAAATCAATGTTTTAAATTAAAATGATCATCGAGGTCAGCCATTGTTCTTCTGGTAAAATAATGGTATCTGGTCACAATGTAGGCAGCACAGACACACAGGGAGAGGGAGAGGCAGGTGAAAGCAGTGGCCAGGCAGGGACATGCTCTGGGGATACAGATGATCAGGTGAGAAATTTGAATGAGAATTTAAACACTATGATAACATTAGTTTTAACCTAGGCCTACATGTCAGCAGTAAATAAAACTAGCATTGGGCCTGAAACTGGCATATAGGTGAGATATAGAGCAAAAGCTTTGAGATAAAAACATTGATTTTCACTTAATGGGAATTTAAAGAGAAGTTTTATCTTGATTCTGTAGGAATCCATGCAATTTCACAGAATATTCCTTTACATGTGAATTCAAATGGTCAATGTTGTCCTCAAAACTTCTAAATGTGCGAATTTTTATATATATAAAATATCATAGAATTGTGGGAAATGTACTTTAAAAAAAAAAAATTCAGGGAAAGGGCTCTCATTTGGACCCCCCAATAGCAATAACAAACATTGCATGTTTGTTATTGCTTACTTTGTCACGTAATGTTTTCATGGAGAGGCAAGGCCAGATGCAACAATGGACTGGCAGACCTATTGCATGGTTTAGAGTCATACTGGGTTACATATTTCCAAATTTCAATACACAGGTCATAGAACATTCTCGCCACAATTTTATGCACATTAATTAAGATTCTTCCCAAGTGGCTAGGTAGGTGCACATTTAGTCCTCTGTCGTCTATGAGGTATGGAATAAAACTTTATAAAACTGTACCTCTGCTGACAGAACAAGAGTTACAATGTATAACCCTCACACGAACCCTCTTGCCTCCCTTGGCAATGACCTTGTAGTTTAAAATATCACAGACCGACTGGGACTGTGGCAGTATAGTGACAGCATCACTGCCAACTTCAGCCGCAGCTTTATGAAATGTTTGGAAACAACAATTTGAAATGTAAAGTTCATGTGGCAAATCCTTCATGGTATGAGCAAATTAAAACATACTCTCTCTCCTGTATAAACAATCAATTTCTCTCTGGTTGGACAACTACAAAAAGATCAAAACTATTCCCTCAGGAGAAAAAATAGATGTTGCATTTTTATAAATCCAACACTGAGTACAATTCTATAGTTGGCTTTTTATCGAGGCCAAGGGAGAGAAAGAAACAGTGGTGAAGAAGCACCACAATGAAACCTGTCTGGTCAAAGACTGTCTGTTCTTTGAAATTCTGGACACACACGCATACACACACAAACACACACACACACACACACACACAGTTAGCTGGTCAGCAGTGGGATGAGCCGAGGAACAGGGTTATTGATTTCTGCTTGTTGTTGTATGGAAGGCTGACTTGTAATCGCCATGCTCTGGATAATGTCCAGATAGACTACCACAGCAACAACAAAAGTAATTTAATCTGAAGTGATAAGGAGCAGTCTAAAGGTATAAGGTTTAAGAGGCAACATTTTCAATGGTTAAACCAGCTGGCCCCAGTGTAATCAAGCAGGGACAGCACAGCTTATTTGAGAGACAGAAAAAAAAGGTGTTGAAAAGTGTGATTTTTCATCTTTTTCCTGTATTCCCTTTTTTGTTTTGATGTATATTATTCATTGTTCGAAGATTCCTTGTT
Organism: Diplodus puntazzo; assembly: GCA_963678695.2. NCBI lineage: Eukaryota > Metazoa > Chordata > Actinopteri > Spariformes > Sparidae > Diplodus > Diplodus puntazzo. Next base: position 34,966,914 of record OZ023156.1, read on the forward strand.
AAAATAAGAGATTTGTGTAAGGTAATGCGCAAAGAGGTGTCCATTATCCAAAATTATTGAATGATGTGAAGTCCTTTACTTAATGATTAAAGACAGCCTTAAGAGTGTCATCCTGCTTATACAATGGTCGCTTAGAGGACCATTCATTTATATTAATAGTATGATTTTGCAATCAAAAAATCAACGTTTTTCTCAGGTAGTAACTCAGTTTCCCTGGTAACACCTGCGGGGTTAACAATCATTACCATCTGTGTAGGTCTTATGCAATGGAAAGATTGTTGACTACTCCAGAAAAAAGGACGACCCTTAGATTTGAAATAGCAACAGGAGATAAATGTGCCCACTTACCCCACAGAACCCTTCTGTTATGATCCCAGTTTTTTATGTTTTCTTATTTCCTGTTTTATTTTGAAATTGTGCCCTCATGTGTCGCATGTTGATTTTCAGTTCCTCCCTTTGGATTTTCCCTCCTTCCAGTGTTTTTCCATTCCATTCCCTGACTTGTCCTTTTCCCTACCTCATTACACCTGTTCCTCATCCCCTTGTTAGTGTGTGTCTTTGTTCTCCCTCCTGTCTTTGTCAGTTTGTGCTGTCTTCTCCTGTGTTGCTACCCTGGGTTTTCCCACCCATGTCATCACCAGTCACCAGTTCTCAAGTGTCTCAGCTTGTTCCCCCTTGGTATATTTCTGTTTTCTGTCCATTATGTTTTCACTGATTTATGCTTGCACTTTGTTGCTACTTTGTCTTTTCTCAAAGAGTGAGTCTTACAAAAAAACAAGATTTCTTGGTTTGGCTTTTGTTCCTTAATCATGCATCCCATGTGTTGTTTGCATTTGGGTCCTCACCTTGTTTGCCAAACCTTAACACCTTCAGCTCAGCTATTAGACAGAAAGTCAGTAACAATCTCTTTTGCCAGGAATTAACTTACACCCTGTAACCAATATAATTGAGTATCTGCCCAAAAATAAGAGTTAATAATGAAATTAAAATGTCATTTGTGAAAAAAAAAATCAAATAGGGACAGGAAAAAAGAAATATTGATTGTGATGGATTAGTAATGTTAAAATATAGATTATAGAAGTACTATGATCACAGATTAGAATATCCCTTTAGAATACACTTATATGGAAGTTGACATTGTGAATATACACTGGCATACGGCAAGTCTCATTTCACTATGGATGGAGATGTTGAGGAATACAAACAGGGGGCGGGCAATAGAAGCTGGAATTATAGTTTTGCCAGATATGTGTGAACAATCACGACAGAGAAGGATGCTATAAGTAAATGCAGGCTGCAGGGACTCCAGGAAGAACCAGTGCACACACTTCATCATCATGTTTCTAAGGCCTTGCACATTAAACAAGTTGACTTATTAATCAAACTACCTCTTGGGAATGTTAATGAAAATAGCCATGCGATCACTTCTAAATGAGACCCAGTTCTCAGTTGTCTCAGGATGCGTCACTGTTAATTATTACAGGAGGTCTGGTCAGAGAAAGTAGCTTTGAAAGTGAATTGTGAAGATTTTTCAAACTTCATTATGCTTTTGCTACACTAGCTGGGAATTTTGGCAGCACTGTATGATCAATGTAGCCAATTTAATTGTCAGAAAAATGTGAGGCATAAAAAGCAAAAGGTGAGTGAAGCCAAGCTGTAATGTGGCCAGTGCAGAAAGCACTCTGTTGGTTGAAATTAAAGCCTACCTGTTCTGACTAAAGACTGAAATAACATCCGCTGTGGACAATTGAAATAAGATACCCTAATGGTAAAAGGTCTACATATTACTTAGTCTATATTTTGTCCCAAAATAATAATTAAGGCATTATCTATTTGTACACACCTCCATGTGTGTTACATTATCAGCACCACTGCTCAGAGTTGACCCTGTGCAGAATCACTTATGCTAAAAACATCTGCTCAGAAGGTCCCCAAATTTTGGTGAAAATGCAACACACTGTGATTGCCCTGCAGTAGTTTGGTAGAATATTCTCCTTTCTGGTGTGTGTCACTCGCAACAGCCAGTAAAACAAATATAGTAGCATGAAACCTGAAAAACTTTAAGGAGATTAATTAAAGGGTTATACTAAAAAATTGAAACAAGCCAGTCAACTACCAATTGTTTTGCAGCTTCTCCTCAGTGAAGCCAGTAAAGGATTGTGTAAAAGTTTTTGAATGACTTTGAGTTCAAATATTTTATTTTGATCTACTGAATTCAGTTCAGACATATGTACAGGCTCTGACACTCAATGACTCTTGTGTGCACACCTTTGATACTAATCAATGATGCCGTCATTGAGCAGGACTTGTTCCGACCACACTTGACCTAATCATTTTTATTTGTCTTTAAGGGGCCATTATTTGAATCAGTTGAAAAACTCACAGCCCACCTTGTAGTGCCACATTATGTAATAACGCCCCATTATGTCATAATGTAATAAATGTTCAATTCATTATGCAATAACGCCGCATTTTGTAATAAAATTCTTGAACGCAATATGTAATAAACTTTAACACCTTTTTTATCAAGACAATGTAATAATTTGGTGCATTATGTAATAAACCACCAAAATGGATGTCTTAATTAGAAAAAAAAAACATTGTACCATCAGAACAACATTGACTTTAAGCATACCAGCATGAATATGAATTAATTTTAAAAACTAGTAGGATGTTTCAGTGGTCACATCTAAATCAAATATAACTGAATTCATAGAGAATCCATTAGAAAGCTCATAGAGACAAAAACTGCACTAAATGAGTGTTACTGGCACGAACATTTTCGGTGCAATAATATGTTGGAAGACATACACACGTGCAATCTGGATTATGTTATGCAAATATTATACATGATAGAAAGCCGACAAAACACGAAAACAAATATGGAACAGAAAATGTAACACATTTTGCCCTTTATCTGTAGTTATAGGATATGTAAAACAAACCCTCACAATATATATGGGTGAAAAGTAGTCTACAGACAAGAGCTGACTACTTTTTCTCTAAATTCTAGCAAAGAAAAAAGTAACTCGCTCAATACATTTGAAATTGTTTACTGTAGTATGCTTATATACAGAAGCAGGGGTGGACTGGGACAAAAAATCGGCCCTGGCATTTTTGGCTTAGACCGGCCCCTCGTAATTAGCGGAGCACAAGCGGAAAAAAAAAGAAAGATAACTTTTTGCCTTTAGGCTTATTAGAAATTTACAGTTTACTTTAGAAGTCTATCAAATAATCATTGTGAAAAGCAAATAAGTAAATTTACTCGACACACAGTTCTACCTCCTCCTTCTCTATTTCAAGCATAATGTATCATCAGCATCCTAAATCTCAGAGGTTTAGTGTCTTTTGTTAACTCCACCACTTTTGTCTGCTCTGTGTAGTTCAATTGATTCTTTTATCCTTTTTATTGAAATCATCTCTAACATGTATTTTCTGAATTTCCCTGATATAGCAGCTCAATTCTAATTCTTGACGTTGAAAGGTGCTCCGTCCTTTAAAAAGCGGCAACATTATTACATCAGGCTAAAGACAGGGCTGCTTTATGAACTCATACAAAGCAACTATGTCTTAAAAGCACTTGACACTGTCTTACTCTTATTCAATGTGGGCAAACCTTTTTCTAATAATACATTTATACTCTTTTTACACTTACTTTAGTAACGCTTAAATTACAAAGCTTTTATTTATCATTTAGCAGTTTTAAAATCAGTTTTTTAAAACATGTTTAACCACAGCATAGAGGGTTGCTACAAATTCAAACCACTCTGCAGCCTTCAACACCTTTAACCTAAATATCTAAAATGCCATGATGGAGCCTAAAATGGACACTTGCTGCTCATCAACACTTCTTGGCCTCAACTGTTTGCTATTTTGTCAGAATAGGGTGCCATGGCTGCCAGATTTTGGGAAGTATACATCACCATTGCTCATCATTCTCATGTAATTGGAGTTCTCAACGGGCCTGAATTGCAACCCGACCCGGCCCGTGGGTTTTTAAGCCCAAACCCGACGCAGCGCGACACGCTGGCATGAATTGTCTGCCGCCCCCCCCACGTTAACCCGACCGGACCTGAGCCTGCGGGTCCGGTCGGGTTTGTCAGGCCGGCCCGACCCGCTGATAACGCTTCATGTAATAGAGCTACCGTTACCTCCATGACCTCACAGTCCCTGTATTATCCTAACGTTACTACCTGCTTCCCGGCTGTACTACACTGTCCCTGTCAGTCAGCAGCATCTCTGCTGCTCCTCTCCTGCCCGCTGCTGCTTTCACCTCCAACCTGCTGTTGCTGGTTCACTGCTGTCACAGAGGACGTGGAGGCTACAGCAGCCCCTCCAGCGAACAAGTCTGTGATTTTAGCACATTTTCCAGCATCTACAGTGAGATTCTTCTCTTAGCACGCAACTTTTCTTTCTATTTAATTGCTCCATGTTGTCACTCTGGTGCTTAACACTTTGAAACTAGCAGAAGTTACAGGTGACAGCGCAGGGAGGAGAGGGGTGGGGCTGCTGTCGTACTGTATCCTGATTGGTTCAGTTCACTGTCTATATTGAAGATGGACCAATGGGCCGCCTCCTCTAAACTTTGCACTTAGAGAGAGAAAAAAAAATAGGAGGGCTGAGAGATTTAATTGGATTAGCCCAATGTCCTTCTAGAAAATCAACCAATGGGCCGTCGCGGTTGATAAAAATGATTTATAATAAACTTTTTTGATTAAATTATGACAGCCCGGCCCAAAAATGTGCGTCGGCCCACCGGGCATTGCCCGGTACGCCAGATGGCCAGTCCATGCCTGTACAGAAGTACCAAAGGGTATTGCTGCCATACCAGAAAACAAAAATAAAAATCAGTATCACGTTATAACGTGATAAGTTGGTCTCGGGTGGAGGGGGCAGAAGTGTGTATTCAGATTTGATGAATCTATTCCACAAAAACTACATATGTACATCTTCTAGACATTGTAATAATAACAAAAAAAATATAAAAGACATTTTACTTTCTTGAATTTGATGAATCCAGTCCAATGAAACAAAGCGATGTTGTCTCAAGGAAATCATGAGAGGTTGTGTGAGTTCATGGCCATTAGGCAGGACTTATAAACAAATGTACTATCCAATAGCATTGTGAGACTGAACAATAGGACCCAATGACTATGTAAATGTGGTAAAAAACCAGATAAAATATAACAGATTGTTTTTTTAGGATGGCTAAAGGTAACGTTGTAATATTACAACAGTGGGTCTTAGAGGGTTAAATGTGTGGGGTTCAGGCCCGGTTCTAGACTGCCTTGATTGGAGGGCAAATACCAGAACGGCCTGCGCAGCCGTCACAGTTTTTTTTATTTCTCTTGCTTATAATCGACTGTTGTTCCATGTCCAGACCGATAGGTGGCAACCAGGGACAGACTGGCCATTGGGCAATGTGGGCAAATGCCACTGTGGCCGGCTGGTGATGCGGCCGCTCGTGGGCCAACTGACTAATCACAGAGCGGCCCCAAGCTCATTTTTCCAGCCATTTCAAGAATCAATAACGTTCCTATGCCAATGGCAATCCAAATTCCTCATAATTCTTTTCACTACAGAACTTTCTAAGCTAAGCTGTATTTATAGGCCACATACGTGTGTCTATATCACAGTCATGGTTACCTTCTACAGTCGCAAACTTTTATATCACTCTGCATTGTTTTGTAGCGAAATGTCTTATTCAGATATTCAAAAACGTGCATGGTTTGAAATAAAACAAATCTACCTGCATTTTTTTATTTGAATAATTGTTTGCAAAAGTTAAAATGAAGCAATGCCTTCTGGGAATTTCAAGACTGAATCGAGTAGACCGTCTGAGTGTGGCTGTTGGAAGTTGGAGGTTGGAAGTTGACTGAGTTTAAGCTAGCAAAAAAATGAATCGAGGCATCAAGCGACACAAGGGGAGAGCGGAGAAAAAGAAGTACATCTAAGAGTGAGAGGAATGAAACACACACTGACAGGTTAGGCTCTGTGAATACTATTTAACAAAGCCTTGGAGGGGCAAAAAGGGAGATTTCTGAGGTTTTATGGCCAAAGAAGAAACAAAAAAATCAAACTTTTCCAGATTTGATAAACCTTTGCCTTGTCAGACCTCTGCTGACAGATGATGTTTGTGCTTCTGCTGCTTAGTAGAATAATTCAACATTATCATTGGCATCATCATCAGAAATTATTTCAAAACCACAGGATGTGCCCTTTAACAACAAATGCCACAGAGGTGTAGCTGTAGCCTGGCAGTTGACTGCTAACTGACAGCTGCTAGTGCCAATGTTGTTGCTCTAAGTGAATGACAATATGTTTTTGGCAGCTACTACAAGGCAATCAGAATCAGAATTTCCTTTATTTGTCCCGCAAACAAGGACATTTCTTCATCACAGCAGCCAAAAGACAGTGGTATTGTAACAAATTATTAATAATAGTGAAAGAATAAACAATACAATAAAAAAGTCAGAAATATAATTAGACTCATATACATTGTATATAAATAATGTTTTACACTGTTAACAGTGTAATTCTAACAGATATGGGTATGTGAAATAGTCCAGTTAGTGCAAAAAACAGAGAAAATGGGTTCTTTTATGACATGGTGCACATGCTAGGTCTATTGGGAGCAGTGCTGGTTGTACAGTCAAGAAACACTCAGCACACTCAGACACACTCAGCACCGTCTATTGGCATTTCTGAGCACAGCCATGATGAAACAAACAAAAAATGAAATAAAAACAGTGATTAAATACTTTTATTTGAGTGGAGTTTTAGTACCTGGTTGTTTAAATGTACTGGCACCAATCATTACTAATTTCTTAAAACAAGTGGAATCACTATATCATTTTGACTGAATCCTGCATCTGGCCTGTATGTGAATCAGTGGTTTGACATGCTTAACAGTACACAAAATTTGTTGTAAAATATATTTTAAATTCTTTTTTTGATTGAGGGATACTTGAATCTTTCAAAACCCTAGATAACCATTTCTAGATAACAGATAGGCAAAACCAAAATAGAAGCTCTATCCTTCCATTAATATTGCAAGGCATATACAGTAATACATTGCTACTTAGGCAAAAAAGGTAGAAATCTAAGTTGTTCAATCTTTTTTTATAAACTTCTGTCTTTTAAAGTCTAGTAGTGGGAGGTGCTGCACGGGGTTTTCATCAAATGTGTTGAAAAAACAGTGGGCTGCTGGGTCTAAGGTGTCTCCCCAACAGTCGAAGCAGGGTTCTTTTGCTTGATTGTTTTTAAATTGTTTTAAAAAATGTTTATGTTTTTTCCACTGAAATGTATTACAGGTAGGAAACTCCTTAAATTGCTTTAAATTAGATGTATTTTTGTATTGTACATGATATGATATGTTGTGGAAATTGACATAAGGAACTTAGTTAATGACTTAATTCTGAAGGGGGTTTGTGAGGCCTCTTCTGTGTATATATATTCTGGAAATAGATGTTGAGCTCACTGGAATGCACTGTAAGAAAAATCTGTGTATTAACAGTTGAATGATTGTACATTTTAACAGATATTGTCCATAAATTGGATTCACAGGTTTATTTCTGTAAATTTACATCCCGAATTGCATTATGGGATTTTGATCTCCCAACCAACCTCTCTTGGCGGCCATTGTTTGGAGGTGTCTGCATTTCATTTGTGGTAAGGAAAAAATTAATTAATTAACAATACAGTAGAAATCAATCAATAAAAATCAACTGTTTTATTAACAGTAGATCTAAAGGAGTTGGAAAAGTTATATTCTGGAATAGTCAAAATACGGCTCAGACATCACGTTAATGTTTGCTAGCACTAACTCAATTGTAAATTAAAACACTTGGTTTGATTATTTTAAATTTAGAAACTGAAAAATGAATTAATTGTTTTGCAAGATTAGAAACAGCCGCTTTGTATATGAGCCTGTCTGTCGTGATAATGATCACTCCTCAGTTGGTCATCATCTGTGAGTTTACATTATAAATGACAGTATTTTCTGTCCACTGCACGTGACACGTCATAACTCAACCCCCTCCTCACTCACTGTGCGTCTGTCAATGCAGGTCTGTCAAGGTCTCATTCGGCGCTCTTCACTTTCATGTCAGTGTAAAATCGATGGAACTTTCTAAGAGATATTTTCTCGGTAAAATATTAAATAAATATTATATAAACGTTCATGTTAGTAGATTAGAGTTAACGTTCGCCAAAGTATTTTACTATGGTCTTGCGACTTGCTAGCTACGTTAGCTTTTTGGTCTGTTAGCTGCCTGTGGTCCCGTTGTTGACACATTAAAAATAGCACATGGGAAAACTGATAACATATGGCAATATAAAGAAGTATTGTTTTTTTTTTTTTAACCTATTGACCGCGGAAATATGGCTTTATTTCACCAGAGCTGACGGGTAAAGAATATGCAGCCACAGCTAATGTTAAGTTAAATAACATAGCAGCCTTAAACAAGAAAAAAAAATACGTCAGTGGTGTAAAGGAACACTAACGCTACCATATTTTCCGGACTATAAGTCGCGCTTTTTTTAGTAGTTTTGCTGGCCATGTGACCTATATTTAGAAGCGACTTGTATATCAAACATATACGTTATGTCATCTATGACCACAAGACGGCAGGGAGGCTTTTATTTCTAAATTCCTCCTCATTCAGTAGCTCATCTTCATCCTCGTCACATGCTGTTCTCCTTGCTGCGCTGTCAGACCTGGGTCTCTGTCTCCATTGCGCCGTAGCGCTTCACTCCCATTCGAGTCAATTCAGTGTATTTTCACAACGTGCGCTGGTCTGTCTCTGTCTGTGGCTCCGGACATGGAGCAGAGACCCAGGTCCAACAGTGCAAGGCTGTCCCTCTCTGAAGCAGAGGATGAGGTCAGCTTCACTTCTGTCAGTCTTAACAGACAACTCAGTCCTTGTTCCAGGACTGAGTTGTTTTTCTTTATCTTTTTTTCTTTTTTTAACCCAGTTTGTAGTGGGTTATTTTAGTTCCGGCCTTTATTTGTTTGTGTACACAAAGCCCTGGCCATTATATGAGACCCGGCTATTAATTAAATGTCTCAAAAATAAATGCGACTTATAGACCAATGCGACTTGTATGTTTTTCTCCTCTTCATGGCGTATTTTTTGACAGATGCGACTAATACTCCAGTGCCACATATAGTCCGGACAAAATACGGCACTCATTTTTACTACTGAATATCAGACTGGCATCAGAGCAGAGCATAATGTTATATTGTGCGAATATCTATTAAAATGTATTTATTTTCTAATTTAGTTATTTAAAATATTTTTCTTTGCAGCCAGTACAGTATTTTTTTTTCCAGATAATTGTTCATTACTCATAATTGACGTAAAAAAAGTTCAATTAATCTTGAATTTTGCCATAATCTGTCGAGTTTAGGGGCGGAAAATAAGGGAGAAGGTGAAAGAGACAACATTGGTGAAACCCTAATATGCTGCAATTCATTTCAAGTTATCCAGCATGCACTGCACCAAGTATGCCCTATCAGAGTGTTTATTTACCCTATGACCATTCTGTCTTCACTTACAACAGGATGCCTTAGGAGAGCTGCCAAACACACCGTGTATCATCATCGTGGGTAAGTATGTTTACAGTATAGGTGTCATGATCTACGTCAGGGCAGCCTCTCTCCTCCTTTTGTTTGTCCTTTTCCCGTGTCTGTTTGATCCTCCTGTCTCCCCCTCCTGTGTCTGTGTTCTTTGTCCATGGGCGTGGTTTCACTCTCCAGCAGGCAGCACCAGGTGTACCTCGTCTCACCAATCAACCTCTCCATAAAACCCCCGGGTTTCCAGTCACTCGTCGCCAGTTCATACTTTCAGCCTGAGCGGTATTCAGTTTGACACCGGCTTCAAGTATTCCCGTATCTCTTGTGTGTTCGCTTGTGTAGCGTTCTGACCTGGTTTTCCTCTGCCGCAGTTGATCCAGCCGTTTTGCCTGCCTGCTTCGTCTGCCAGCTTGCTACCTCGCCTGTTCGCCTTCTCCTGCCACTGCCGGTCACAGCCACCCGTCCTCCATCTTGGGAAGCCGCCGACCAGCACGACGCAGACCGCGTGGAGGCGCAGCTCCGCCATTACCGGAGAGATCGTCACGTTCACCTGTCACTACCAGCACTCCTCACGGGACCCCGGGACTTCCCCTGCACGCCCCTATTCATCCTACACCGTGGTACTGTCACAATAAATATCACTTTGAACTGAGATATCTGAGTCCAGTCGTGCGTTTGGGTTCCACATCTGTTGTCTTCCATAACAATAGGTGTTGTATAGGCTGTTCATTTCGTTGCTCATCTTGAATACTTGTATCAAAAAACTGATTGTGAATGACGTAATTTTAATTGGTGAACTGCAATAACTGCATTTGGAAAAATTAATCTGAATAGCATCATTTTGAAACAGAATTAATTTGCTCTGAAACCTTATTCAGTTATGGCAATTTAAATTTGCTTCATGTCATTCAAATTGAGCAATATAAGTTTTTCAAATTCAGTTTATAGTGACATGCATTTCTGCATATAAAATGTGTGTTGTCTTTTTGTATTGTATTTTGCAGATGAACGACAGTACAAGCTAGCAGTGGATCAAGTCACTTTTAACAAGAACATTAGCTGTCCTCTGGTGGCCTTCAGCTGTATGTATGTATCAACCTCTTTTGTAATTAACATAAAATACCCACAGGAAGCAGCCCTGACGCTAGAGTTCATCCAGAGGTATGTTTTGGCAATGCCCATTTTACCGTGTACTGTATTTAATGTTGCAATACCAAGTGACATGATACATTTTGTGTTTGCCACAGGAGCCTGCTGGGTATCAATCCCGAAAGAGGGTCAAAGGCTGAAGAAAAAGGTGCAAAACAGTACAATGTCCCCCCAAAACTGCTGCAATTCCTATCTGAATGACCTGAATGACTTTAAGAATCCTTGGAAGATACAAAGGTCATTACATACTCTTCTTTGTTACTAACTCTCTTTCTCTCTTGTCTGTCTCACTCAAGTCTTTGGTCACGAGCCCAAATCAAGTTTAAAGTCTCTTAAAAATTAAAGCCTCGTTGTAATTAGCCTTCCATCATCTGCTGCAATCCGGTTTGCTAAGAATACTGCACAGGTATATCCAAGAAATTCAAAGCATTTACTGTATACCGTATGCTAAATAAAGGAGTGACAATAGGCTAATACTATTATCACTCCTTTGTCTATAGCATACAGTATTGATTAGTTGTTTACCATATGATCCCTTTAAACAGGCTATTGCAATGCAATATGAAGAAAACACACAATGCAAGCTTTCCTGTAAACAGGAATTACCGTTTTTTACAATCTGGACCTTATTTCTAGCATAGAATACGATCATTTACTCACCCAGATAACTTTGGTGTCATTACAAGTCGTTCCGACCAAATTAGATCCAGCCGAGAGCCGTGTATATCCGTATAATGGAGTCTACAGGGCAGCAGAATGCAGCCTCTAAATAACACATCTGCCGAGAAACTCATTCCTTTAACCAATATTTTGTTATGATACGTTATTTCTATTCCCCTCTGAGTCCAGGGTTAGCTGTTATCAACATTCAGGGTCTGTAGGTTGACCTATTAACCTCTGACCTGGATGATGTCATCTCTGAGCGCTGCATGGCTCATTTCGACAATAATGATTCCACTTCGGCATTCGGGTCCATTTTTAGCGCAACTAGCCAGAGCTTTAGTAATAGGAGCTCTGCTGTTCCTCTCTCTTTAGTCTGGTGTTTGGCTACACTTTGTATAAAATTATACAGTATATGAAGATCTAACCTCAAGTTTGCGACTCGAGTTCGAGTCGCAAACTCAAGTCCCCATCTCTGCACGCACACACACAAAGTGTCTGGAAGAGTCTGCCTCACAAGTAGTAGGGCTGCTTGATTATAGTAAAAAATATTTTCTTGTCTCCTCCAGTTGGGTCCTGTGCTCCCATGTATTCCCAGGTCTACCAAGCACACACATGATGGGAACATCAACTATGACTGTTTCAGGTCGCTTTCAGATAGAAGAGTGTTGTTGTTGTTGTTGAAGACTCACTATCGCTTGTCCAGACCTAATGTCATCCAGCAAGTGCAGGAGTGCTTGCAGTTGACGGCATCTTTGCAGTTTAGATTTTGTATTTTTATGTACACTGTTCATGATTTTGCTCATTTGATGTTTAATGCAATTTAAATGACACAATTGTTTTGTAGTATACCTTCATGTATTTAGTATGACAGAGAATCAGGGCCAGTCAGGTAGTTCTGCATTGAGCAAAGCCCAATGCAGAACACAATGGCAGCTTAACTACACCACAGAAAACTTCAGTATTAAAAGAAATAGTTCAACTTAGTTGAACCTGTACAGATAAATTTAGGCCGTGATGACACCGGCAAGCAACAACACTTTCATTACGTTCCCATCCCAAGTGCTACGTCCCATACCTGCCAATGAGAAAATGCTACATGATATTGGAGATGGGCATGTCATCAAATCAATTATATATTTTTTTTCCCTTAGTGTGGCCAAAATGTTGTCTTAGTTTTGTGCTACAGTTGAAAGAAAACAGTAATTTTAAAGGGATCTGTAGTGTTCTCTTGACAGATGTACTGTTTAATAGTTATTTATCAGTGGGGACTTCTACCATAGTATCTGGCAGGATGCAGACCTGTGTTTTTGTGTGTTCATATAGGCAGGCTTTTCAACCTCACTAATTTTCTACTCAGTAGAAATGTACAGTTTTACTTGTACATGTTTTCAAATTATCTTCAGTGTAGTACTGTTTTAAAATATTCAATCTACAGTAACTCTTTTACTGTTCAATCGCCATTCTTCAATTGACCTGTAAGTTTGTGGGCAGGCTATTTTATGTGCACTGCTTCTGTGATGATTACAATTTCATCTAAAAAATAAACCATTGACTAACTGATGGCTTCCTGTTTTTTTTGTTTTACTGTAGGATAAAGACCATTTTATACTGGATAATGTCCTGTTTTTTTTTGTTTTCACAGTAAATGTTGAGTAAATTACTGAAATTAGATTTACAGAAAATGTTTTATTTCACTATAGATACACCATTTAATAACAGAAAATGACCTGTTTTTCCACTATAAAAACACCATTAAATGACCACAAATATCTTGCTATTTCACAAGAGACAAACCATTAAATAACTGAAAATGTCATTATTTTGCCTGTAGTTTATTGTTAATTGATGGCAAAATTCCATTTTTTAATTGTCAAAGTCCTGTATAATGAGCTGCCAGTACTTTTACTGTTTAAGGAAAAAATTCTGACAGTGTGGTGCTTTGACTGAAGCCATGTGCAATCTTCTGATTATACAGCTGAGTATTGTATTGGGTTATTATGAAGGATGAGGAGCGACTGCCTCTCGTCAGTCATCATCCATGCGCTGCTGCTGATTAATGGCTCTTGCATGCAAGCAATAAAGGACTTCTAGAATAGGAAAATTGTGTCAAACTTGGGGTTTTAACCAACTCTCATCTGTACTGGACAAGTGACTGATTTTCAGTTGCCCCGACATCCATCGGAGGTGTCATTCTTCCGGATAAATCCGGAAATCTGTTTTTTCCGATCTGAAAATGAGGCTCTTATAAATCATGCAAATCCGTTTTTTTTGTGGGGACGGATTGCGCAAGGCACCGGTCATAATGACCGCTCACTGCTGTCAACGTGCCTCTGATTCATTTCTTGTCGCTCCGCAAGCAGTACATTCATTTGTCACGACGGAACTTCATTCTAAGCAGAGCTCCACCAAAGAGCCTGCAATCGTTGCGGAAGGTTATCTGATGTGTCGGTGTTTCCTCTATGCATTCTGCTGCGGGATATTCAACGCCGCCGCAAAAAAAAAAAAAAAAAAAGACATGATTTTTGTCGGTTTAATATCACGGGCGAATGGCGAATTTAAGTTGCACACAGTGAAAGCACTGCACCCTAAGTTATGTTGAAATCGATTATTATTGTCATTACTGCTATTTATATAATTTCAACAAGTCACCGTTTAAGTTGAGTGACTGAAATTCTCGTCATCCTATTCAAAGGCTGCAACAGGCGACTCATCGAACCGGGGTGAATTTAGTTTCAGGTTGGATATTCGGCGGATATTCACTCGGGTCCAGCCGCGACTTTACTGAGGTTCACCCAGTGTCAGCAGCAGGAGGACGGACAGCTCACCTCCCAGAGCCTCGCGCTGAATCGCCCGAAACTGATTTAGAGACTGTAATTAAATTACTTAGCATAAATATATTAATACAAAATAATTGTGTTTTTTTCAATATCTTCCATGTCATGTGGCCCAGTTACTCCAGCAGCAGATTGTATTAGTAAACTGGATGAATGAGACACACCTATCTTTATTGTATTTTGGTGCTTCCTCTATTTTATATGAATATTAATATGCTGAAATTATTAATGTTTTCTCAATAGCTTCCATGTCATGTGGCCCACTGACTTCTGAAACAGATTCTGTTTCCATAAAAAATATAATAAAGAAAATAATGGTTAAAAAGTTCTCTAATGTTCAAGAGGTTAACATTTAAAGGGTTATTTTTCAAATTTTCTTCCAGGGGGGCATGCCCCCGGACACCCCTAGTGTTGCTGGGTTACTGACTCAGAGCACCGCTGCTACAAAAAAATCTAGGAGAAACACTGGTCTAAGAATTTTGGACGTGTGGGGTGAACTATTTCTGTCTTAGCTGAAGTCGACAACGGGATAAAATAAATGTAAAGAGAGACAAAGTGGAGCCGTACATTTTCCTGCTTTTTTGCCCCTTGCCAATCACACCTATGATCCATACAGCACCATTATAAAAGAGACCATCTATTCTCAGTAAGGTGATGAGCCAGTCCTCCACTGACCTAAACTATGACCTCCCTTAACCTTCATCTGAGCAAAACACAAGGCAAGAAGTAAAATTACTCTGTTGACGTTAGAAAGTCTACAGAAAGTCCACTCAACTTTTACATTTGAGGACTCAGTTGTTTTTGGTGCAGCTCTCTGTGTCAGCTTCAATGGTGCTCTTTTTTTCAGCCTCAACTGATGGTCAACTGAATGCAACATGATGCGCCATCATTTATGATGTTGAGCTGCCGTAGCAACAGAGTTGGGAGCTGAGAGTCGGTTGGTCTCAGCCACCTTAATCCTGCCCTTGTTTGGCTGAAAAGAGCAGGTAATGCAGTAACACAGTTTTACAGAAACAGCAACATGAAAGCTATTCAAGCGTTTTATGATGCTGTACTTACAAAGTCATTGTAATAAGTGCTTGAGCTAACCTCCCTTGGAAAAAACATTCCAGGAGTTGCAAAAATGACAATCTTTGTTCACCTGTTGTTTTCATCAATGTTAGATAATACTTCCAGTAAGATTGTTGAGGTAAAACATACAACCACACTTGCAAACCCACAGCACTTTTGACCCCATCTCTTCCTTTCTGACTAAACAAAGAAGCATTCTGATAATGAATCTATGCAATTATAAGCTCATGATCCTCTGTCAGCAGAGGCCTCAGTCCTATGAACCTCTCAGTTGAACATACTTGACACTACCATTCCTTTCCCACTCTGTAACCGTTTATCTATCTGGACAGTAATACACATAAAGGTCAAAGAACTGACCACAGCAGATGGCTGAGCTGGTACCAGGCAGTTTTATAAAAACAGACTCACATTAAAATTATGACATGATGAAGAAAATGTGTACTCAATATTTGATTCAAGGTTGATAAACTACATGATACAGCTATACAACTACATTATACAATAAAAACCAAAACAACAAACTGACACTTTCCTACACATAGGACAAAAGTTTTTTTTTTAAAAATCCAGGGATAAATATAACCTAAATAACTACAGGGGATCTGTGTCACTAGTACTCTGCAACAGCATCAATACACAAGGGGACAGAGCCGCTGCTCAGAGCAAATCTTCACTCCTGTTTATCAACCAGACTACAGCAGTGATCCGCAGAGGTGACCTCCATTGTCTGTTTTTTATTTTCTGTAATGTGGACTGCTGACTGGAGCTGGAGGGGGAAAGTACTTTAATTCATGAACACATTACAGAGAGAGGGGGGCAAAGAAGAGAAAGAGCCAGATACTCTGGTGAGTGCTGAGTGAAAGAGAAAGTTGATTTGAATTCAAACATACAAGCACACTCCCCATAACGCATGTTTAAGTGTTAATCTTGTTTTATTAAAGCTACATTTACTCTCATTCCCTGACTTCCATTCTCACTCTCTCCTGGAAGTTATAGTGTCAGACAACCAAATGAAATGCACCGTCACCGTGAGTAAACATGTGGATTCCTCTGCTTTTAGCATTGTTGGAAACATTTGGAATAATGTTAGTACACAACTAAACAAAACATACAGTATAACAAAAGTGTTGTTGTTTTTAGGCATGTTATAACAGAAATACATACAATATCTTTAATTGATCAAGATTATACTGTGAGAAAAAGAAAGGTTTAACCCCGTTTTGTTGATTTCAAAAAAGCCTTCAGTTGCATCCAGCAGGGGGTCTCTTCTCTGTGCTAAATGAAAAAGGCTTTGGGAGAAAATCCTAATTTCATTAAGGATATGTACACAAAACAATAAATGTGCTAAATAGATTGGAAACAAACAGCCTTCTTCTCTCAGGGCCGATGGAGTCAGGCAGGTCTGCAATCCCAGTCCACTTCTCTTAAATCTATATATCAGCAAACCAATTAGACCTTTCCATGAGACCTGGCCTCACCCTGGATGACACAGAGACCACGGGTCTCCTGTTGTGATTTGTTGCTCCTCTCACCCACCGAAGACAGGCTGCAGCCGCACCTTAATCTCTTGCAGAAATTCTATGAGACGGGAGCCCTGACAGTATCCACAACAACAAGAAAGATACTGATCTTTCAGGAGCAATCTAGAGTTCAGGTTTCCATTTGGACACCACTACAGTATAACACACACAAAAAATGACACATACCTTGGCCTCAACCCCACATATACAGCAAGCTTTAACATGGCTGTGAAAGGTCAGAGAAACAAAGCAAGGAGAGCTTTCTATGCAATTGAAAGAAATATCAAAATCTGCATTCCATTTAGGCATTTGTGACATTCCTCAACTTCCATAGTAAATTGGTGGAAATCACTGAGTAAGCTGGTAATTTCTTTTATACATTTGCAGGAAACTTCCAATAGGTCTCTGCTTAATTTCTGCTGACCATGCCATTTTAATTTCCAACTAGTTTCAGTCTAACTTTCCCTCAACAGGACGCTCAACTGAAGACAGGTTTATTTTTGATTTTAAAAGTTTAATTCCTTCATTGCTTGTGGAGGCCTAATAACAATGTCTTCACCCCACTCAGGTTAACTGTCACTCTTTTTATATTATGAGACAACAAAACGTTTGCAAATAAATTAATAACAGGGAAAAAGTTCATCTTCACAAGAACCTGGGTGTAATAACTGTGTGATTGTGACTTAGAAGGAGCATTACTGTTTATTGTTGGTAAGAATGTTAATGGTTGTGAATGCACTTTAATTTTCCTTCTTACTGGCCCTAGCAAACAGTGAATAAAAGGGAGGACTGGAGCCGGTCAAAAGGATTGGGATCAATCCATCATAAAATATGGATGGATAATTTTACAGATTCTTATTTTGACAACTTTGCACTGAGCAGCTATATTTTGTTGAAAAACAGAATTACTACTCAATATTAAAGGACTAAGATTTAGGAACAAAAATAGGTTTTGTCAGCAGGACCAGAATGACTTGCTGGGTCTCAGCAGCATCATGGATATGTCAATAAGTAAAAAAGAAATGTCAAATGTTAGCTCTGAGTTTAAAGTTGAAACCTGGAAATTTCAAACCACGTCTGTGGGGGATTTCCAGTACATGATGAGGTGGTAAGACATTCCCGGCGTCTGTGTGTTACTGTATGTGGCACAAACATGAGGCAAGGATAAAAATCAATAAGGATCCAGGAGGGGTTGCAAATATTGTATTGTTAGCTGGACGTAAATTCAGTCATAGGGGATGCAAGTGTGTTTGTTCAAACAGACTCAGAGAGAGGCAGTGAGATACGGCAGCCCTGAATGTTCAATATTTAATACATACATAAGTAACTTTGAAATATATGGCACTGTGACTTCTAAAAAATTAAAGATATGTTTTTATTTTTATTACATTTAATTTATGTTGCTTACATCATTTTCATAACTTTTTTTTTGTATCTTTCAGAAATGTATCAGAAAATGTTTTATTTCAAACTGCCCTTTGTTCACCTTCTTAAATTTCAGCCAATCTGCAGAGGAAACTTAATAGACATGAACAAAAAGGACATCAGAAAGGACATTACATCAACATAGTGGTGGGTTAAAAATGGTTTCACATAAAAGTCTACATTCTTATCTCCTATGATGCAGAATTGATTAACAAATGTCATGAAATTGATTTTCTGAGAGATAAATAATATGTCGATGGAACAAAGAAGGAATAAGCAAACTGTAAATATGTGCAGCACCCAGACAATTTATAGGTGTGCACAAGCTAGAGTTATCAGCAATCACAGGCATTCCTTTTATTTAATGAATTACTTTTGCGGGACGAACGTGAGGTGAATACTTTTTATGACGTCGCCCAGAGAACGTTAACAGCAAGGACCTAGATTTGGTTTTGATATCGGTGGGGACAGAGGACATCACGGATATTGCCAAGCGTTTGCAACATGCACCCTGCTGGGAGGTTTCTAGGTGTCTGCTGGCACCAGAAGGGCAGAAAGAGGGAGAGGAGAGCAATTACACAAGTCATACCACTGTCAGAAGCCCAATTCAACCAAGCTCAGAACAAATGAATCTACAGGGCCATAAGCGAACAGCAGAGCTCAATGGTCAACACCACGAATATTTTATTTATTTCTTTTTTCTTTTCAAGGGCAATGATGCTCTATTCTCAGCTGTCATCATGCATTTACAGGCTTAAACATTTTATGTATCATCTGAATACAGCAACAAGATCTAAATATTATGAAAGCCAATACTTTGTTTATTTGAATTAAGATGGTAACCCATCCCTGCCTTGTTAATATAACACCAAGCCTTTCATTCATATCCTTAGGGAGACAGAGCACCAGGGAGGGAGACTTCTGAGTAGGACCAGAGTGCAGTTTATAATTGTTCCCTGCTAGCTTTTGTCATCATGTCTTTACAAGCTTCAGAAATGTATTTAATGTCTGAATCTGGTGATAAAAGTCATAAAAGAATGGGCTTCAGTCTTGCACTGCATGTAATTTTTCTCTAGTGTTGAAAAGTAAAAGTTGAAATATAAAAGTTGTGCTGTTGTGGCTCCAGGCCTTGTCCAACCAGTTACCACAATTACATATGATCTTTCTGAGAGTTTATATGGCCCGCAATTGAGCAGGAGTTGTTTTTTGTTCACTGTGGATTCAACTGGTAACACTTCAGGGTTAGATGAATAAGAAGAAAGTATAGGATGGGAGTAATAAGTTAAATAATGTTTATCCAGCTTGCAGATATGTTCAAAAAGTAAAAAAGTTTTCTTTTGTCTGAATCCTGGATCAGAATATGTGATGGATATTCATTGAAGTGTGTGTGTGTGTGTGTGTGTGTGAGAGAGAGAGAGAGAGAGTGTGTGTGTGTGTGTGTGTGTGTGAGTGTGCATGTGTGTGTGCGTGCATGTGTCCGTCATGTCTTGTTTCATCACTCTGCTCTTCATAATTTAGTAGTGTGGGTCCCCATGCCAGTGACCTGACAATGAATAAGACATGGCTGCCAGGACCTCTCCCTCCATCATTCACACATCATCTCTCTCTTCGTCTGAATATATTCTCTTAGTATACATCAACATGTCTTGGTTGTCTCATATCTACTCTAGAGTCTCACCTTTTCCATTTCTATTTTCCTTCAGCATATTATTATTTATATGATGTATAAATAGGATAGTAGAAACATTGCATCCATTAATGAAAATATTTGTGGCCAGATATTAAGTTGCCATTTTCTAATGATTACATACTTGTGGATAAACATGTGTGGACACACTGTCATCCTTCCCTTTATTAACTGCACAACTTGTTTTCCTTTATTATCCCTTTAAGTGTTGCCCATAATATTCTTGACAAGTAAAGCATGAAAACTAATTAACAATGTACTGCAAATAATATGTGCAACAACCATCAAATCAAAAACCTTTTATTTTTAATCAGAAAAATACAACCATACAGGTCGACTTTGAAAGCACATTATAGGACCCATACTGATGTTCTTGTAAGGCAGTGACCTCTGGTGGCTGCGGTAAGTATTACAACAGCAAAGGAGGAAGTCAGTCGAAGTAGTATATAGAGCGACAAAAACAGGGGGGGCAGTGCAGGGAGGGACAGCTCAGTTAATCAAGCAAAGAACTTGACCAAGGCTTATGAAGTAATTCTGTTCTTTGTTGTTTTTGTTTTAAAGGTCCTATTTAGAGAAATGTTCCATTTTTGAGTCACATTCCCAGCTCATCAAATACTGACACATTAGATGACAAGTTAGGAAATAGACTCAAAACTCAACTTTACTTACAAATATGACCATTAAAAATGAAGTAAAAGGGGTCGCTCTTTATGAAGAACCTTGAGAATATACCGCTGTGAAGAAGAGCTAAAACTTCTGTTTTTGTTAAATCAACAACAATGTGGATTAACAAGAAGACTGTGAAGGCAGATTCACTTAATAAATACAAACAAACAAAAAAAAACTCTGTTATGGACTACTCTATAAATTAAGTAAACAATATGTACATATTTATAATAGTATAGTTTGTTGAAGTATTTTGTTAACAGTAAAAAGGGACTGCATTTTTAATTTTTGTGTGTGTGTGTGTGTGTGTATATATATATATACATATATTGTTTTTTTTAAGTGTAAGTTTAAGTGTATGCTATATTTTAAACTTTTTTGGTGCTTTACACTGCTTACAGACAGCTTTCATTGCAGTGCAAAACAGGAACAAGTGTGCTTGTGCGTAGGAATATGGATGTTGTAAAATAGGTCTTACAAATAGGCTGTTGGTAACGATTGGCAGTACAATGCATTTACTTGTAGGACATTAATGTTATCTCTGACAAATTAGTGTAAACTTTATATTTTTCGAATCACCCTGAAATACTATTCATAGGTTAGATTCCTGTCATTTTTTGGATGCTTGGTTTAATCCATGGACCTATTAAGGCAGCAACACACCGGCCCAACCGTTGGACGTCTGAAGCGTTTGGAGAGACCCGGACGAGGTCGGGAACATTTTTGTTCGGTGTGTTCAGCTGCGTCTGAAGCTTTCGGAGCCGTTCGGACGTTGTCTGCTCCGACTCAGCATGCGAAGTCTGAGGAGGAGGGCTGTCGGACGTCTGAGCCATTGGATTCTCTGATTGGTTGTGTGCCAGCTGAATGGCCGATCTGATTGGCATTGTGCTAGCGAATCAGTGCGGTGTGGGAGGGGCGGAATACTGTGTGCGCTTTGTTTTTCTATGGACTCCATTCCGTCATTCCTCGCTTACATGCTTTGCAGTACTGGCACGCGACTGGCTGTTATTATGTCCGTTCAGGACGAATTAATTTGTGTTCGTTTGGTAATGCCTCGCTGCATGTTTAGTATGCAGACACCTCGTTTACAACTCACAACACAAGCGCCACTCGCTTATTGCATCTCACCCAAGCGCAGAACATACACGCTGCTGTGGAGTAGGCAGCACGTCGAAGCAATGTGTTTCAGTGCAACTTTTGTGCCGAACGGGTCGGACGAGAGGCAACGGAGTGGTCGGAGAGTGGTTGGATAAGGCAGTTGGACGTCTGGGCGGTGTGTGAGGGGCTTTACAACTAGACACATTTCTAGAGGTGGAGCCCCATTCATTTCTATGATAGCTGCTCAGTGGCACATGAAGCCAAAAACCCTTGACTCCCCGCCCTGCTCCAGCTGGGGCTCTTCCACATAGCCTCCGTATTGTGCGGCCCATAGAGCTAGAGACCTCCGTCAACCGAGCTTGCTAACTTCCTGTTCAGCACCAAGCTAATTTAAATGTGGATAAAATAATTTAATCGTGCAGCTCTTCTAGACTTCTCAAATGTTACTGGACCAGGCCATGGCTCCAGTTACACTATGAAAACTGGCTTCAGAGCGTGGCACTCCACCTGGGGTTTGATCTTATCTCCTCACCATCCTGTCTGCACTCTCCATATGAGCCTATTTAGTATTCATGCAGTCCCATCTGCTCTATTGTGAAACAGACAGCAGCTGATTCCAGATCGAATCACAGAAAAAATTCATGTGGCTCCCTCCAACATCTAGAGTCATTTCAATCACTGTTTTGTTGTTATAGTCATTTAAAGTACTGTTTTCCAACTTGTGTGGCTAATGACCCTTTAACAAAGTGTCTGACTGAATCCAAATGTTGACCTGCTGGACTGAGCCCTCTCAGACTTCGGTCATATGTTCTGTGACATAGTCACTGTCATCACGTCAAGTCTATAAGATCACAAGGCCACTGACAGACAGGCCTAAAGACTTACATAATAATAATAATAATAATAATAATAATAATAATAATCCTTTAATCATGATAATTCTTATTTTTGTGCTTCTTAACTCAACAATCTATAGCACACCTGTCTTCCAAACTTATTTAAGTACAGTAGAGCTTTCTTGATGTCAGCTTATTATTACTATTATTATTATTATTATTATTATTATTATTATTATTATTATTATTATTATCATTATGATTATTATTATTATTATGATTATGATTATTATTATTATTATTATTATTATTATCATGATTATCATGATTGTCAATATTATAATTAGCATACCACAGTCTCATTAGTCATTTGGATGGCTTGTTATAGATCCGGGTTTAGTTAGATACAGAGCATTATTTGTGATAATAAAGCTCAGGAACACCCAAATTCCATGTTTTTCCTCCAGAATGGGGCAACATCTGCCGTGTTGCCATGGGGTTTTGGTCCATGGGTTTGGTAGACCTATTTTTCTTGCAAATGCTGTCTTGAGTCTGGTGTTTGTCCCCAAATGTGGTAAGTCTGAACACATACAGGCAGACACGCACACATTCCACGTAGCCTGCCTTAACTTTCCCCCTTAACGTAGCTCGCCTCTTGGTCCCATCACTACTCATTAGTGAAGCACAAGTAATCAACTAGATAGCTAGTTACGAACCCCTGGGAGCAATATGACATTGCTCTTTTTTCTTCTTTTACTCTAAGGCAGTTAGATGTCTGCAATTTAATCAGGTAAACTAAGATTTGAATTCAGAATTCAGTTTTGTGTCTATTATAACATGGTTGTGAAATAACAGGATGGTGTATCAGCTGAAATAAGGACAGGCAGAAAATACGTCGACAATTCACACATGTATTGACCATAAGATACGGTCAAAGTATATAATGCAACATTTGCAAGTTTTTTGTTAGAATAAGGTGTGGGATCAACTACAGCTACAGGTTATAACATTACTCATGTTTTTCTAATCAGAGATGAAGACAAATAGACAAATAGAGAAAACCAATAGACAAAACATAAGGTTAGTTAATGCATCAGTTTAATGTCTCCACAGAGCTATATTTTATTTGCTAAGGCACTGCACCTACTTAGATAGGGCCCTGTAGGTCGAAGGAGATGCTGTTTAGTGAAAATTGCTTTGTAAATTTCACGATAAATGTGTCAATGATAGCATTATTGTTGGCAGTATAAGTATTTATTGGCCATTGAGCTAGTTTTGTCACAGACCTGGCAATCCTGCAGGAATTTGAAGATGTGTGGAATCAGATTTGTGTCACTATTATCACGCAAAACTTCTTAAATGTCATACAAAACTAAGAGAGAGATTTAAACTCACTGAAGTTAAAAAAAGTCAACTTAAATGACATGACCTCATACTAATTATTTGTGTAATTGTAGTATCAAAGTATTGTCTTTACATTTCTGATAACATATCCTTTCTTTTGCAGTTCTCTTCTGCTTTTGACTTTAAATTCCTTTTTTTTAAGAGATGAGAGGAGGAAGAGAGGGGAAAAGAGGAGCAGAGGAGTGGTGAGGGCTGTGTTTATCTTGTACAGTAAGCCTATATTATTTTGCGCTATGGACGCTTCAGGCAGGTGGCTACAGGTAAGTTGGTAGTGAAAGCATATAAGTGATATAAGTGGAAAAGAGAGGACACATTCTATAAACTGAGGAAGTTTACACAAACCTTGATATGTCAACTCAATGACTAAAACCAGATCCATATTGATATAAAGACAGTAGGTATTCCACATGAAACGACTGTGCGCCGTGACGCACAAAAGCTGTCAATTAACGACAGCTGACAGACTCCCTCAGAGATATTAATGATTATTTAGACAGGATTCATTTAAGATTGTCATTAGTTGAAATTTTATTTTGAAAATTTAAGTAAATGTTTGATTGACTGATAATACAACACTGTGGCGATGCCAGTTAATTCAATAAAAAGGAGAGTTCAAGTGATAATCTAGTGGGTGGTTAATAGAGGTGGTTGTTTTTCAAATCACATGTGCGTAAATCCAAGGAGGCAGGGGGGTGTGACCCCCCCAACCTGGGAAAAAATATGATTCCCCACCCCCCAGTATCTCTGTAAACATAAGTGTTTGCAGGAGCAATGTAGTTTTTCGTAGCTGACACGGTGACATACTTTTCCCTCAGCACATTTGGTGTCCCATTAAGGAACTGCTCTTGAGAAAATGTCATGTAATGGTTATGTAATTCCAAAGCTGATTTTGCCCCTGCATGTTTTAATTTTCAGTGATTTAAAAAACTGCATCTTCAAACATCATGTGTACTTACAGCCCTTTTGCTGCAGGCAGGCCGATAGAAACCTCCCGGACATCGCACTTTGCAAAAATACAAAAGACTGACACCTCTGCTGCTATAACTCCATCCTGGGGGAAACACTGGTTATTCTGTTTAGGCAGGATGTGCTGTCTGTCTGCACAGCTCTCATGACACAAACAAAATGTAAGATGTAGATTTTTTACTTTTACATATTCAAAAGATAAGATAGGAAATGCAACTCACTGAGCCGACCTGTGAGTAGAAAGAAAACATGTGAGTTAATCCCATTTGGACATCTCCAAAATCTTTAAACACATATCAGTCGTCTATTTTGTATACCCCTGTATTTTGTGATAGGCAAGCTTGTTTTTTGTTTTGTTTTGTTTTATTTATTTATTTATTTTTTGCACTGCAGCATAAATGATGACAGGGAAATCATGGTATCTCATGACATTGCATTGTTTTATTGTTTTTTTTTTGTTTTGTTTTCAAAACTGATGGCTGGAGCATTTCACTGTTGCCATCTGCTGAAGCACAACATGGACAAAATTCTGGATCCAAATAATGGCAGATGCTAAATACATAAATAAATACAAACCTTACCCGAAGAATCTCATGTCTGTTACTTCGACTGACTTTTCAACCATTTCATTAATGTGTCACACATTTTGGTACGTACTGTAATGGTAGCACTGCAGCACCGACCAACGCTTGAAATCCTGGAGCCTGCGGTCCGGATTTTGGTTTGAGGACCATAATGCTAATGTCTCACAGTGGCAAATTTACTTTGAATTTAGTTTGAATGTTTCATAATGAAGAAAAGCATCTTTGAGGAATAATGGCACCCAAAAAGTCCATCACACAGTTTCATCTTATTATAGTTTTTCATCTTGTAAATTTGGCTGACCACACAACACATCACTGGCTGAAATCTTGATAATGGCAGCTTTTTTTTTTCCTTTGACTGCCGTTTCCCCCTCAATCTGTCTTTCTGTCTGCTTCCCTCTGTGGTGTCAAAGCCTTATGACTTCAGGGTTCAGAGCCTGAATCCCCCTTACAACAGGAAATGAATAGGATAGCGCTCCTGCATTTATATTAATAACTTTATCAGTATTCACAAATCACAGCAGCCATCTCTCATTAATTTAAAAATGTGTCATTTGCATCATGGATGTGTGCTGGATGCCTACGTCCTTAAGAGGAAGCTCTGGAAGCTATAGGCATTCAAGGATTCCATACATTTTTAAGTTAGTTGTGCTTTCATCTCAGCCACAAAATGTCTAAAATCTAAACACACACACACACACACATACATACAAATGCACACACACGCAGACACTGAGCACAGTGATTGAAAGGAAAATGAGGGCAATAATGTGTTGAGAAACCATTATTTTACTTTTGTAATATACTTATTTGAACTTGAGCACTGTATATTGACCCTGCATGCAACCTTCTCCTCCAGAAACCATCTGTACATAGAATGATCAAATTTTGCAATCATTCAATAAAAAATGCAACAACAACAACAACAATAATAATGATAATAATAATAATAATAATAATAATAGTAATTTAATAACAGTAGTTATGTACTTTTTTTTTTTAAGGTGAGGTTCGCTCAGGGCGTCATGCAAGCTGTGACTGCCACTGGTATCTACTATGCAATATAATTACATCATTTATCTGTAGCAATGTAGTTATTTCAGATGAAGCAGAACAGTCTGCATTTGACCTCAACAGGACAAGACAGACAACACTCGTACAGACATCTAAACACTATTTACGCACATTTAGGGACACACTTTGGCATCTAACTGTGGAAATCTGAGTGCAGACACTTCTGCAGCATCCACCGCTGGTCAAAGGGAAACACAGTTGAAATATCTCTCTTTAAGTTCCTGACACACACATAAAAAAAGTACATTAGCGGATTTATGCAAGATATTCTGCATTCTTCTACGTGACGGGACTGCGTCAAAAACAAGCAAAATATCAGCATTGACGTGAGAATGGGATTCTACATTGCTCTGCTCGACATAAGGACTTATAGAAGTGGTCCACCACGCTGCTGCACAAGTCTAATGTTGCACAAATGCACATATGCATATGCTGAGCGTATGTGTTTGTTTACTTTTACTTGAAATGGGCTAATATACATGTATACTGACAGGATCCTTTAAATCACTGCTGCTCTCTCACTGAATTACTTGCAGTGAATAATACAAATGAGGGTAAAATGCAAATTCATTCAATGTAGATTTATATTTACAATTATGACTACATCTCATGGTTGAAGCACAGCTTCATAAATTTCATAATACAAAGCTCATATCACATATGATTAGCATACAGTGTAATTTGATGAAAGCAAAACCTTTAAAGAATGTTTACATTAGTGTGACCACCTTTAGGACATTTTCTTTTTAAACCACATTGAAGGAAAATCCAAGAGGGTCCTAACAAAACCAAAAAAACAATTTACCATAAACACACTTTGTTGTTTCCAGTATGCCTTTATGCGGACAATAATCACCCTGTGAACACATCAAGCTTCCAAACTTGTTTCAGTCCACGTTCATGCTGAGGTCACCTATATAATCCTTCTGAGAATTTAGCCAGCGACCTTCCAATTACTGGACAGCCCACTCTACTTCCTGAAGAACAGTAAAGTCAACCCAGTCTTTTTGCATTTGGCCTCATGTTCTCATTTACATAAAAACGTCTATCCTCTTTTACAATTCACCTGAAAAAGGATATTGTGATGCCTGATCCATCCCTGATAATCGTCTGCACATACAGCCACACATCTGGCAATTGTTGTGTCCACGAGTGATCTGATCATTTGGCTGGTGGTCAGAAACTTTCTACTTCAATGACGAAACTAATTTCTCTATGGGTTTAAAGAATGGAGGCTGTGCTGTGAAATGAAGGTGAAAGGATAAGTGACAGCATCCTGGGATATGCTGTAAATAACCACATCGCCTGTTGCATTTACAGAATGCCCCTTTTCATCACCTAGCACAAGTTTTCATAAAGGTTGTCAAGAAAGGAAAAGTTCATGCATTTTTATTTAAAATTTCTCTTCCATAAGTTTAGGTTTGGAACATTAGTTTAGCCATTTATACAAAACTATTTAAATGTGCAAATTTATGTAACAACATAGTTATTTGTGTCGTGACTGAGTTTGAGAAAACAGGAGGAGAAATTTTTAAATGAATCTTGTGTGATAGCAGTGAAAAGTGATCCACAGTTTAATCCACATTGGCTTCTGTCTTGCTGACTGTGTGAAGAATAAAAAGAACTGAACTCCGCATTGAGAAATGCATGTTAGCAATTGTAAATGAATACATAGTCTCTGAAATAGAAATGATTACATTAAAATTACTGTTAAACTGGAGCTATGGTAAAAATGTATCTCTTTAGTGATTATAATTTAGCTAGATGATCGTTAAATGGCATCAAATATCTTAGTCATTAGTTATCCAAACTAATATTAGTAATGGCAAATTATTATAGAGAGTTTGATTATTTAGTTTATTTAGGCAGGGGAAAAAAATCAGCCAACGAAGATCTTTATCCTCTCATTAACATTGTAGTAATTATTGTAATAATTACACATCAAGCTTGAATAAATATTTACCGACGATCAAAGATCAGCTAATTTCAAAACAGTACTGACGCCCTTGTCAGGTGGAATGTATTCAGTATTGTATAGTATAGTAGTGTGACATTTAATTAATTACTGGCCACTTTCATGTTATCCAATTAACAAGCTGAAATAAAAACAGTAATTCTGTGGATTTCAAGAAAGGGAGTTTGTTTTTAGCAAGAGCAAAAACATTGATGTAGCAATCTTAAAATGCAAGAGTCAAACTCAGAGCTGCTGTGTGAAAATAAAATAAAATAAAGTTTTAAAGTAAATATATCCCTCTACGCTGTATTGGCAGAAATCAATTATAGCTGCAGACCAGCATTCATTTATAATGTTTCTCCTTTCCTACCACACTGTACTTGGAGTTATCTCATAAAAATGTATTTGTTGGAGCGTGGGGGCCCTTTCATTACAGACCTCATCATCTGCACTCAGGTTTCTCAAAATATGAATTTGAGGTAAATAAACATCTTGATTGATTGAGCTGAGTGAGGACTGATGATCGCTGGCCACAACCTTGGTATTACGTTTTTGGAATGTATTACATATGAGTACAAGAAACACCAGATAGACATGACAAGATCCATAGAAAAATCATAAAATAAAGCTCCTTTGAATGTAATGACTCCCTTTTGTTTCTTAGTATCATTGATTAAACAGACATTGCATACTGTAGGTAAAAATCAGGAATACAGATTCTATTAAAAATGCAACTGCTGAGTTTTAATTAGAAAAATCAGAAAAATACAAATGATATACTTCAGTCTCCAGCAGCCACAAACTACCATTTATGCACTTTGACAACCAGATCCAAGAGTATTCACTGAAACTCATCAGTCTCCAACATCCTCAAACCTGCATCTGCATGTTTATTCAAGTGTAATTAAGCAAGTCATTACCCTTGTATAATTAGTTAACGTTCATTAACATCCTTAAAGCTGTCACTGTGTTCTCGAGCCACAAACTTAACCCTGAAACTATGCTGGAATTTAGGGTAGCAGAATCAACAAATGGTAACACTTTATGATCACAGTCATTAATGAATAGTCAATTTATAGTCATAATAATTATTCGCTGTTTAAAAACAACAAAGACATTGCAGGTGTTTATTGTAAATTTGTAACTGATATTTTAAATACTTATAAATTACCTTTTTATTATATTCCTTATTTTTTACTATAATTTTTGTTAAATTGAACTGTCCTTGGCTGCTGTGACACAGAAATGTCCCCATTTGCAGGACAAATAAAGGAAAGGAAAGGAAAGGAAAGGAAGGGAAAGATTAATACTGTCTGTAAACATTATATGGATGTCATTGTAAAATTAAAATTAATGTTTAAAAACTCACGTTTCATTAACTATAAATGTACCATGTATTAATGATTGTTATCATAAAGTGTTACCAAATAAATATATACAAATAAATATAAAATACAATTCAAATGCATTGAACTGCAAGAAACTGGTCATCCAAAGATGCTTGTCTCCAATTAACACACCATGTGGGAAAAGCAGTTACACTGCCGCAGTGCCCTTTGGCAACACTTAGTGTCTTTCATGCAGAATTAATTTTCAATTTCAGTTTATAGTGGCACATTGTATCAGGCTGAACTCATAACATTAGCAATAAAAAGCAACTTAAAAAAAAAGTACAGTGATAATTTAACAATTGAGCTGAATTGTGAGGTGTATAAATGAATGCTTGATTTGATCAAAACAGTTGATTTGACAAAGACAAGCTCACTGTAAAACTTCTTTGACCATTCTTGCTGCAAGTGCTGTGTGTTTCACATGTTTAATATTTGTGCTGGTGTGGGACAGTCTCAGGGTTCGCCAAGCTGACCGTGTAAGTTGGAGATCTTTGTCTTTCTGTCTGACATCTATCTACTGTGACAGTGTGATGAAGGCTAAAATGTTCCAGTCTCTCTGAAAAAGACTTAAACACAAAAAGAAAGGCATCATCGATACGTCTTGCCAACAACACCCATCACTCTTATGATTTCAGTTGGTACACCTGTTGCTAACTCATTGTGCTTTCTTGTTTCAAGTTTCTTTTTTTGCAAGTTGGTTGGTAGTGAGCGATGAGAGAGAAGTGAGACAAAGATGCTTAAAACGTGAGCAAGAGTGCAACAGATCACCGAGGGGCTGTGATTAGCTCGTGACTGATATGTTGACCAGTGCACATGTTTAATGATGATTGTTACTGTCAAATAGCATCCATGACTGATGAGGATATTTGTCAATTTTTCAATTAAAGGGCAAATTTATTTTAAGTCTATTACACTTCCATCACTATGCTTAAAAACATGATTTGAGGCCATTTTCACTAAAATTATATTAGTAACTCTGATGTTTTTTCTCATTTCATAATTTAATCAAAGTTTCACCTCTCCCTACATTTCTATTCAACAGAGCTAAAAACTGAATAAAACTTTGGTATGAGTGTGTAACAGTATATATCAACAACTTCTTCAGCAACCTTTTGCCTGCTGAAGTACTCTTGGGCAAATTTCCAATCAGCTGTCTCACTCAGGATCAGCTGACCATTCAAACTCTGACCTGATGCAAAGCTATGATATGGAGTTTCCAATTAACAGCAGCCAATAAGAACAGGAAATCCACCTGAAGCCATTGATGCTTCAGCATCCGTACTCAATGGACAACTTTTCACACACGCACGTGCACGCTCAAACAAAACCTCCTCTCCTCTCCACGAGTCCTGAGAGGATCAGCCGAGACATTCATCTCCATAAAAGTCCTTACCTTGAGCAGCCGCTCGCTCCTCTCCGCCGCTTCTCCGCTTCAACGGGAGACCAGATGCTCTGCTGCACCTCGTGATCTGCCGCGCTCTGCTCCTCTTCTCCTCCTCCGTCAGCACATCTGTGTGTGTCTATGTGTGTGTGAGAGTGTGTGTGTGTGTGAGTGTATGAAAAGAGAGAGGTAGAGGCAAAGGGTGTGTAAGTCAGCGATTGTGTGTGTGGATTACCAAGGGGAGCGCGAGCCTGTCAGTATCTGGATGTAGTCTGGAGGATAACGGAGAGGGAGTGTTAGTCATTATGAAGGCTGCTGTCTCTCTCTCTCTCTCTCTCTCTCTCTCTCTCTCTCTCTCTCTCTCTCTCTCTCTCTCTCTCTCTCTTTAACCCTTGTTGAACCAAAGATGAGCCCCACTTAGTCCGTCAGACGAGACTATTCTTCATGCAGTTTATTATAGTTTATTTAATGTATTTATTTCATTATTTAGTCTGGACTGGATAGATTTCAGTCATAAAAATAAATAAAAACATAAAAGTTAAACTATTCTGAAACAATTGAAAATGCTACATTTTAAAAACCTTAATTTATGACTTTGACACCGCTTACTGGAACACCATGAATTCAAGTCATAGTTATTACTAGTTATTCTTATTCTTCCTTCCAACTCTCATTGTGATGTATTATTACTGACTTCAATTCCATCCTCTGTCTTTTATTAGAAACTTTAAAAAACTTTCTGTAAATCTTGTATCATCCATTTTACACATCTGTCCTTTGCTCCTGATGATGTGAGCAAAAATGTACATATTTTTAACCAAATTATATATATGTGTGTGTGCGTGTGTGTGTGTGTGTGTGTGTGTGTGTGTGTGTGTGTGTGTGTGTGTGTTAAAGCGGTGCTGCAGGAGGAGAATTTTTTTTGTGTACCAAACAAAAGAAATCTGTGTTGCTGTACAGGCCACATTAAACGGGTTTATACTGGGCACACTGTATTATTCGGGGCCCTCCTGCGCACACATGTTGATATTTGGTAAAAGAGCAAATTGACTTATTCATATTATGCTAATGATTAAGTTCTTGATCAAATATTTCATTATTATTTATATCTTTGAAATATATGTTATATTATTATTATTATATTATTATTACATCATTTGATAGCCAGTTGATTTTCACATCTGTCTGGGCACTCATAGTGGCAAGGAAATCATTTGAATGTCTGATTCTGCCAGAATTGTTAGGTGGCTGCTTAATATAGTATTTTTACATTGCCCTCATGTATTATTGTATTATAGCAGCACTGAAGAAAGAAATCATGTTTTTTTGTTTCTTCATAACAACTATTATTGAAGGAGCAAGTAAATATAAAAGTGAGTTGGCAGGAAAGACACATTATGTTCACAACAGTAAAAAGAAAAGCAAGAAACATATAGAAAGACACTGGGAACTAAACAAATGTTTTTATGATGATTTTATGAAGTTTTCAGAAACAGCCCAGAGACCATGCTTTTCCAACACTTACTAAACTTTTGACCTTAGCTGTTTTCTAGTATTCCAAAATGACTTTCAGCAGCAAATGGGAACACACTTTCTGATATATTTGGTCCCTTAATGAGCATTATCTAAAAATCGACAGCCACTCAATCATTTGAAGACTTTGAGTTGTTGCATCATTTATCGGATTCATTGTTAGTTCAAGGTGATGTGAACCTTAAAAATCAAGCACATGGTTAAATCACGACATTCATTCTAAATGCACAAACAGCATTTAGTGAAAAAGATAAAAATAATAAGGTTGATACAAACCCTGAAAGCACTGTGAAGAAATTTCAAATACACATCTGAGGTTGCAGTTTAGAGTGAAAGGATGCTGATTTATCTGATATTGCTGTGTTGGTGTTGTTGCCGTGATATAGTAATTAATGTCAATCCAGGACCGTCAGTGAAACCAAGCAAAAAGCACCAACGTCCAAATACAGAAATCACGTTGCAGTGATCCTCCTCACAGGACATTCACCCTGGAGACTGGAAGAACCAGGAGTTCTTGTCATAGTTTGGTTGGGTTTAGATCCTTTTCATTAAACATGCGTTAGAAATAATAACGTATTCCATGTACATATTATTACAGTCTTTTTATTATTATATTACCTATAAATTATTATATTATGACAATCACAAAATTATGGCATTACAAACACATCACTTTACAGTTTTAATGATGGTTCCAGTGCAACACTAATTTTACAGGAAGAACAAAGTTTTGATATCACATTTAGTGATCACATGACATGTATTTTACCCGTTGTAGGCATTGTTTTCTTGTCGTTTTTGTTTTGTGTTGAATATACCCATTAATAAGCAACAGTGAGTGCATTGGCTGCCAAGACTCCTGAAAACACCCTCCAAATATAAAAAACACCTGTATAAATTTAAACGAGAACATTAAGATTTGATCTTAACAAATAAAGCATTTCTTAAAAACTTCAGTTGAATTATGGAACTGTGGGTTTACAGAGGTATTGAAAAAAGAGCACAAACCAACAAGTTGGTATGGTGAGCATCAGACAGGCCTCTGAAGAATCTCAATCTTTTGATCTGACATGGTCCAAAAAACAGAACTAGAGTTCGTTTAATGTTGTCTCAGGTTTTAAATGTTCCTTCATTGAGATTTTGCACATCACGTCATGGATTTTGAGAATTGTCTCACACTATGAAACAATTATTAAATGATCTAATTAATCATCAAATATGCTTAAAACTCTTCTGTTGGAGTCACTTCAGCTGTACGTTTAGGAATAAATCATTTGTATTGATTACATTGATTGTATTGTCCTTAAAACAAGGACACATGTTTTTATTGTGAACAATGTTTTTGTGAAAAACAGACAATCTAAAACAAGGTAACATAAAGCATACCTGCATATATAAAAGATAAATAAATGATGAGTACCTCACCTCCATGTCATTCAGTATTTCCACACACCGGATTTAACTTTTTTTGTGTAGGACACTATGAGCAGGCCGAGCCTTCAGCGGTATTGACAAGTATTTTGGAATGATTGGAAAGATATGGGCTGCTAATGTGATGTGATGCGATGCTCTTAATTAAAAATAAACCAGAATTAAATCAATTTATCACTGTTTATTGTCAAGCTAGACAGCTCTTGCAAGTCACTCATGTGAGAACCTTCACTGTTATCCTGATAACGGAGTGTTTTTTTCGTGAGATTGGCAATAAAATGCTGTTTCCTCCAAACCCTTGTCTCAACTTTTTAAATATTGATGGCCTGAGAGTTAATAAGGAACAAAAATGTGAAGAAAGAGCACAACAAACAAACAAACAAACACAAAAGCCAAGAAACAATCAAAGAGAAAGAATAGATTTAGCAAGCCCAGGACAGCAACATATTAGGTTTCTCTCTCTAAGTGATTAGAATACACTCAATTGTTGACTAGCATTGTTCAGATTTCAACTTTGAGTTGCTTGACTATTTACAGTTTGAATGCTGTGTCCTAACTCAATAGAAGATATGGCAAAAAAAATGATTTTTTTTTTTTTTGACAGTGAGTCTGTAAAGGCACTGGAGCCATATATTTGATATGATTGATGTCAGATGGAATTCAGTTGCTTTTTCTTAACTTGTTTCGCCCGTAAGAACAATTCTGGTGCAAGCTCATGGAAATACAATTTGGCATTTAAGGCAGGTGTAATTTCATGCAACTTGTCCAACAAAGATATCATAAAATGACCAACTAACTGTAGAGGAAACCAGCAAAACTAGTGTTGTTTAGTTAAATAGGTTTAGATTTTTAAAAAATGTAATAGTGCCAATAAGCCCCATACCAACACCACCACAAGCAGGTGAATATATATATATATATATATATATATATATATATATATATATATATATATATATATATATATATATATATATATATATATATATGCATATATTTATATATATAGTTTTGATGAACAAAAAAAATATGTTTGTAGTTTCAATTGTAAAAGCTTAAGACCTAACAGTCGCTAACCGCAGTTAATGTCCAGAAACCTATAAACAGTGCAACTCTGAAATAAATGTATTCATCTGAAGATGTATTCACAAGATGATGGATTGCCAAATGTCAAAACAGTTCACTCTGATAACACAAAGTAAAAGCGATGTGTTCATATTCAATCAATTGAGGATGACAAGCATATCACAGTACTGTAAATGAATAAAAGAGCAGTGGTTTGATGAAATATGGAGCCTGAAATAATTCAGCATTGTTTCCTTACCTAAAGTTTATTTGGGGCCTGTCAGGGTTCACAGGACTGAATAAACCCTTGTATTGTTTTCACTTTTGGGACCCTCTGGCATCCCTCGGGTCAAATTGACCCAGGACATATTTGGGGTTTTAAAAACAAAATAAAACTGAAAACTGAAATAAAATTTAACTTCATAAACCATTAATATAAATTATCTTTATCTCGATTTGAAACAATAGAGATCACATATATGTGTTTAATGATCGTTTTTTGGGATGCTCCTGTGGCAGCCTGTGGTGTATATTCTGAGTGAAGGCCATCTTCAAATTCACTTTCAGAATCAGAATACGCTGAATGGATACCTAAATTATTATAGTTGTTTGTTTTGTGTTTTATGTTTGTGTCTGTGTCTGTGTATGTGTGTGTGGGCATATTTCTGTGTATGCGGGTCAAAGTGACCCGAAGACCAAATGAAGGATGTAAATGTGTGGGGTAGGGTTGCATGTGTGCTCAATTATTATTATTATTTTTGTTTGAAAAATTACAAATTTGTAGCAATGCAATTTGACCCAAATACCGTTAAGGCATGGCAGAGAAAGATAGAACATCTTGGAATTGACATGTCATGCTTTTATTGTAGATACTGTATGGATAATTATATAATAATGGTGTAACATGTACATATTTTCAACATGCAATAATTATATTTGATTATGTAGTTTTAGTTGTGTATTTAAAAATAGACTGACAAAATTAAAAATATAGTAAAGTATAGTAAAATATAGTTGTGCTAGAGGAAAATACAAATCAACAGTGTCACTCATGTTTAAAAGTGGTGGCGGTCCTCAACATCTGTAATCTGTGGGGATTGTATGGGGTCAGAGCAGATAATAAGGTGGGGAAAAAAACATGTATTTAATGTAATTTGTTAGTTAACATTTCATGCTGCAAATACATTTTTAACTTCGCTATTTTTTATGTTAACAAGTTTGGGAGACAAAATTGGTAATTTCAAAAAGTAAAAAAAAAAAAAAAATACTTGGGATTTGGATTTGCTACAGAAATGATCTATACATATTTCCACACTGAATCATTATTTTTGGTTAACGAGTTAATTTGGTATCAATTTCAACATTTAAAATACTATCATATTTTATAATGATGGTTATTATAAAGTGTTACTGTTTGTCACAGTCCATGGAAAATTGAGTGAATGTAACTTGATATCTTTAGTTGCATGGCTTCATCTACTTCATAATTTCCTTACAACACTTTTTAAAATGATAATATTTCTAATAGAAAGGTCTGGCTACAGTTTTACAGTTTTAACTGAAAGTTGGACAAATTTCACATACAGGCAATATATAAAAAATATATGTATACCTATTGAAAATCTACAAAATTATTAACTTGAGATATTTGCACAATTCATTTCAATGTTCATGTTCAAATGTTTACATATTTCATGTAATACAAACCTATAATGTAGCTGAAATAGCTTTATAGTGGTCACTACACAGTAGATATATGGCTATTTTCTGTGCTACAGCTTCTACAACTAAAGATGAAATACCAGCAATATTATAAAAAAAAACCTTGGCTGCATTTTACGTAAATTAATATGAACGCTAGCTCAATTTCCTGCAGTCATTTTACTTTATGAAGATATGAAGGTACTAACTTAGTAATTGGAATCCATGCAATATGAAATGATGGAGATTTAATATAACTTGATTAAGAAAGGATACTCTTATTGATCATTGAAAAGAAACACTCTTCTTTATGTCTCCCTGGTTTATATTCATATTCTGCTCCGTTGGAACCCAACAGAGGTAAAAACGTCAATGCTTTGATCATATTTTACACATGAGATTCCACCTGATATTGTTTGACAGACATAAAGACGTCACGCAGACAGGAAAGAGCATGTTTTGAGATGTGCGAGTTGGCGAGCCTCGATGGTGTGCTGGGACTAAGGGAGATTTTTAATATTGTGTGGATAGCACTGGGACAGTGAATGGGTGCTGAGGAGGAGAAATTGCCAAGACGGGGTTTCATTTAGTCAACAGAGAGCAAAAGTAATGGGATGCACACACATTCACATCTGACTGCATGCACAACTTTTAAGTTTTGGATGAGAAAATGTCTGTGTATACTCAACCACACACACACCTATTATTGTGTGTTAATGAAAAACTGTAACTCATCGTAGACACACAGCAAACACACACAGTTTCTTGCAGAAAAAGGTCTTTTGTGCATGTAGATACACACACATGCTGTTGGTGCATGCACATGTGCACACACAGGCAGAGTCCATATGCACAGCAAGTGCTGTGTTTCCGTAATCAGCCGTAAGTGTTCCATGGTGAGTCATTGGCAAACTCTCCATCCATTTAGGTATGAGCCTCAGCAGACTACAGCTGCCTGCTGTGTTTATTAAAAATATAACAGCCCTATTATACTCATTAGGTTATTTCTCGCACTGGCACAGATAGCACAGAAAGCTATATACACATTGAGCGCACATTCCCAAAATGAACAGACTGGTAAATGGCTCTGATACTGGTCTTTGATCAAAATCAGACATTGTCTGGCCAGTGGTTCCATCTTTGATGTAATGGAAGTTCTTTCCTGACCACAGACACTCAGTGTGGTTGTATTATTGTCAGAATGATTACATGATATCAGACCTGAGAAATCACCTCAGGTCGGTGATGGAGAATTTAATAACGCAGTCTGTAAAACCTGCATTAAAACCTGCCAGAGTACAGCAGAGCCTGGTTTCAATGGAGAGCACTTGTCTCATGATGGCCTAAATCAAGGTTTACAAGGCCTGCAGTCCATGCTGTCAGACTACAAAGGCTCCATACTCATCAGCCGTCCTCAACCAGAGTCAATAACATTGTTGAACATACACTTCTTGAATGATGAGGGTGATGTTTGTTACATCTGTTTTTTATCAAGACCTTGTGCTTGTTCTTTCTTGATGGGCATATAGTGAGACTTTTCAACATAGTTATTGAATATTGAGCTACTGTGACAAGTTTCATATATAGAGACTTAGGGTTTGGCATCGGCAAGATGTCTTTCTGGTCAAATAGCTGTCATTTGTATCAACATCCGACAAGGGTAACATCTAATAACAATTATAATAATAAAAGCTACATTCAGTAAGTTAAACTTTAGTTAATATTTACTATTATTTTTACAATTATTGATTGTTACAAACATCATTAAAAAACTTTACTATGAATAATTGCTTACCTAATGGTTTATAAATAATCACTTTGTTTGTCAACAGTCAATAAACTATTAAATACATTTTAAATAGCATTTTATCCTTTGTGAGTCCTATCTGATCAGAATATAGAGTACTGTGGTATCTTATCCAGCTTGAAGATGTATATCACCTTGTTACATATGAACAACTGTAGGACCTTTATTTGGCTCTGACTCAATGCCCTACCCAGGAGAGCACGCAGTCTAATAGTTGTTAGACTTTTTTGGCCTATGAGCTGATTTTTAAGTTATTATTGATCAAGCAGGAAGGAAGTTATTAAGCTGTCTTGTGAAGTACACAAGAGTACTTTAAAGGTTCACTTTGTGAGAAAGTAGATTTTGAGTCTTACTCACAATCTCCTCAAATACTAAAGATTTGGGATGGCCCCCGACCCACCCAGTGATCCGTAAGCTCCTTTATTACAAAGAACCCTTTAACTTAGATCTTTTTAAATAAGGGTGATGGTTATGGTTATGATTATGGTTAGGGTTTCAAGTATTCACTTCATATTCAAAGAAATCCAGTTACATACAATTCCCTCACGCAAAGGTCAAGAACATCATAATGTCTAACTTGCATCATTATTAAGTGCCATATACAGTGTACTGATGTAGCCAAGTAGTTATATCAGAGTCTGTATGAAGTCATCAGCTGACTGTCAATTTAAATAAATGACAGTTCTTTCACATTTCAACAATATTTATTGTCTGTTTTATTGTCGGTTTTAACATTGAACTGGAAAGATTAGAAATAGAGATCTATTATCAAATACATGTCAAAACAGGGCTGCATTTCGAAATAAAATACATAACAGAGAGGTTTTGAAATATTTGCCTCTATAATAAAGTTCTTAATTTAATAAACAAAATAAAAAAGGGTACCTTGGCTTTCTCTTTTTCATCTTTTTCTAAAAAACTGTCTTTCTAACTTAATTGTATGTCTCACTCCCCCACTTTATCTTGCTGAATGAGAGATATGAGCTCTATATCTTTTATTTCCTGTGTCCTTAGTTTGGATTTGAGGGGGTTTGTTTACTCAAAAGACTTTGCTGCTCGGTCTCACAGTGGAGCTTCACAATGCTGCTTTTAATATTCGCCACAGTCTCAGAGCAGAATAGACACACTGGTTTTAAACTGCTGTGTGAAGAATGAACATCTTAGAGTCTTTATATACTTGATTAAAAGCTGTTTTTATTGTCCCCTTTTCTCTTTTTAGAGCACGCCTTGTGAAATACCTCTTCTCTGGCTTACTCAGTTCTCTGTCCACTGTCTCTCATCTGTGTGTGTATCTCACTCACTGACTCGAGTAGCCAAAGCTTGTCTGAAAGCACAGATTTGATTGGCTAAGTAACATCAAGTGAGATGACTAACAGTGCATGCAATTGGTCTGTGAGCTCCCTGGATTGCTAATTAATTGATTACAGGTCCTAGTTGAGATGGTGACTGGGTCCTGCACCAGACGTCGGTCCACCTATTAGTGACCTCTGGTCTAGACTTATGTGCATGTAGTATAAAAACACTACAGCAATATTTAATTCTTAGAAGCTCTTGATGGCTCTTAAAATACATTTTCCTTTTTTCTTTGACAGCCTTGAGGAATTTATTTTTCTCACGGCTCAATAATGACTAAGGCTGGAATCAATTAAAGCAATTAGGGATCAATAGAAAAAAAATCTAATTACCGATGTGTGTTTTCTATGACAAAAACATAATATTAATAAAATAACAATGATCATAGACACACAGTCATTCTGTCAATATTTTCCCCTCTCGTTCTTTCTTTTTGCCATTCATCTCTCTCTCTCATCGCTCTCCACACACACACTCACACACATGCACACACACATATCAGCCTGCTGTGCTTATTAAATAGTTCAGTTTGCTAAGTAGTGGGGGACTCGGTGGCCTATCTGCTGATAAAAAGAAAATGGCAGCCACATGCGCACCCACAGACATAGACACACACACACAGACACACACTAAGTTGCTGTCTATGCTAAGTATTGAGGGACTTTGGAAGGCTCTCAGCTCATAAAGTGAAAATGTAACAAGGCAGACAACACTCCATGTAATAACTCTGACGATCGCCCTGGCTTGTGGAACAGCACACAAGAGGGTTTGTGTGCATGTGTGTGTGTGTGTGTAGGGGTTGATTGGCTGAGCGGGTTGGAAAGTGGTGGCAAGGGGGAGAGGCAGTCGCCTCACCTCAAACAGAGAAAATAAAGTCGGTTTTATGATTATTATTGGAATTCCCCAGTCTGCTGCTACTAAGGTTAGGTGAGCATGGCGTACAACCCACACACATGCACACACACACACACACACACACACACACACACACACACACACACAGATGTTTTGAGAGAGCTTTTGACACACACACTTTTCCACACTCTCACACGCATGTAGATATGACACAGACACACACTCATATTCTCGGTCCAATATTTTTAGAGTAAATGAGCATGGCTTATGACACACACATTTCGTCTTTCATATCAATTCACCTTGTTTCACCCTCTCTCTCTCTCTCTCTCTCTCTCACACACACAAACACACACACCAGACCAGACCAATATTTTGAGTGTAAATGAGTATAGCTTATGACTAGCAGAAGAGACATTCACTGGAGACAATTACCATTCCTTAGTGTCTAAAGGAAGTCACGCACAGCAACACAAAAAAAAATACACACATACTGTATATGCATGCACATACACACACATTCACATGAGTACCACACATATTTCTCCCTGGCTGTGCTGACAGGACTGTCCATAGCGGGCCTTTGTTAGTTCTGGTTGGGCAACCTTATTTATTGTGTGTGTGTGTGTGTGTGTGTGTGTGTGTGTGTGTGTGTGCATGCGTACGCGTGTGTGTGTGTGTGTGTGTGTGTGTTATTTATATATCAACAACCTTTGTGAATCTTGACAGTGATTTGCGTAGCCTCGAAGCCTGTTGTATTTCCACTGTGACCATTTCATATTATTATATTTTAACCTAAGACTCACATCACAATTAATTTTTAACATTAATTTCAGAACATGCAAAGTCACTTTGGAATCTGGTTTAATTATCATAAAACCTCATTCTTCCTCCACCATTTTACATGTATTTTATGCATCTTTCTATTTAATCAGAATTACAATCCAGTATTCAAATGGGGCTACTTCATTAAATTTAAAAAATAATTTGAATAAAGTCCAGAAATCAATGATACAATGATACTGCTGCTGTCAGTGGTGTAATCATGTATTCCGTAGTTATTGGTTCAAAAAATGCATACATATATCAATAAGTGATAAATGACATTAGTGAAAAACATTTAATTTCATAAAATGAAAAAGAGTAGTTGCACTGTATGCGTATGTACTCTTAAGAAAAAGAAATGTTCATTTTTTGCACTGAATCGATTTTTAGTAATTCTAGTAATTTTCATAAATGGATGTCAAATGTGTGAATGTGTTGAATGTGTGTTCAATGCAGCATACTGTTACTGTACATCTATAAAATGTGTTACATAAAATATGGGAAGACAAAAGAGTCACCGAAAATACCTGACACAGAATTACATTGATTGATCAAACAAAATGAGATGCAACATGACATGCAGACATTTTAAGGCAAACTATTTTGTATTTGACAAAAAAAGAAACAAGTTGAGGTAAAACATTTAAAAATGATATTCCTCATGTCCTCATCATGAATGTTTCCCTTTTCTCT
This sequence comes from Diplodus puntazzo, assembly GCA_963678695.2. Lineage (NCBI taxonomy): Eukaryota > Metazoa > Chordata > Actinopteri > Spariformes > Sparidae > Diplodus > Diplodus puntazzo. The sequence continues at coordinate 35,009,460 of OZ023156.1, forward strand.
CTTAAATGTGTTTCTGAAAGCAGAGAGGAATATGAAATATGAAATATGAAATGTGAAATGATGCCCAATTTATTCATAATTGCAAACTTAATTGTGGCAACACCCACATGTGAGAAGTATTATGTACAACTGAAAGATATCTAGAATGGTCTTTCTTGGTTGTTTTTTCATCCTGCAGTCTTAAGATATGCAAAGGTTTACCGCGTTTTTTATCTGAGGCTCATCTTATAGTCATGGTTCTTTTATTCTTATAGACATTCACATGTGCCCAACAGCAGACTCTCTTCACATGAACAGTAAGGTGGCTCGTGTGTTCAGGGGTGCTTTCTCTCTGTTTACAGTGTATCAGCTACAATTAAACCCAAAACCCTCCAGTCAGTCAGTATTGCCGATCTCTTCTCAGTCGGCTCATGTTATGTGCTGAAGTCTTAGTCATTAATATATGACTCAACAGAATCATCCGTGAAATAGCCAGAAAAATATCTGTCACAAAACATCATACTGTAAACCCAAAAATTCTGTGGAAATTCTCTCTGGGCCTAAAAGTCACTTTCGAGAGTTTAACAGTGTGTGAGTAGATGACTAAAAAACAGAATTAAGTAAAGTCTGTTTTCAGATAATTTTTTTCTCTGGAAAACACTGGATTTCCCCCTTTTAATGCTGATTGTCTTTAAGATGCCAACAATTCATAGGTCATATATTTCATTTACTATTTTGAGTTCTTGTTGAGTTAAAATTCAACAAAATATGAGCGATGGATGTGTCTTATGATTTAAGTTATATTGTGTGTTCTGACATGGTCTATAACACCTTTCCAAATAAGTGGACTTTGCCTTTATTTTTTGCGGCACCTTCGACTTGTACACCTTCTATTGATTTTTACACATTATGTTTACACTTACTGTACACACACTTCACACATTTTGTTATCATACTGTTTTAATACTATTTAAATTGCATTTGCACTCATTGCTATCATGAAACATTTCTTTGTACCTTACTTACCTTTATATTTAATTTCTATTCCATTCTGTAATTGTATTGATTTGTCTTACTTACATATATACACATATCTAATCACTGCTGTTTTACCTATTCCTTTTTATACATTTTTACAGAGATTATAGCTAGGATGTCCCGATCCGATCACGTGATCGGAAATATCTATAATATTACAAATGGGAAAAATGTGAGTGCGCAAAGCACTGTTATCCGTAAACATAATGACCGCTCACTGCTGTCAGTGTTTTTTGTGCCTCTGATTCATGTCTTCATGTCTTCATGTCACTCCGCCAGTAGTCCATTAATTTGTCATGACGGAACTTCATTCAAAGCAGAGCTCCACCAAAGAGCCTGCAATCATTGCGGAAGGATATCTGAGTGTCGGTGTTTCCCCTATATGCATTCTGCTGCTGGATTTTCAGTGCCGCTGCCGCAAAAGAAAAAAAAAAAGACATGATTTTTGTAGGTTTAATATCACGGGCAAATGGCGAATTTAAGTTGCACACAGTGAAAGCACTACACTCTAAGCTATTTGTATAATTTCTACAAGTCAAGTTAGTTTCAGGTTGGATATTCGGCGGATATTCACTCGGGTCCAGCCGGGACTTTACTGAGGTTGGCCCAGAGTTCCCACTAAACATTTGACGTCTGATGGACGTGCAGATCATGTCTATATTGCGTCTGTCAGTCCAAGACCAATTCTGGACCTCTTCACGACGTGCAAACTAGGTCCACAATTTGGACGTCTAATCATGACCCCACTTGGACGTCAATATGCAGTTTAACATTTGAACGTCGGGCTAGGTCATTTTTTTGGACGTCTAAGACAGGTGCAGGGAATTGATGTGATGTAAGTAATTAATTAATTAATTAATTTATTATTATTATTATTATTATTATTATTATTATTATTATCATCATCATAGGAGTAGTACTAGTAGTGTGGACATGATTATTTTGTGATTAAACACTTTTGAATAAAAGTAATGTTTTTGTTTGTTTATATTTTCCTGTTTTTCTTTTATAAAACAGTGTAATTCTGTTTAATACAAAAATATATATATATAAATATATATATATACACACAGTCAACGCCATTTTGATTGGCTGAGGCATTGCGTCATTACAACGTACATCCTAATAGCCACTCCCATTGGCCCAGGTGTTTCTCTTCATTTGAAGCAATTGGCCGCCCGGCTCTGTGCACCGTTGACCTATACAACAACTTAAAGCAGTCTGAAAAGTAGCGTCCACTAAATTGCAGGTAAGTTCGGTCAGCCCATAGACCCATAAGTTAATGTTATGTTCATTTATGCATTTATAGCGTTTGCCGTTTTAGCTTTGTTGTGTTAATCTACTTCAAATCTGTTGTCGCTATAATTAGCATTACATCTGCTAACGTTAGCTTTTGAACACAACCAACTTTGTTTACAACGAAGCCGGCGAAAAATCAATTAGGAGGGCCATTGTGGTGAGCTGGGAAGCAGGTGTTCGCAGCGGATGTTAACCGCTACCGCTCGTCGAAGTTAGCATAGAGCTACAACGGCCATCATACTTGTTAAGTTACCGGTCAAGGCTTTTTTGTAGGGGACGGCCGTGTATGGGTCCGCGGCTCCAGCGCTTCACTCAGACTGTAGTTATTTTTCTTTGCGGTGCTGCTGCTGACAGAGACGTGCCTACACTTGCTAACATCCGGGACAGCTAATGGGGCTAGCAGCACAACAAAACAAAACAAAGCAAAATACTAATATACAGGTGGGAGGAGGGGGAGCTTCAGACACAACCACGCGGGGGTTCGCAGCCAAATGCATAACAATTTAGTGCAATGGAGTACTGAGTTCAGTATTGTAAAGCTTTAGTTGGGTGTTTTTAAATCAGTCTTATCCTTTTGTCAGGTGGTGTTTGGTCCTCTTTTGGAAGTGGAGTGGGGTTTCCAGCCCTTTGGAAGCCACCTAAACAAGGTACAGATTGTGACCTCATGCTCCTTTGCACACACCCAGTCAAATAAATTGTAAGACTAAACTGACTTATACTGCATCTGTGTCTACAGATGACTATGAAAATGAGAGAATGGCGAAAACACCTCAGAGACATGGATGAACTTCTACGTTATGACAGCGAAGATGGACATCAGAGCATTGACATTAATATCGATGTTGTGGCAGGGAGTCAGAGTAGTTGTAGCAGTGTGCCTGGGACCCCACGCAGTTTAATAAGTGACAGCGTTCCTGAGACATCACATGGTTTTGATTTTGACACTGATGTGGACTGTTTGTCCACTGACTCTGAATATGAACCAAATGATGATGAAGCCGAAGTGATCAGCAGCCTTGAAGATGACCTGAGACAGTGGGCTACAGACAAAGGGAATGTGAGTTTGAAAATTAACCATTTATGTGTGGGAAAAAAAAGCCAGATTTTTGTTTATTTTCACAAGATGAATCCGGTAAGTCCTTCAATTTTTCTGTGTTCAGTTTGATTTTTCCCCCAGTGTTCACACTTAATAAATAAATAAATAATATATATATATATATATATATATATATATATATATATATATGTATATATATGTATATATATATATATATATATATATATATATATGTATATATATATGTATATATGTATATATATATATATATGTATATATATATATATATATATATATATATATATATATATATATATATATATGTATATATATATATATATATATATATATATATATGCATTCATTGAACGCGTTCAGGGACAACACTGCCTGTACGGAGGTACTGTGGACGTCATGAATGGACGTTAAGTGTACATAAAAAAAAAGACGTCGTCTGGAGTAACAGTCTGCACCTTGAGGTGACCAAAATTAGATGTGCAAAAATGGCTTGGAAAAGACGTCGTTTGGACGTCTCTCTGCGCAGTGGAGTGGACGTCATAAATGGACGTAAAGTATACGTTGAAAAAAAGATGTCGTCTGGAGTAACAGTCTGCACCTTGAGGTGACCAAAATTAGATGTGGAAAAATGACTTGGAAAAGACGTCGTTTGGACGTCTCTCTGCGCAGCGGGTTAGCAGCAGGAGGACGGTTAGCTCACCTCCCAGAGCCTCACGCTGAATCGCTGGAAACTGATTTAGGGACCATCATTTAATTACTTAGCATTAATATATTAATACAAAATAATTGCAGTTTTTTTCGATATCTTCCAGGTCATGTGACCTAGTGATTCCAATCCAGCAGCAGATTGTATTAGTAAACTGGACAAATGAGACACATCTATTTTTATTGCATTTTAGTGCTTCCTGTATTTTATATGAATATTAATATGCAGAAATTATGATTTTTTCTCAATAGTTTCCATGTCATGTGACCCACTGACTTCTGAAACAAATTCTGTTTCCATAAAAAATCTATAATAAGAAAATAATGGTGAAAAAAGTTCTCTACTGCTCAAGAGGTTGGACGTGTGGGGCGAACTATTGATTTGTTAGCTGAAGCAAACGACGGGACAAAATAAATGTAGAGAGAGACATAGTGGAGCCATATATGCTTTTTTGTCCTTTGCAAATCACACCTATGATAGGTGTTAAATGTTAAAATAAGGTGAATAAAATAAAAAATAAGGGACATCCTGGTTCTGTTTCACTCTTCTTCATTTTTTTAATGTATTATAGAAGTATCGGATCGGGACTCGGTATCGGCAGATACTCAAAATCAAATGACTCGGAGGCAAAAAAAACTGATCGAGACATCTCTAATTATAGCAGTGAACGTAGTGAAAGCTTTCACTGCTATAACACTCTTTATTTAGTCCTTATACTATACACTCTTATTTATTTTATATTTACTTAATTCTTGTTTTTGTAGTGGAGTCTCTCAGCAAAATAATTTCATATGAGTTTATTTGTACAACCAGGGTGACAATAATAAATCTTGTAGGTGGAGATGCAACAACATGATCCTCTGAATCAGTACAGGCCCAACTAAATGGACTGGGTATGCTGTTCCCCATTCCTTAACCTTGGGATAGACAAGTATTTCACTGTAACTCAAATTCACTCCTCCTTGAACCGACACCTTATCGTGGTGGAGGGGTTTGAGTACCCGAATGATCCTAGGAGCTATGTTGTCCGGGGCTTAATGCCCCTGGTAAGGTCTCCAAAGGCAAACAGGTCCTAGGTGACGGGTCAGACTAAGATCGGTTCAATGCCCCTAATGTCATATTCAAGATCAAGGAAGTGTACGTCGCCCGGATTGGCGTTACCGGGGCCCCACCCTGGAGCCAGGCCTGGGGTTGGGGCTCGCAGGCGAGCGCCTGGTGGCCGGGTCTTTGCCCACGGGACCCGGCCGGGTTCAGCCCTGCGCCTTCGGGTCGGGGATAGGTCTCTCACTGTTGTCTCGGCTTATGGGCCGAACAGCAGTGTAGAGTACCTGGCCTTCTTGGAGTCCCTGGGAGGGGTACTGGAGAGTGCTCCAACCGGGGACTTTGTTGTTCTACTGGGGGACTTCAACGCTCACGTGGGCAGCAACAATGTTACCTGGAGGGGTGTGATTGGGAGGAACGGCCTCCCTGATCTGAACCCGAGTGGTGTTTTGTTACTGGACTTCTTTGCTAGTCACAGTTTGTCCATAACAAACACCTTGTTCAAGCATAAGGGTGTCCATATGTGCATGTGGCACCAGGACACCCTAGGCCGGAGGTCAATGAGCGACTTTGTGGTCGTGTCATCTGACCTCCGGCCATATGTCTTGGACACTCGGGTGAAGAGATGGGCTGAGCTGTCAAGTGATAACCACCTGGTGGTGAGTCGGATCCACTGGCAGGGGAGGAAGCTGGACAGACCTGGCAGACCCAAACGTATTGTGAGGGTCTGCTGGGAACATCTGGCGGAACACTCTGTCAGGGAGGTCTTCAACTCCCACCTCCGGGAGAGCTTTGACCAGATCCCAAGGGAGGCTGGGGACATTGAGTCCGAATGGACCATGTTCTCCACTTCCATTGTTGACGCGGTTGTCCGGAGCTGTGGCCGTAAGGTCTCCGGTGCCTATCGTGGCGGCAATCCCCGAACCCGGTGGTGGGCTCTGGAAGTAAGGGATGCTGTCAAGCTGAAGAAGGAGTCCTATCGAGCCTGGTTGGCCCGGGGGACTCCTGAGGCAGCTGACGGGTACCGGCAGGCCAAGCGTGCGGCAGCACGGGCAGTCGCGGAAGCAAAAACTCAAGTCTGGGAAAAGTTCGGGGAGGCCATGGAGGAGGACTACCGGTCGGCCTCGAAGAAATTCTGGCAAACCATCCGGAGCCTCAGGAGGGGGAAGCAGTCCTCCACCAACATTGTTTACAGTGGAGGTGGGGAGCTGTTGACCTCGACTGGGTACATTGTCGGGCGGTGGAAGGAATACTTCGAGGATCTCCTCAATCCCACTGACACGCCTTCCATAGAGGAAGCAGAGACTGGGGTCTCAGAGGTGGATTCATTCATTACCCAAGCCAAAGTCACTGAGGTAGTTGGGAAGCTCCTCAGTGGCAGAGCACCGGGGGTGGATGAGATTCGCCCTGAGTACCTCAAGTCTCTGGATGTTGTAGGGCTGTCTTGGTTGACACGTCTCTGCAGCATCGCGTGGCAGTCAGGGACAGTGCCTCTGGACTGGCAGACCGGGGTGGTGGTCCCCCTATTCAAAAAGGGGGACCGGAGGGTGTGTTCCAACTATCGGGGGATCACTCTCCTCAGCCTTCCTGGGAAACTCTATTCCAGAGTACTGGAGAAAAATGACACCCTATAAGTCTCACTTTTACTATCCTATTCAGTCTGCCACTGGACTCTATTTTCCCTGGAAATCAATGATGAAGGTCGAATTATAGTACAAAGGAAGAACTTATGTTATTGTCAATCAATCAATCAATCAATCAATCAAAACTTTATTGTCATTTAGCTGTACGAACGAAAGTAGTCCAGCAAAAATGAGGCTGTGTTTCTCCAGGAACTCCTGCAGCGGCTTAGGAAGAGTTCTTGGACAGAGGGGGAGGGAAACTCCGATGACCCTCTCAGCTCCTCTAACAATCCTCTGCAGGGCTTTTTTGTCTCACATACTGCAGCTGGAGTACCATGTCGAGATACAATATGTCCAAATCCTCTCCACCACACCGCTATAGAAAGTCCTGAGGATGCTGGTGGGGAGAGAGGCTTGTTTCAGCTTCCTCAGGAAATACAGTCTCTGCTGAGCCCGTTTGTGATCCCTGAGGTGTTTTTATTCCAGCTTAGGTCCTTCTAGATCTGCACTCTGAGGAACTTGATGTTCTCCACTCTCTCCACTGTGCAGCCACTGATGCTGAGAGGAGCATGCTGTGACCTCCAAAAGTCGACAATCAACCCCTTTGTTTTGTCAGCACCAGATTATTTTCTCTGCATCAACCCTCTAGGTGTTTAACTTCTTCTCTGTACATTGATTCCGCATTTCTACGACTGAGTTCCACTACTGTGGTGTCATCCGCAAACTTGATGATCAGGTTCCCCTCATGTCTGGATGCGCAGTCGTGTGTTAGCAGTGTAAACAACAATGGACTGGGTACACAGCCTTGAGGAGATCCAGTGCTCAGCGTGATGGAGTTGGAGGTGTTATTTCCGACACAGACAGACTGAGGTCTCTCTGTCAGAAAGTCCCCAATCTAGAGGCATGTGATGGTGTTCAGGCCAAATAGGAGTGTCTCCATTAGTCTCTTGGGGATGATGGTATTAAATGCTGAGCTGATATCAATGTACAGGATTCTGGCGTAGGTGTCTTTCTGGTCCAGATGAGTGATGATTGAGTGCAAAATGGTGGATATTGCATCCTCTGTGGAGCGGTCGGGACGATAAGCAAACTGGTGTGGGTCATGTGATGCAGGGAGGCTGGCTGTGATGTGTGGTTTGACAAGCCGCTCAAAACATTTCATCACAATTGGTGTATGTGCGACGGGGCGGTAGTCGTTCAGACAGGATACAACTGATTTCTTTGCTACTGGTATTATAGTGAATGTTTTGAAGCATCTGGGGACGATGGTCTGACTGAGGGAGATGTTGAAGATGCCAGTCAGGACATCTGCCAGCTTCCCAGCGCAGGTTTAGAGCACACATCTCGGGATGTTATCCAGGCCTCTCGCTTTCCGTGTGTTGACCCTGGTTAGGGTATTGCATATGTCTGCTACATTGATGGTGAGGGCTGGCCCAATGGATGATGAAGAAGGACCAGCCCTTCTTCTGGCTTTCAGGTTTGGTGCTTCAAAGCGTGCAAAAAAGTTGTTAAGCCTGTCTAGAAGAGAAGCATCATCGTTGTTGACCCCTTACCTGGACTTGTAATGCATCGGTGCTTGGACTCCCTGTCACATCCGCCTGGTGTTTCCTGTGTCACAGAGGTGTCCCTGGATTTTCTCTGCATAGGTGCCTTTTGCAGCCTTGATTCCCTTTGAGAGCACAGACCTGGCTGAGCAGAGACCCAGTCATATTTCCCATCCTGAAGGTTGCATCTCAGGTTGTCAGCAGCAAGTGCACCTCCAGGGTTTGCGGTTGCCACATGGAGTGAAAGTCTTAATTACAGTGACATCCTCTGTGCACTTTGCAATGTAGCTGGTTACCACCTCAGCATACTCTTCACTGTTTATCTGATCTCCCTGGGAGGCTACTGTCTTAAAAACCTCCCAGTTGGTGTGCATGAAACAGTTCTGAAGTGCTGAGTCTGCCCCCTCAGGCCAGGTCCTGATTTGTTTTTTCATTGGCCTGCTGCGCTTCAGTAGTGGTTTGTAAGCAGGCACCAGCATGATAGATAGATGATCAGAACGGCTGAGGTGGGGGCGGGGTGTTGCCTTGTATGCATCTGGGGAGTTTGTATACACCAGGTTCTCTCTCCTGGTTTGAAAGTCCACAACTTGCTTGAACTTGGGGAAAACAGCCTTTAACCTCTTAGAGAACGGTGTTCCTATGTTGGAACGGTACACTGTCACTAGGGCTGTAACGATACACCAAACTCACGATTCGGTTTGTATCACGATTTTTGACCCACGGTTCGATACAAACCTCGATTTCTTTTTTTTTTTAAATACATTTTTTTATTTATGTAACATTTCAATAACTTATGTATATGATATTTGTCTGATAGTATCAGAGGTGCAGTATTGTGGAGGGCGTGTCTATCTGATGGTTTGTTAACTGCACAAATCCCTCACTCAACTTAATACAGAGAAATGTACCACAAAGCAACGTTACAGAACCAAACTAAGGTAACATAGTAACTGTAACTGTCTTTGGCAACAAGGAAAAATACCGCAGCTGTACGTAGAGAAGCGTCCCTACTCCCGCCCGTCCTACAGACTCCTCGTCACATTTCTGCCCAATAAACGGCATCTGTCACCGGCAAAAAAAACTTTACCTCACCGAGTGTTCATGATGAAAGAAAATCTCCGCGACAGTCAGCCCTCCGGACCGAGACTTCAGTGAACTTTACCCCGGAAGAGAGCCTCCGTCAGGTTTTGATTGACAGGGGAGACACCGGGGTAACCCCTTGCAAACACACACACGTCATCATCATGACGCGTACCGTCACGTCTCTTTAGGAGCCGCAGCGCCGGCTTTCTGTGTGAATTACACAGCGGTTCGTCTTTAGAGCGGTGTTCCGCTCTGTGTGAACGAACAACGGCGGAGAATTGGCGAACGACCGCTGCGGTGTTAATGTGGTTACAGCTCATAGGGCTGATCTGGACTGGAAGTTGTGTCGCGATTCTGCCTTCTCACAGCGTGAGACAGGTTCGTGGATCTGAGTGTCGCGATTTCGGCTTCGATACGTGTATCGTTACAGCCCTAACTGTCACACTGTCTTCGGTATTTCGGTCACACTGTCTTCGGTATTTTTTATTTATGTTCTATTTATGTAAGTAGTTTAGTTTGATGATGATTCTATCCCAGAATGAGCAGCATCAAATCAAGAAACAAGTAAGAAACCCCAGTGTCTTAGCCTTCATTTGAGACAAAGATTATGTTTCTAGGTAAAGGGGTTCTCAAGTTATAAGCCTTTGAATCTCAGTAAGCGCTCTTGTCTCCAGAAAGGACCCAAGCAAAACGCACAGACATGCCTTTAGAAAAAAATTTGTGCAAAATCAATTGTTTAGTCTTTTGACTTCAAATGTTGAGTGTAGCAAGCTGAGACCTGTGGCTATGGCCTAATTGTGTCTGCTGTGTCCATAGATATACCTGAACCCTTATATCTTAGTCAGTTTATTGACATTTGAATTGGATGGAAACCACAACCTGTGTTCCAACCTCTGTAACTCTGTAGCCTCTTTCACACTGCTGTTTGCATGCGGGGATCCTGCGCCAGTTCTCCGCACCCTCCTCTGTGTGAAAGTTTCGGATGCGGAGAGGGGGGAAATTTCGCTGCAGCTCTGATCCGCCTCTGGAGGTAGTATCAGGGCCGCATTATTGGTGAGCTGTCCCAGTGTGAACGGATAATCCGGAGGCGCGAAGCGAGGGCGTGTCGGTCGTGCAGTCTGATAACTATACAGTTCCTTCACTCAACTAAATACAGAGAAATGTCCCACAAAGCAACGTTACAGGACCGAACAAAAGTAACGTAGTAACTGTAACTGTCTTTGGCAACTTATATGAGGAAAACAAATACCACAGCTGTACTGGAGAAGCGTCTGTCCTCCTATCCGTCCTCCGCCTGTCCTCCGGACTCTTCCTCACATTTCTGCTCAAAAACAGCGTCTGTCACCGGCAAAAACACGTGACGAAAATAAATCACCGTGACCGTCAGCCCTCCGGACCGAGACTTCAGGGAACTTTCCCGCAGAAAACAGCCTCCGTCCTGTCAGACAGCGTCCTGTTTACTGATGGTGATTATGTATAATTATGTAATTTAGCGCGAAAAACTTAACTCCATCACTTTCCAGGATGTTTGGTGGGTCAGGATCTCAATCACTACACATTATAACAGCATCCATATGATTATAAACTGTCCGTGGGTTTAGACAGACAAGGGGAACACCTGGGGAAACACCGACGTCATTAACATGACGTGTACCATCACGCCTCTTTAGGAGTCGCAGCGCCGGCTTTCTGTGTGAATTACACACGTGAAGGCGGAGATGCTTCGCTCTGTGTGAATCACCATCGGCGGAGAATTGCCGAACCACCGCTCCGGAGATAATGCGGAGAGGCTGTTTAAAAACTGCTAGTGTCAGTTTGTCATAGATTCACACTTACACTTCTAAAAAAACTTGAGGGTGCCATCACCACAAAGCTGTCTGGGTGTTTAGTCAGGAGCTCACTGATGGCATCATGTAGCCCTCCAAGTGCCTCATTGGCATTAGCTTTAGCATTTGCACTAGGAGCTGTGTAAGCAGCACTTAAAATCACTATGGTGAAATCCCTCAGATTTCAGCATAGTGCACAGCTGGGACATTAGTCCACAGCTGGACTAATCTAATTACATCTCTCAGCCCTCCTCTTTTTTTTCTTTTTTTTTTTTTTAATTTAAATTTTTTATTAAATATTATTCTGATAAAACAGCAAACGGTCAAGGCTGAGAAGTGTTGGATGAGCAGCAAGTGTCCATTTTAGGCTCCATCATGGCATTTTTGATATTTAGGTTAAAGGTGTGTTGAAAGGTTGCATAGTAGTTTGAATTTGTAGCAACCCTCTATGCTGTGGTTAAACATGTTTTAAAAAACAGGTTTTAAAATTGCAAAAAAAGTATAAAAATATTATTAGCAAATGGTATACCCTCAGTGAATAAGAGTAGGACAGTGTCAAATGCTTTTAAGACATGGTTGCTTTGCATGAGTTCATAAAGCAGCCTGTTTTTATCCTGATACAAATGCATGTTATAGCTTTTTAAAGGAGGGAGCACCTTTGAACCTGAAGAATTAGAATTGAGCTGCTATATCAGGGAAATTCAGAAAATACATATTGATGATGAGATGATTTCAATAAAAAGGATAAAAGAATCAATTGTACTACACAGAGCAGACAAAAATGGTGGAGTTAACAATAAACGCCAAACTTCTGAGATTTAGGATGCTGATGATGCATTATGCTTGAAATAGAATATACCTAAGGAGGTAGAATGTGTTGAGTAACTGCCCTTTCCACAATGATCATTTGATAGACTTCTAAAGTCCGCAGGGGTGTAAACATAGTTGTTCATAGGATTGAAAGGGTTTGTGAGCGTTTTTTCCAGTCAAGTCAGTAAACATATGCACACCTCACCACAATAATTAGAGTTGGGTTTGGGATAATAGTAAAATACATTCCTTCGGGGAACACATACATAAATTACTAGTTGGTTGTGCTCTGCTAATTATGAGGGGCCAGTCTAAGCCAAAAATGCCAGGGCTGATTTTTTGTCCCAGTCCCGCCCTGCCACTCTCTGTGGGTTTCTCTCAACAGACGTAGCTCATCCAGCTTGTTGTCGAGTGAGCAGACATAGGAGAGTAGGACTGACGGTCTCCGTTGCTCCGTTGTTGGTTTAAAAAGCTGTCTGTTTCTGCTTTAAATATAACCCTGAACTAACCCTAACAAAGCAACTTAATAGACCCTTTGACCATTTTTGTTTTTATCCCCACAACAGAGAAAAAAATGTTGAATAATAAAGTAAGAGTTCTCAAGGATATATTTTTGAATGTCTGTACTTTTACGTTTATAATGAAGATGATGAGTTACTGTATAGCTCCATGTTTTGTTACTCAGTGGAAAATGATTGCAACCATTCTGACATGTTTTAACTCACCACAGAAAAAATGCTCTCAGTTAGTGATAAGCAGTGATGGGAATAATGGCGTAAAAATAAACAGCGTTACTGACGACGTTACTTTTTTCAGTAATGGGTAATCTAACTAATTACTATTTCCATCGTTACAATGCCGTTACCGTTACCGACAATTAAATGTGGCGCGTTATAAGCTGAAGCTACTCATTGAAGCTGTTGTCATCTGACTTGGCTCTCAGCCACAGGAGCTGCAAAGCTGTTTTTTTTTTTTTCTCTTTGGTGAGGGAGGAGGGAGGGACGAGACAACCACATAAGTGATGATGATTGGATCTCTAAGGTAGAGTAAGAAATCGTAAGCCAATCAGAGGCAGTGCTCAGTTTACACACAAACCACAAACGCACACAGCAGCCTCACACACACAAACTAGCAGAGGTAAGCTGCAGTAATGGCGAGTCCGGAGGGAAAATTGGCATTTTCAAAGTGGAAGTACAGACACTACTTTAATCCCATTGAGGTAAAAGGCAAGAATGTACATGTGAAGTGTTCATTATGTCCCAGAGTGAAGTGTTTGTAAGCAACTCTAACGTAATGAAGCATCTCTCAGCTGCACACGCTTCTACAACACTTGTGGCCAGAAACACCATTGTTGACTGTTGATGATGATAGCAGGCCAGGCGTGGCTAATTTGAGCCCTGCTAACAAGGAAGGACGCGGAGCCGTCGAAGCAGCTATAGCTGGATTTTTCTGCTCCAGCTTCACAAAAACTTATAACACAGACTGAACTGAAGGTTCTGTGTAGGTACCTGTCTATGCAGTTCTACTCTATGCAACTGGCTTGTGAAACCCGCTTAGAAAAAAATCCAAATTCTTAGAAATATTTACACTTAAAAAAAAAAGAAAAAAGAAACGCAATAGTTACTTTCTCTGGTAACTACTTACTTTTATAGTGGAGCAATTAAGTTACTAACTCAGTTACTTTTTGGTAGAAGTAACTAGTAACTGTAACTAATTACTTTTTAAAAGTAACATGCCCAACACTGGTGATAAGTACTCTGATATACTTTAATGTACCTGAAAACATATCAGGAGAGAAAAAGTTGGCTTGGTGTGTTCTCCATTTAATCATGCTTTATAATAATTTGGCATTTGGACTTTAAGTGCTCCTGAGGCTTCCTTTCAAACTGCTTGGAGAACAAATGGTAATATTTAACATGGATGTCTGCTATTACTGATCAAAGTATAGTAATAATAATCTCTTTTCACAGAGGTTGTTCCTGAGAATTGACCTCTGTTGTTGCTATTAGCATTCAATCTATAAGCTGTATAGAGCTTTTGGTCATCCTTGATCAGGCTTTGGCAAAAATCTTGTGGTCTAGTCCTACACTGTGGAAAATCCTTTCCTTATATAATAAGAATTTTTAGCACAAATTCTGTCTCTTTGTGCATGTTTTGTTGTATGTATTGTATGCTTTATCCTTGCCTGTATTTGTGTGTGATGAATTGACAAACATGCAGTAAAATTATGCTACACTGTCACACATACACAAACACACAGACATCATCTAATTACACAGGTGACACGGTGTCCGGAGATGATACATGACCTTAGCAAATATTTGAGCTGCTGCCATGTTTCTCAAACACACACTCTTATAAATACACACACTATCACCTCTCTTACCTAAATGTGCCTGGGATACCATGTCAATAAATGACAGCTGACTTAACACATATTAACATTATTACCTCTTATCTCTTTTTCTTTTTCACACAACGGCCCATCCCCACCTCCAAAGTCCTCTTCTTCCATACACACACACACACACACACACACACACACACACACACACACACACACACAACCCACCCATAAAACATATAAGCCAACAAAATAGTGCCACAGATGTCTGAATAAATCCATAGCAATGAGACACTTAGTCAAATTAAATGTTGACTATTGCAGCAACAGATTGTATGGATGACAGAGCAGAAGCCGCTCAAATATGTTGGAATAACTCTGGAAGTTTATATACAGTAAAAGTTTCAGTGGTATTTGGTGAATAAAAACAAGGTTACTATGATTTAGTCCTTTTCTTTTAAGGACAGAGTTCCCTTGGCTCTCCTTGAATACATTATTCAAACCTGCTGCTTTTTGGAACTAGTGTGGGCTAATATTCAGAGCTTAGTTAAACAGCGATTATAATGAGTGATAATAGTGATATTTGATCTGAAATTATGTCATTAATTTTGTACCCTTACATAAAGTCAAGTAAAGTACAAAAGTAAAAACCTACATTTGAATTCATATTGTAGGCTGAAGATAAGAAAATGTTTGTTTAATTATTTGTGCACTTGTGACTCACCATTACAATATTTATCTGTGATCTTAATTAAACAAAATACACTGCCTCTCATACTGTCCTTAGCTTTATGTGTTATTTATTTTAGTTCATTTACACTCCTGTGTATCCTCATACCAGGTTTGTTGAAACATTGCTATTTTGTCTGACAGAAAAATGAGTGATGACATGTTACTCAGGCACACAATTCACTGTTCAATTTGAATTATATCACTATTATCTATTTCTACATACGTGTGTACTATTTCTTTTATGTTTCTTTAATTTTTCATAGGTCAAGCCATAACATAGGCAATAGGTAATGTTCTGTCAAGTAAAACAAAACACAAGACATAAATTTTGTAAAATCTGTGAAAGTATATACAACATAGAATCGACAGGATTTTATAGGTGTGATGCCACACTGCTGTAATGATCTTACACTCCACCTGCCTACATCTGCGATTAAGCTTACACAAATTACACTTTAACTGTGTGTCTGATTGTGTTAAGCATCAGCATATCTGACTTGCACTCCGCCTTCTTTTTAGTACAACAATCTACCATGAACACACTGAAGTCAAACCACACTTGACTAGAAACCATGAACTTATTTGAATACATGAAACACTGACTTGGAAACTTTGTCAACAAGCTGACTGGTATCACTAACACCTTGGGTGGACATATATTCCAGCAAACAGTTAACAGTCTTCACAACATGTCCAACAAGAATCCTGGCTGTGTGTGAAGCATGGAGTGTAGAGTCATGTGTGCAGCTGTGTCCAGAGACCATATCCCTCTGTGACTGGGGGGGTATACTGCTGCTTGCTCAGGTTCATCATATACACAACTGACATCGCCATGTGAATTATCCTCTTCATTGGTATCAACAGATATATTTGTCAGATTCCCAACCCACTCTTGAGTTTTGTTTCTAATATCTTCCAAGATGACAGATGTCAGACCACCCAGGTCAGCATCATCATCCAACCCGTCGCAAGAGGACAAAAGGGTGCACTCAGAGCAACTGTCCACATCCACAGGCAATAAGTTAACAAGCATCAGCAGGTTACGGACATGAACAGCACTGTTGTGGATGCGTTTCAGGACCACTAGCTTGAGAAAGTCAGGAACCACAAACTAGTGGATCCTGACCTCATCTCTGGAGAAGGACTGCTTTGTTCATACATGTTCATACGTGTTCATACATACATGTTCATACACTTAAGGCAAATCCCCTCTCTTGCTACCACAGTCATTTGCATTAGTGATTGATTGTCTGAAGACTTCCTGGACAGAGTCAGAAGAGATATGTCGGGCTTCGGTGAGGAGTTCATCATAAGGGCATTGAAGCAACCTCACGCAAACGGTGGACAACAGTGGCTCAGTGCATCTGCAATGATGTTCTTGGAGCTGGGGATGTATTTGTTACATACACACATAAGATGCCAACTTCGCCACCCATTGCTGCTCACAGGTGTCCAGTTGCAGCTTCATCAAGATGTGTGTGAGGGGGTTAATATCCGTCCACACAGTGAAGATGTGGACTTTAAGCTAGTGGCCTAGGCCTTCTAATAAAGTGTCTGTGGACAACACAAACGGACAAATGAATCTGGGTTGGCCAAAATTACTGAGGTCACCAAGGCTGCCTTAAGATCCTCAAAAGCCTGTTGGTGTTAAGGTGTTTAGTCTCAGGTATCAACTTCTTGTACTGAACACTGCGTTTTGTGTGTGGTTTGGCTTTGAGTCTCTGCTTCTGGCCAGCCAGGAGGTCGAAGAGTGGTCTCGCCATGGTAAAGTAATTTGGCACTAAGTGCTAATAATAGTTGACCATTGCAAGAAATTACCTGACTCGGGACTGAGATGGGGTGACACCATCAGGATCCATGAGATCTGCAGTGGACATGTTGCTGACAACCTCAACCTTAGCGGGGTCTGTGGACACACCTGACTCATCGATGATATGACCCAGGAATTCGACAAACCTGCTGAGCAGCCAACACTTTTTCTGGGCCAGTTTCAGGTTGTGTAGATATAGACAGCTGAAAACCAGCTCCAATATGCTGGTCATCATCCTCATGAAGATGACTGGGCACAAGCCTTGACGGTGCCGGATATACGTACCAACCAAGGAGTACAGAGAGAAACTGTTCAAGTTCTTGGTTGCCTAAACCAGATGTTGACTGGTTTTTCAGTAGCTTGCATCATTCTTAAACTGGCAGACTAAATGCCTGATGACATCAGAGCCAACAATCAAATCATCATGTTGATTCTCCAGAACAAATGTGGGCACTGACAGCCTACATCCATAGATTTCCATTTCAAGATTCACCACTGATTTAGGCCTCACACGGACACCGCCACATCCAAGGAAGAGAATGTTGGTTGTCTCCTGACAGCTCAGATCAAGACCAGCTGCCATTAGCTTTGTCTGTGACACCCCACTCAGTGAAAAGGCCACTGAACCACTGTCTAGCAAGACAGTCAGTCAAGTTAAGTTTGTGAAATTTTCCACTTAACTTAGTGTTCATCTTAACAGGAGTGTAACATAGACTGTCCCTGTTCGTGACTTTTTGTATGTTCTGAATGATAACGGCCTCAGACTGATCCAAATCCTTAATATTGTCATACAGTTCTGCAGCATTATGTCAGTGGGAGTTAACTTAATGACCTGTGTGGCATCCCTCAAAGCACAGGTTACCTAGTTTCCCTGCACATGGGCTGAGGTCCTTCTAGGACATGAGCACCTTGTTTGGCCAGGCTTGGTGACTCTGTGGTGTGGTTGTTGTCTCAGAGACAGCTGGCCCAACAGTAAAAAAGAGGAAAGGGTGCTCTCTGCTGTGTAGCGAGAGTCTGTTGCTGGAACTGGTTGAATCATAGTTGAATCAAGGCTTATTCATTGTCAGAATTCATTGGAAATTCAACGTTATTTCAATGTTGATCATAGCGAGCACTTTCAATGTATATTTCAATATCTGACATCAATGTCGATTCAGTTCTACAGTCTTACAATGTTGATCATATCATAGTTGAATCAAGGCTGATTCATTGTCAGAACTGATTAGAAATTCAATGTTATTTCGATGTTGATCATAGCGAGCACTTTCAATGTATATTTCAATATCTGACATCAATGTTGATTACAATCATCAACCTGACAATATCTCAATGTTGATTCAATCACATTTGCTATCTGGGTTTTCTATCTTAAAGGAGCCACAGTTTGAGCTGAAGACCTGTAACCCCTAATTTCCACTGGATACGTGTCCGCTGCGTTGCAGCTCCGATCCGGTTTGGCTCCGCCGTCCGCCAATCCCCACCGGTTGCGGTTCGAGTACGCCACGGCGCAGTACGGTATACAGCTGGCGCCAGGAGGACGAGGAGTTCCCGCGATAATCACATAATCACTCCCGACCGGAGTTATAGGTCTGTGTTATTAAAAACAACAACAGGAAGTGTTCCCGACCGAAGGAGTAGCAGAAGAGCTTGTGTTTGTCTCTTTTTTAAGATTTGTGTGCTCGTGTCAACACGGAGTGTTTTATTTTGAAAGGTAACCGGATGCTGTTTGTTATTTTGGCACTTTACTTCCTGTCTGCTTCAAACTAAATTCCGCTAAATTGCTGCGTCGTGCTCCGGCATCCGCCAGAAATAGAAGTCCTGCGTATCTGTGCCGGAGGGTTCCGGAGTGCCGGAGCTGGGACGGAGCTGATACGCAGCGCAGCGGACCTGGTGGGGATTGACACATAGACTAAAGTGAAATGTATCTGCTCCGCTGGCGTGGCGGAGACGCAACGCAGCGGAGACGCATCTAGTGGAAATTGAGGGTAAGATCTCGCTGGTCTGGTGAGCCCCCTGTTCCCCCTCTCCTCCCCACACCCCATCAGCACCATTGAAACAATGTTGATTCATTGTAGGGCATTTCAACATTGAAAAATCATCATCTATACTACATTGATTTAACAACAGTTTTTCAAACGTTGAAATGGTAACTGTAATTAAACATTGAATCAACATAGATTTTTCAACCTCAACCAAAAATAACCAATCTGACCAAAATCCAACATTGAATTAATGTCTTTTGCTATCTGGGTAGCTACTCCATAGCCATCTAGTGGTGCCTCGAACTATGTGCTGGGACCCTATTTGTACTGTTGCTGAAGTTTGGTGCTGTTCTTCCTTTAAAAAGGTGTTAATTTAGGACTTCTACAATATACATACAGCAACATATTTGAGTGACAAATATCATTTTCAACATCTTACTGATAATTGTATTTAGAATAAGCATTTGTTTTTAAAAAAAACAGAAAAAAAACAAAAGAAAAAACATTGTTCTCTTTTCAACAGAAGGAAATGAAAGACATTAACATGAACGTGTTGATTTGTTTTGATTTGGACACATATTGACGAGTTAATGTGTTTCTACAGTAGGTATATGTATGCATGTAATAACTTTTGGGCAAAACTATATTTTTTCACTATTTTGTGTTGTTAATGCTGTTTGATCAATTCAAGAGAATATATATATGTGTGTGTATATATATATACATATACAGTACAGACCAAAAGTTTGGACACACCTTCTCATTCAATGAGTTTCCTTTCATTTCATGACTATTGACATTGTAGATTCACACTGAAGGCATCAAAACTATGAATTAACAGATGTGGAAATATGTACTTAACAAAAAAGTGTAAAACAACTGAAAATACACCTTATATTCTAGTTTCTTCAAAGTAGCCACCTTTTGCTCTGATTACTGCTTTGCACACCCTCTGCATTCTCTTGATGAGCTTCAAGAGGTAGTCACCTGAAATGGTTTTCACTTCACAGGTGTGCCCTGTCAGGTTTAGTAAGTGGGATTTCTTGCCTTATAAATGGGGTTGGGACCATCAGTTGTGTTGTGCAGAAGTCAGGTGGATACACAGCTGATAGTCCTACTGAATAGACTGTTAGAATTTGTATTATGGCAAGAAAAAAGCAGCTAAGTAAAGAAAAACAAGTGGCCATCATTACTTTAAGAAATGAAGGTCAGTCAGCCCGAAAAATTGGAAAAACTTTGAAAGTGTCCCCAAGTGCAGTCGCAAAAACCATCAAGCGCTACAAAGAAACTGGCTCACATGAGGACCGCCCCAGGAAAGGAAGACCAAGAGTCACCTCTGCTGCGGAGGATAAGTTCATCCGAGTCACCAGCCTCAGAAATCGCAGGTTAACAGCAGCTCAGATTAGAAACCAGGTCAATGCCACACAGAGTTCTAGCAGCAGACACATCTCTAGAACTGTCAAGAGGAGACTGTGTGAATCAGGCCTTCATGGTAGAAAAGCTGCTAGGAAACCACTGCTAAGGACAGGCAACAAGCAGAAGAGACTTGTTTGGGCTAAAGAACACAAGGAATGGACATTAGACCAACGGAAATCTGTGCTTTGGTCTGATGAGTCCAAATTTGAAATCTTTGGTTCCAACCACCGTGTCTTTGTGCGACGCAGAAAAGGTGAACGGAGGGACTCTACATGCCTGGTTCCCACTGTGAAGCATGGAGGAGGAGGTGTGATGGTGTGGGGGTGCTTTGCTGGTGACACTGTTGGGGATTTATTCAAAATTGAAGGCATACTGAACCAGCATGGCTACCACAGCATCTTGCAGCGGCATGCTATTCCATCCGGTTTGCGTTTAGTTGGACCATCGTTTATTTTTCAACAGGACAATGACCCCAAACACACCTCCAGGCTGTGTAAGGGCTATTTGACCAAGAAGGAGAGTGATGGGGTGCTGCGCCAGATGACCTGGCCTCCACAGTCACTGGACCTGAACCCAATCGAGATGGTTTGGGGTGAGCTGGACCGCCGAGTGAAGGCAAAAGGGCCAACAAGTGCTAAGCATCTCTGGGAACTCCTTCAAGACAGTTGGAAGACCATTTCAGGTGACTATCTCTTGAAGGTCATCAAGAGAATGCCAAGAGTGTGCGAAGCAGTAATCAAAGCAAAAGGTGGCTACTTTGAAGAACCTAGAATATAAGACATATTTTCAGTTACTTCACACTTTTTTGTTAAGTATATAATTCCACATGTGTTAATTCATAGTTTTGATACCTTCAGTGTGAATCTACAATTTTCATAGTCATGAAAATAAAGGAAACTCTTTGAATGAGAAGGTGTGTCCAAACTTTTGGTTATATATATATATATGTGTGTGTGTGTGTATATATATATATATGTACATGTATGTATATATATATATATATATATATATATATATATATATATATATATAACCGTATATTTTGGTTCATTTTTATGTTATTTTATTTTATATATGTTTTATTATGTATATTATTTGTATTACTGAAGTTAATAAATACATTATTATTATTATTAGGTTACTGTTACATTATATATTTCATTGTCATTTGTAGCACTTTAATTTGTGTCTCTTCATGTACAGTGTTTGGATTGATTGGTCCCTTCATGCTTTTGTTTTGGTGGGGACAGGTATGTATGTGACGGTATGAGGTCAGAGATATCGTACTGTTCTGTAGTGTTGGGAACGGCAGTTCTTTTTACTGTACTGAATCTCTAGAATCCGTTCATTAAAATAATCCGTTCAAAAGATTCGTTCACCGAATCGTTCAGTGCTCTCCAACTCCCTGAACTGATAAGCAGCCAAACGATCCGTCATTCAGTTCATGATTCAGCCCTGAGGTTCACGTTCACGACTAGTACACAATCATTTGCGGGAGACGCAGCGCTGCTTTGAGTGGGATACATGCACTAAAATTTTTACACGGTGAAAGGGTCCTCTGTGCACAGTAAAATCACTTAACATGATGCTACACGGATGTTAGCAACACAGGGCTAATTTTAGCAGTAAGGTTACTGAACGTGAATCAACACCTCTGCCCTGAGTGAGTGAGTGAGTGAGTGAGTGACACAGCGCCACTATCAGCACAGTACGTGAACGAGAATCACGTCCTCAGCGACAGCTCTCTGTATGCAGTAGGTTCGCGAATCATGAACGAATCACAGCGCGAACGTGAATCATGTCCTCACAGTTCTCTGAGTGAGTCGCGGCAGTTCCACTCCCGGCCGGCATGCTCATGGCTGAGCTCAACTGAACGAATCAGTTCATGAAGTGATTCCGTTCACTTCGTTCACTTAAAAGATTCGTTCATTCGAACGACACGTTGGCGACCGACAACGCTACTGTTCTGCCGTTCTGCCGCATATAGTTGGACAATACTCTACATCATGTCGTTGCAGTCATTAGCGGATAACGTTGAGGACAACGTGTCTCTTCCTGATAATGATGGCGCAGGCAGCACGACCAAACGGGATGCAACAAACACAAGCGTGAGCCAACAGGATACAACAAAGGCAGTGATTCACGACAGAGTGGAGTTGCCGCCATACTTTAACGGAGATGGTAAGGACAGGGAATGTTTTTCACTTTCACTGTGTATCATTTTTTTTATTTCTATTTTCTGGATAGAAAGTAGCACACACACACTCACATCCAGGACATCCCACTGACCAGACTAGAGCTCACAGTTATGATGAATGTGCAGCTAAGCTTGAATGCTTCACTTCCAGACTTTTGTAATGCCAGGCAACACTTGCCTAAGGAACCTTTAGAGGTTTATGCTGCAGAAATTACAAGGCTGGTTCTGGAAGCATTCTTTAACTATGGCACACCAGCTATTGCAATGGAACGCTTCAGGAGATTTGTTGCTGGTTTAGTCATGAGCATGGCGCTGCTACGCTGGAGGATGCTTTAGAGGTTGCATGCAAATGGGAATGTGGTCAGGAAGCTCTGAAACTTCTTCCTCCTCTTGCTGCTCAATCTGCCCCACAAAGTGAGCCACTCTTAGCTATGGTTTCTACTAAAAACCTCCCTCAGATTCATCCGCTGCACTTATGGATGCTGTCAGGCAGCTCTCAAAGGATGTGCATGAACTCAGGCTTGAAGTCACTCAGCTCGGACAAGATTATGGCCGCTATGCTAGTCACTGTGCTCCCCATGCTGAATACTCCAAACACAAGTACGACCTTCCTGACAAACCGAGGGGTGAGCGCGGCAGAGAAAGATATCATCGCTCTCCATCTGTGTCTCCTGACCGAGGTGTCTACTACTCTGCAGCTCACCATCAGAGATCCAGCAGGTCACACAGTGATTATTTCCATCCCAAATACTCTCCTGGTCATGGTAACAGGTGATACTCACCCAGTCCACCATCTTCTCCACATCATCTCCGTGACCATTATTCTACCAGCAGTCAGGATCGCTTCAGGCATCCCAGCCCTGATGGGCGCCACCCTCCTGACCACCTTGATGCAAGATACCCACACCAAAATGACTCCTACAGACGCACCTCCTACTCTCCCCCACATGAGACAGCCAAACCCAGGCATGAGGCACACCACACTCCCTATACTAGGGAAAGACAATCACCATACAAGGAGAGGAGCCATCATGTGAGCTTTAAAGGACATCCCACTGACCAGGGAAACGAATCCTGAGGGCGTGTCTGCTGCTACTGCTGATGAGGCCCCACAACACATGCTAACACCTTCACACAAAAAGCCCACACGCTATGTAATGGCTGTCATTGAGAACATTGCAAGGCATTCAGACATTTCACTGATTAGTGAGGACTTAAGAATGTCTATTCCATCTCTGAGAACAAAAGCTATACAACGTTCTGAGCTTTTCCCTAGGGCAGTGACTGGTGACTATTTGGACATTTCTGGCACACTGCCTATTACCATCAGGCTGTTCAAGTAGTCAGAAAAATTACGCAACCAGTGATCTTAGGTTGGGACTTCCTACTTGCACACCATGCAGTTTTGGATTTGAGGGAAGGCGTTTTTAAAGTAGGGAGTCGTACTAGTGTCCCTCTCCTGTGGGCTACGGAGACTGCTCCACTGAACTGTAATGCTGTCACTTTATCCCCTGTTGTAGTCCCTGCTATGTCACAGAGGACTATTTTAGCTAAGGTTCAGCCCACTATTGGTATGTCATAACTTGAAGCAGACTAAACAGGTATACAAGAGCCAGGTCCACCTAGTTTTCAAGGCCTGTTAGCCGCACGCACACTTGCTCCTGTACAAGCAGGGCTCACTTATGTCAGAGTAATGAACCCCACTACCACTGACCTCCATGTTCCAAGTGAAACTAGGCTAGGAGACTTTCACCCACTAGGCAATAGTGAGAACGACTACTCTATAGTGAAAGCGGACGTAGCCACAGTTCCAACGACAGCAGAACCCTCCCCTCAGCCTAGGTTACCAGATGTTGACCTCAGTCAGGCAGCCCTTACTAGCCCTAACCAGAGACAAAAACTTGAAGCTTTACTGCTGACTGACAGTGTTGTTTTTAGTGCTCATGACCAAGACTATGGACGCACTAACATAGTAAGACACAGCATAGACACAGCAGATGCCCCAGAGCAGAGATAAACAGGCAGGTTCAGCTGCTCCTTGCCCAGGGCATCATTGAGGACAGTTGCAGCCCCTGGTCTTCCCCTGTTGTTTTCGTGAGAAAAAAAGATGGCAGCTACAGATTTTGCATCGATTGCCGAAACCTGAATGCAGCCACCATCAAAGACTCATATCCCCTGCCACACCCTGCAGATGCCCTTGATAGCCTATCAGGTGCATGCTGGTTCGGTACAATGGACTTATCAAGTGGGTATTGGCAGGTTAAGCTTGAGCCACAGGACAGAGAAAAAACAGCATTCAGCACCGGTAGTGCTCTCTACCCGTCCAAGGTTATGCTGATGGGATTGACGAATACCCCACCAACATTTAAAAGGTTGATGGCGCTGGTGCTCCCTGGCCTGCACTGGAAAGAAAGCTTGATCTACCTGGATGATGTTCTTGTATTCAGGTGCTCTTTTTCAGACCACCTACAGAGCCTGGAGGAGATCTTCAGCAGGTTTCGCTCAGCTGGTTTCAAGCTGAGAGTGCCAGCTAGCACGAACACAAGCAACCTTTCTTGGACATGTTGTCTCCAACCATGGACTCCAACCAGATGCAAGGAACTTTGAAAAGGTGTGTGGATAGCCTACACCTAGAACAACCATGGAGGTGAGAACTTTCACTGGACTGTGCTCCTACTTTCGTAGATTTGTCAAGAACTTCTCTGTTATCACCACTCCACTACACGCTCTCACACAAAAGGGAGCAATTTTCAAATGGACTGTTGAATGTGAAGATGCTTTTCAGTCACTGAAACACGTACTCACTCATCCACCGATCATGGCACACCCCATCTTCACACAGCCTTTCTTGTTGTACACGGATGCTTCACAGGACGGAATTGGCTCTGTGCTAGCTCAATGCAAAGACAACAAAGAACATGTTATTGCCTATGCTAGCCACACACTGAGACCCCCTGAGAGAAAATGGTCTACCTTTGATCATGAACTTTGGGCAGCTGTTTGGTCTGTGAGACATTTTAAGCACTTTCTCGCTGGCAGTTCATTCACAGTGATCACGGATCATAAGCCCCTCCTGAGTCTAAGGAAGCTCCGGTGAATAATGACTACACTGGCAGACGGAGTAGGTTGATACTTGAGCTGGATGTGTATGACTACAACCTGCTGCACCTTGAAGGTAAACAACATGCCAACGCGGATGCCATGTCCAGGCACCCCAACTCTGAGACCCACAACAAAGCTGTTCAGTGTGCCATCTCCACCATCACCTCCAGGCATGACGGCACGACCTCATGTATGCCTGACATCAGCCACACACTGTCAGTTGAGATGTTATATATATATATATATTAGGAATGCAACGGTACTCGGTAAAATACCGAACCGTTCGGTACGACCTGCACGGGACAGTACGCTTTTATGTCCCGCAGGATTTATGTTCTAATAATTTTGCATTGGGCTTTACTGTTACACAGGCGTGTGTGTGTGAGCGTGTGTGCCTTTAAGGCAGCAGGCCCGCCCTCGCAAGTCAATGTCCAATCGCCTCTGCTCACTTACAGTGACCAACCAATCACACTTTGGCCGGTTGGCTGCAGCTCATAGAAGCAGGAAATGAAAGAAAACAAGCAGGCATGGCTAGCGGTAGTGGAGAAGTTGAGAGAGAACAGTTTGAAGAAGCACCAGGTTTATTCAAATCGTCGGTGTGGAGCATTTTGGTTTACTGTTGAATACACCGAGGAGGGAGTGAAAACAGTTAACAGAAACTTCACAGTCTGTAACCGCTGCTTGAGACATGTCCCGTACTCAAGCGGAAACACAAGCAATATGGGCAAGCATCTCCAGCTCAACCATCCTGATATTATGCTTTCTGAACACAGGACAGTCGAGCGCCCCAGAAAGGTAACGGCAGCAAAACAACAACTGTCCATAGAGAATGCTTTTCAACAGACCTACCGTGCCACCTTGGATAAATACAAGAAAATAACCCGAGCAGTGGGAACGTTTATAGCCAAAGATTTGCAGCCCTTTTCTGTGGTCGAAGTTGAGGGGTTTCGCCACTTGGTGAAAACGCTCGACCCACGTTATGTTGTGCCCAGCCGTACACATTTCAGCGACGTCATAATTCCCGACCTCTATGACAAAGCGTGCAAAGGCATTGAAAAAGATTTGGCTCAAACACAAAGCTTAGCACTGACTACAGATAGTTGGAGGTCGAGAGCAACAGAAAGTTACTTGACTGTGACGGTCCACTGTATGTTGGATTGGCAAATGAAGAGCGCAGTACTGCAGACACGCCCGTTGTATGAAAGCCATACAAGTGCACACTTGGCAAAGGAATTAAAAAATGTAGTGACTGATTGGAAGTTGGAGCGGCCAAATACGACCATACCAGTGGCCACAGATAACGCAGCAAATATTGTCAATGCAGTCAATGAAACAGACGGACTGGGACCTCAGATAGGCTGTTTTGCTCACACTGTAAACCTGGCAGCCAAGAAGGCAGTGTCAATCAACGGGGTGTCACGCCTCCTTGGGAAAGTTCGGAAAGTTGTCACCTTTTTCCACAAAAGCACAACAGCCCACCATGCACTGACTGTGAAACAAGAGATGTTAAACCTGCCTAAGCACAAGTTAATCCACAATGTCACCACTCGGTGGAACACAGCACACGACATGTTGGCACGATATGTAGAACAGCAGCCTGCCATCTACTCTGCATTAACAATGGACAAAACACTGAGGAGTCACATAAACAAGGACATGGCAATATTGACTGACAATGAACAAAAAAATGGCAGAACAACTGATTGAAGTACTTAAACCACTGAAAACTGTAACAAGTCTGATGACCAGTGAGACCAACCCCGCCATATCAATGATCCTCCCTTTGAAGGAAATGATCCTCAAATCCATGGCACCAGCTGATGAAGACAGTACAGCAATAAAAGAAGCCAAAGAAGCCATTACACGGGACCTGGAAAAAAGGTACACAGACCCTGATCTCCAGAAGTACCTCCAAAAAGCCACAGCCCTGGATCCCAGGTTTAAATCCCTGCCTTCCCTTGATGAACACTCCCTTGTCAGACTCTACAGAGATCTCGCCACAGAAATCCAGGAGAATGAACCTCAGGTATTATTTGATTATCATTTTTTTTGTGATTTTATGATTGCATATTTAATTATTACTTTTAATGAAATTGTCAATTCATATAAATCATATACATTCCACATTTGTATCTGTCAAAAGCTGGAGATACTCTCCACTGATAATTTAAGTTGAGTTAATGGAAGCAGAGACATATATGGCTTTTATTACAGTGTACTATATCTTATACATTTGTAATTGTTCTTGCAGAGTCAAGCAGAGACAATGCCATCCACAGAGGGACAAGAGCCATCCTCCTCCCCTCCAAAGAAGAAAACAGCCATGGCAGAGCTTTTTGGTGATGTTTTCAAAAAACATGAACAAGTGGTCAGGCCCCTTGCCAAGATAATTGAGGATGAAGTTGCTTCATACAGGTCAGTAGACTCCATTGATGTTGATGCTGATCCTTTCATGTGGTGGAAGACAAATGAATGCAAGTTCCCCCATGTTGCAAAAGTTGCACAACGTCACCTCTGTGTCCCGGGGAACTTCAGTTCCTAGTGAGAGAATTTTCTCCACTGCAGGGGACATTGTAAGTGCAACCCGCTCTCGCCTTGCTGCAGACAATGTTGACAGGTTTATCTTCTTACAAAAAAAATCACAATAGCAGAGGAATAAATAGCTCATGCCAATGTTGGCAAATTGATATTGCACTTTACATCCTGAATATAGCCTCTTATGTTCATTTAAAATAGGCAAAGCACGAGGTATATCTGATGTTTCCCCCAATTTGTCATGGATTAAGTGCACTTCTTCTTTTGAAATTGTTTACCTCTCTTTTTATACTACTACTTAGTGTGCACTAGAAGTAAAGTCTAAAATGCACTTTAACAGTGTTTTGTGTGTACATTTTTATGTGTTTTAATTTTTTATACATATTTTATACTATGGTGTAATAGTAGTAGGCAGGGAAACAAAGGCAAGTCTACAGTACTATTTGAGTTTATTGAAGTAGGTGAGATTCTGGCACTGCAAGAGAGGAGTCATTGCTAGTTCCAACGTGCTTTTTTATTCACTGTCTCTAATGTAATGTAATGGGCAGTCACAGTCAGGAAAGTTCTAGTAGCCCTGGAGGTCCGTCCATCACTAGTAAGTGCTACATAGGCTGTCAGACAACTCTAACAATTCCTCTAGTCATAAAGTGTCGGAATTACCGTGTTGCTTAAGTGTTTGCGGGAGAGGATTTTATTTTATATCGTGGCTTGAGTGTTTTAATCATACAACAAAATCCTGCACCCTCCACCACAGCAAAGGCTGCATATCTTAGGCTATGAAACACCACTCCTTTCGTTACACATGTTGCCCCGTCTGACTCGTCACTGTCAGGCTGTTTAAAAGCTGCGGAGAGCAGAAGTCGTCCTGTCGACTCTCCCCCTTTCCTCCTTGCGCTGCCAGTTGTCTCACTGGGATGATGTCTTTGCAGATGAGCTGACATGTTAGTCATGTTACTGTTAGCATAAACAACGTGTTGCACAATGCTTGCACACTGTCGCACTTTTGTCAACAACTTTCATACCACCGTCATCTTAGGACACTCTAAATGCGAAGTGGTCCCATACAGCAGACCTATACAGTGCTGCTGACTCATCTTCTAGCTCCGACTCTTTTCCATTCGCCGTTCCACCCCTAGAACATACATACATACATACATACATACATACATACATACATACATACATACATACATACATACTATAACTTTAATAACAAATATAACATGGATCAAAGTGCACCCCAGCCCAGTCCAGTCATTAAAGCAGCTGACTCATGGCAGTCAACAAAGCAGTTGCCCCTTGGCTTGTGGCACTGGCTGTTCCTCGTTATCCTCCTTTTCAAGCACCTCCACTGCAGGCCACACGCACCTGTAGAGGAAATTCTCCTTTGTGAGGTAGAGAGTTGCTAAATCTCAGAAGAATTTTAGACTAAGCATGACTTTAATGACAGTTGATAATTACTCCTTCCCAAAACAATGACCCCTGATGTTGAAGTTAATCATGCCTTTCCCAGGACAGTGAACCTTTGATGTTTTATTAGGACAGTACATGTCATCCTTATCTACTTTCCAGTAAACACCTCAAGAAGAGAGCCTTGCCCCACATATGACTTCTGACCCTCACCCCAAAAGGGGATGCTCCTTTCCTCCTCTCACATACTGATTGGTCTTTACAGCACATTGACACTGAATGGGGAAAACTATTTAATTTCTCACACACCTCCTCCTCTTGGTAGAGGGGCCAGTGTCACTCTGGCCTGGAGTGTCCAGGTTGTGGGAGGGTGGGTGCAATGGCGATTCTGGGGGGTGGCCTGGGGTGGCCGGGGCCACCCTGAAAACTCATTGGCCACCCCTGTGGCCACCCCAGATCTGATAGGCAGTTGGTCAAGTTCGTCAACACAAGAAACAATGTCAGTCAATGATGACAGCTGATCAGCTGATTTGGGGCCAGTTTTATATTTTTAAATAACACAGTAATGGTTGTATAAGGCTGTGAGAGCTGATTTCTGCTCAGTGGACGTTTGACCATGGAGGTTTGATAGGTGAGCCATGAGCACGCTGCATATGCTGCTGCTGCTGGTCCGGTCTGGTCGGGTCATTAATGAAACAGGAGGAAGGTCACATTGACGTCAGCTGCTGGATAAAAACGCTGAAATCTGTCTATTGAGAGGTAATTTAATGTTCAGCTAGGTCATAGTTCCCTTTGAATGTGTAGGAAAACTTTATCTAGCACTAAGTAGCAGCTAAAAGACAAACTACACTGTGCTAGCTAGCTTAGCAGCCTGCAAACCAAGTCAAGCATTTAATGTTCACATTTTTTTAAATGATTATTTGCATACCGCCATGAAATATGAACGGCAGCTTTCTGGACTGAAGACTGAGGGTGTTTTTTGCAGATGTGTGTGTTGAGTAAATCTAATGTTATATTGTTGACCAGCCAGTGTGTGAAATATAGTGTGACAGTCTAGATTCAAGTAGCTATAACACAAGAACAAGCTGTGATTTATTTATTTGCTCTGTGATTTAAGGGCTGTTTAAAGACTTTTTTCTCTTGGAGATAAAGGACTTTTTGTTTGGATCATCTTCACAGTTCACATATTTTTAGATTAATTACATTAAATACATTACATAATTAATTACTACAAGATAAATTGCATTCAAATGCTGCACATGCTTGAGATGCAATATGTGTTAATTGTGTTATTAAAAGTGATCGAAGATGTCAGTAGTTATGTAAAAATAAACCTTTGTAGATACTATAAATAGACATAATTTGGCACATTGTTGACACCTCCTTTCTTTTTGACATTTTAATGGAGCTGTTATTTAAGGGGTTCCAGAGCCCCACAAACACCTGTATTTTGCACACTGATTCTAACCCAATTTGACAATGATCCTGCTTGATGTTTGTAGTTATAGCTATTACGTTAAAGTGGACTGACTGACTGATTAACTACATTTCCCCCAGGGTTATTAAGAGAATAGCTATGAAGAGAAGCAGAGATATTCAGAGCTTCTTCTTCTTCAAAGAGGAAAGAGTCAGAGCCAGCCGCAGCTTCTACCAGCAGCAGTGAACAGGCCCGGTCCAGTCAGCAGCCTCGGAACAGCAGTAGTGACCAAGAGCAGTCAGCTCCCCCTGCACAGGATGGTAGGTCATGCTTGGATAGATGGATTTTACCATGTAGACTCACATTCAAGTTGTTTGTCACTCTAGTCATACAATTATAACTGTCTGAAACATCACTACACAAGAACAATAGTTAAAACAGTTGTAAAAGCAGAAGAACAGTAATAAAATGTGCATAATACATAAACACATACACACACACACACATCTATGTATGTATGTACATATGTATGAATGTATGAGTGTAAACAAATGAGTGTACACGTGTGTGTGTGTGTGTGTGTGTGTGGCAGAACCTCCAACCTATTGATGGCTCAGATTTCTCAGATATCTGTGTATTCCCACAGCTGACCTGCCACACCCAGAGGATCAGGAGATAGTGAGAAATGAATGTGATCCCGCAGTGTCTGGAGCTCCAGCTGCTAAGCATGGTATGTCAAGTTCTGTTTTGTCCAGATGTGTCATTCGTGAACAGTTACCTGAAGTTGTTGTGTATTCTCATACATGATTTCCTTAAAAAAGGATGGTCCAATTTTGCACAAAGTGTATGCTATTTATTTGCTAATACACAGCAACCCCCACACTTAAACATAGACAATCTATTTTTTAAATCTCAACCGCGGTCGTCTGCGTACGTGGCATTAAACTTCGCTATGCCATGGCCACCCCACACTAGCTTTGTGTCCCATCTTGGCCACCCCAGGAAAAATGTCCTGGATACGCCACTGGGTGGGTGGGACAAAATCCAGGTCAGCCACATTGTTGTCTTCCTCCTTTAAGATATCTATAAATGCGTTAAAATGTGTGATTAGTAAAAAAAAAAAAAAAAAGTATGGCTTACTACACGCATTGGGCGTATGTCTGAAAATGGACATTTCGTCACTTGCACTAGTTTTACCTGAACAGGGCTTACGATCAAATATGGTCTCTTCATTCTTCAAGCCCAAAATTTCACTAATTTCACTTATCATACTTTTCTACCTTTCTACTCAAAAATCACATACTTTCAGATAAGTAGCAGCCGTGTGGCGGCACCTATAGGATAGATTTTAGTATGCATGCGTGAAAAGCTGCAGGCTACCTGTTATGGTGCTCCAACTAACAAAAAGGGGAAAAAAGCTTTCTTTGAGTTTGCTTTTTGAACTTTGAACTTTTTTTCCCTTTTTGTTCGTTATTGTTTCTTCACTGTTAATCTGTGAAGTCCTGCCCTCTCTAACAAGGTTGTTTTTAGAGAGTTTTTGTGCTTTTTTCTTGTTGTTTTTTATAAAATGCCGCTTCCACAGGGACATACTGTTTTTGTTTACTCCGGAGAACAGCTGATCGCCTCCCTAAGAGAGTCAGACACCCCTCCTTCTGTAACCTGACTCAAACATAGACAGTCATTACTTTTTTGTACTTCTTGCACATTATTTAACTGTATATTTGATATATATACATATATATATATATATATATATATATATATCATTGCACAGTGTACAACGAAGTTTTAGCAGCATCCGGTTATTCACACAACATAAACAGAGTAAGAAGAACAAGTAAAAAGTACAAGGCATTAGTGCAATGTAAGTATATTAAAAAAAAGTTAAAAATAATTAGATAATATGTACAGTGTTACAATTATGTGATGATGATGTCATCAATAAATTGCTCAGTTCTGACTCCTTACTTGTGGTGATGATAAAGAAGTGGTTAACTGCTGTGTTTTGCATACAGACAACACAGGTTCAACTCCAGTGTTATCTGTACTATCCACTCTTATCAGCCCTTTCTGTTCCTGTCATGTAGAGTGTGTCCAACTTCATAGTAGAGTTTGTATCCCCGCCCCTGCAGTCGCCAGCAGATCTCGCTGTTGCAGGCGGTCAGCTGGAGTTCAACTTGAACATGCCTACTATCTGTGATTAAGTCAATTTACGCTGATTGGCTGAGAGAAGTCACCCGGTTCTCCAACCTCACTGAGCCACATAACGATGCAATTTTGGATGTCCATGGAATTGACCATATATAGTATCTTGCTGCATAAATGATAGTGTGATCAATTGTGTCAAAAGCAGCACTTACATTGACTAGACCCACAATTCACTGTATCTCATCAGGCCTGCATGCCTTGGGATCCCCTGTGAGGAGCTGGAAAATGTTGGGGACAGGGATGTCTGGAATAGAAAGACATTTTAAAATTTCCAGTCCATTCAGAAAAATATACTCTATAAGTTTTTCATATACATTATTTTACTATATCAACTCACAATCGTATGAACTCAAAGAGTTTTTGTTTGTAGTTTTAATGTTATGATTTTCACTTTTTGAATATTTCCTCATCATTTGAATTTTTTACATAGCTTCAGGTGTCGATAACAAACAATTAAATGGACCATCGCACCATGTTGGAACTACGTGATCACATACGTGTCACCTCAATCAATCAATGATCATGTTACCGAAACTACTTACATATTTAAAATTGATTGTGTTAGTTAAATTATTGTTTTTCAGGTTAGGGCAACAGCAAAATATCTGTGCAGTTCTCTCACCATGCATCTCCAATCTGATAGCTTAGTCCTTTTATTTTATTATTTTTTTACTTAAATGTGCTTAATGTTTGACAATAAAATCAAATAATTTAAACATCAACAGTAAAAAAAAAAAAAAAAAAAAAAGCCCGAGGCACACAACCCCGAAATTATGCCAGCTGCTAAAACTTACACCCCACCATGTTTTCTTGCTGAAGAAACGCAGCCTGCCATAGAACTGAATAAGTCAGTCAAATGAGCCTTGTAACATCTCATCGTATTTCTTTGTCTCAATCGAAAACTTTTAAGAAGAGGAAGTCAGAATGTTCATTCTCCTCATAGATTCTTACATTCTTTTGTTGTGCAAGCATTTCATTGGTTGGTTCTGTATTCAATTTCAACTCCGATTTTTACTACCCATTTTCTGTTGTTTTCTACTGCCAGTGCAGTATTACATTTAGGAATTAGAATTCATAGAAGAATCATGTATAATGAGGCTAAAACTGCATGTTAGCCTCTCATCAGCTCCAGTGTCAGCTAGCCACCAGACTGCTCGTCTCTCATCAGCTTTAGTGTCTGCTAGCCCCCTGCTGCTTTGTTTCCGGCCTCCTGCTCAGCCTCCAGCGGACTTGTTTTATCCGTTGCCACAACCTGCTGGTGGTCCCCGGACTCCTCCTGTGTCAATCACCTCTGTTTCACCTGAGCTTCTGAGTCCTCGAGTGTCTCCTTGTGTTTTGCCCCATGGTATGTGTCTTGGCATTTTGCAAATATTGGTTTTGATAATACAGTTTTTGGATTTTCAGCTTTTGTTATCTAAACTCACTCTCCTTATCCTGGCTACCTTTTCCCTGTCTTGGTGTTGACTTTTGGGGCCAACTTACCAACCACCTACTAATTTTAACATGAATTATTTTAATACTTTTATGTTTTCTGTATATTTTTTTTGCAATTTTATGTTTGTGTCTTGGAAATGGAAAAAAGTCATCCACTTTGTATTCTACAGAAACCCACTGTGTATGCATGGCATATGTACGTGTCTGTGTTTGAATGTGTGTGTGGGTTCCTGTGTGGTGAGGAGAGCTTGTTATACTTTGACAGGGTGAGAACGTTGGAGTGAAATGCATGATGGGATTCTGTGATGAGCAGGAAGACTTTGAATAAACATGGTTGATTTCAACTCACCCTGCTGTGTGTGTGTGTGTGTGTGTGTGTGTGTGTGTGTGTGTGTGTGTGTGTGTGTGTGTGTGTGTGTGTGTTTGTGTTTGAGACCATCAGGCCTGTCTGTTTGTCCTGTGTTCACTGAAGCTTTTTATTGAAGCCCTCATGAATCTTTTTCCCTCTCAAATATTCAGTCCTCTCCCTATCTTCCTTCCTCCCCTTGCTGACTTCTCAACTTCATCTTTTACTCCCTCGTTGATGCCCTCTTCAGACTTCATCACTCATTCTGTTATTTCCAAATCCCTCTCCACCACTATTTCAATCATTCTCCAACTTGGTTTCAAATCTTTTTTTTTTTTTTTTTTTGTGATGGGACATCATTTTGGCTTAATTTAGGGCAAGCAGAATGAGACAGAAAAGGGATGTGGCTCACTTGTGTCTCTTATTGCCATTTTCAAAATAAGAGAGGCGTTTAAATCGAGTCATTGTATATACTAAATGGAACATCCTCACTTACTCCAGTTTCACTCAGATTATTGCGACTCATGATGTACGGATAAACGTTCTCCGGGCAGTTCCTCATATGGGAAATACAGGCAGCTGCCCAGGGCAGCATTTGTGGAGGGGCGGCGTGAGCACCCTCACCTTCAGCACAGGGCTAGCATGAAAGCTAGGACCGCCAATGAATGTTATGTCACTGAGCTTGTAATGGATTGAGCTGTTGTTTTGATTTACCTGGAACTTGGGTTAGCCTACATAATGTGATGCAGGCCAAGCTTAGCTGTAGTTATAAACTGTATTTTTTATATTTTTATTTCTCACTTTAAAACAGATTTGAAACTCAACTCAGATAATCAACTCGACCATAGCTATATCTGCAAACAGTCACCAACTTTTTTATTTGTTTTCGAGTAATGGATACTTGTTGCTACATCAGCATGATTCACTTCTGTTAAAGGCATGCTTGGGCACGCTCAGCACTTGTGCTGGTTAGATATTTAAAAAGGCATCAGATTTTAAGCACAGGGTGGGATGTTGTTACTTTTTTAACAATTGAATAATAATCACAAGCTTGTGAAAAAAGTGCTATCATTGCCTAAGTGTAACCACATTCAGGATATCAAAATCTGACACTTTGAATGGCCAATGCATAAGAATTTCCAGTCAACATGATTTATGCAGCAACTATTTCACTCCAAAAAAGGAATTTGTCAAAACAACTATGCAGACTATAAACATGAATTTTAGGAGACAGGGTTGGAAATATCATTCTGGGGTGTATGCACAATTAATCCCTATTGGATTAGGTGAGTGAAAATCTATCATATCGATATTAAATTTGTCGGGGAGCATATTTCACTTTCTCAAATAATGTTTAAAACAGGGGTGCCATTTAATTGAAATTTTAGCACATTAAATTTTTCATTGACCATTCATATGGCTGTCTTGGTTTAGATTTTAATCATGTAGAAATTCGAATTGCCTGAATCATGGACTGAGACTGAATTGAAATAACCCAGAGTGGCAATAATAAAGTCTCTGCACAATACACTAATTTATCAGTAGCTCTTCCGGATTCCACTTCCATCTAATTTATGTAAAAAAGAGTAAATGGGGCGCCATTTCTCTTCCGAAACAAAAGGTTATGTGAGTGATTAGATGAGTAGCCAAAAGAAGCCCACGCTGGCTTCCCTGATGTGTGTGAGAGAAATAAAAAAAAAAAAAAACATCCAAAAACATTTGTACAAAATAACTACTTCCTTTCTTAGAAACCCATTTGAGTGTCAGTTTGAAAGATGAGTGTTCTGGCTTTATAGATTACATTTGCATCTGTATGAGTAAATGCTGGCCTACCAATACAAAAATCCAGTATATGGCCATATATATTAATACTGGAACATATAGCGCATTTATGTACACATGTGAGTTTCAGATATTTGTCTTACGTATACTGTATGTACAAACATGGAACAAAAATATTTGAAATCTCTTCAGTTCCTGTTTCTCCATCGGTCTGGCCGACATGGGTCAGTGGTTCACAGCCTCCACCTTCTTCGCAGCTGGTCCTGCTCCAAAGTTGGACTGGAACAGGACAGTCTGGAGACAGTTGTTGAGAGGAGGATGAAGGACAAAATCAAAGCCATCTTGGATAACCTCTCTCACCCTCTCCACGAAGCTTTTTTAATTTTTAATTAACACTTGAAATTTCCCCTCTGGGGATCAATAAAGGATTATCTTATTTTATCTCATGTATTTAAGATTTATGTTTAAAATAAGCTGCCCAACACAGAGTCGTTTATTTATTATGAAAGTATTTAGTGCAATGTTAATCATCTCTCTCCCCGTCAATGGTTTTCAGCACCTCCTGGGGGATCCCGAGGCCCTCGCAGGTCAGGTGAAATATATAATCCCTCAAGCGAGTTCTTGGGCTGTCCCGGGGTCTCCTCCCAATTGGTCCTGACTAGACAACTTCCAAAGGGAGTCACCCAGGAGGCATCATAATCAGCCCTATCCATCTCCATCCATTTGACATGAAGGGGCAGTGTTTCTACTCTGAGCTCCCTCCAGATGTCTGAGCTCCTCACCCTATCTCGAGCCCAGCCACCTTTTGGAGGAGGCTCACTGGCTGCTTGTATCAGCAATTCTTTTGGACTATGCAAACATAAAAACATAATCAACCTCCAGGTTTGATCCAAACACTTTCCCAACAGAAATACTGACCTATGACATTCCCATTCACCAAATCTGCAAACTCAAATGTATCAAGATTAAATGAACTGCAAAGGAAATGCACATTTTTCTTTCATTCTTTTGAGTTTCTTCTTTGGTAAATGACATTATCCTTACTATTGGCCTATCGCAGCAACTGACCAGAAGTCCCGACTTCTATATGATCTACTACATTGTGAAAAGCCAGGTAGTCACTTAGATAAAGTTCCACCTTCTTATGTCGGTCTCCCAGCGCAATGACCTCTTCACACCTTACAGCACTTTGTACTAGGATTGACCAAATCCTACACAATACCATTGACCAATTCTTCAAAGGATTTGCAAATGGACCCCTTGTGTGCTCTTAATAATTTTGCGAAAGCTTTTATTACATGACTCAAAAGTAAAAGCTGAATGAGCCCACAGTGAACCTGGATCTCTCACACAGTGTACTGAAAAGAGAGGTGAACATTGTAAGAAACTTTTTATGTACCAGGGATCCTTCATGACGATTACAAGCATCTTGAGCGTAATCTCTGCCTCATTTTTGTCGTAACACTGTCAGTCAAGAGCAATGATAAAGCTTTAATAAATCTTGCCCAGAGTATCAGATAATAATCTGTTAAAATCCCCTTCAGTATGAATAAGCTATAATATAAAAGCCACATGTACCACTCATAAGCTTTCGAGTAGCTTTTGTCTCCCTCTCTTTCTCTCTCTGAGGGAACTTGGCACTCTGGAAACACATGAGGGGAATTGGATTAGTTTAAGTCTACAATACATTTCAGACATAATTTCATAAATGTCACTACCAAACCACATATAGGTTACAAGTCTTGCAACACCAGGAATACAGGCATGTATGTAACCAGGTAAACAACTTTATATCCGGTCAAATAATGGTATCAGAGATAGCAGTGTGATTTTCAACAGCCTCTCAAGCAAAACCAATTCTGTTAGCATGTGTTCTATGGTCAATATTGGGCTCATAAGGGTACACCCAAACATTACCATGAACCTTTTTCACTACAGTGCCCTTCTGTGAACAGTATGAACACGAATACCATCTGAGCTGATCCACTCAAAGCCATGACTGAGAAGGTGATTGCAGTCTTTGACAAATGGTGAAACTTTTCTGAACCATACCATAAGGCCGACAACTCGTTTTCTTCTGAAACAAGGTGCAAGTTATTTGACATTATAGAGAGCCAGCCGGATGCTGAAACAGGACTTCTTGAACACTGGTGCACGATCACAGCAGAACATTGACATAAGATTGACATGGTACCCAGACTGATCTTATTTATTTTTGAGAAATTTCTTCTTTTTTTTTTTATTACAATTTTTATAGAATTTAACGACAATGGAAAACTCATACATTGAGAAAGGAGAGAAAAAAAACAAAAGCACAACTCAACCTCCCCAACAGAAACAAAATAAGGGGAGACAGATCAGAGTTCAAAAGTAAAATAAAAAAAAATAAACAAAAAATAAATACATAAATAAAACAAAATAAATAAATAAAATAAATAAATAAATAAAAAAATAAAACGGCAGTGATGATGAAGGTGTGTCAATGTGAATGTGTGTGCGTATGTGCGTGCGTGCGCATACATGTTGCATGTGTGAATGCATCATGTAGACAACATCTGTCCTATACCTGTCTATCAATCCTCACCTTGTCAATATACCCTGAATGTTCTCTATTCCACCTCTCCAAGTTGCCATTAGCCACGAGGGTAAGCCTCCCCATTTCGAAAATACTTGTTCTATTGTGTCATACCACAGATGTAATTCTGGTGTTTTGGGTTGTTTACATACCCTGGTCAGCTGCTTCAGTGCGGTTGGGCACGACATATTAAAGACCTTCCGCTCCTTTAATTTTGTCTTATGGTGCATGTTAATACCCAGCCAATTTTCCAATGTCAGGGATTCCTTAATGACAAGAATGTCTTTAATGGCTTTCTCTACCTCTTCCCAGAAAGAAAAAAATATGTGTATGATTTGCTTTACTTTCCCCACATCCTCTCCAACAACCAGATCCTGCTACAGAAGAGATCCTTCCAAGTGATATGTGGAGTAATGAAAAATCTCAGACTTACTGTCCATGTTAACTCTCTCCAATGTTTTGACTGTGTGCTTTCAAAATTTTCCTTCAAAGAGTCCCTGCAGGCTTCCTCCAAGATGTTTATGGATAACTCTTTTTCCCATTTTTCTTATACTTTACTTTCCACAATTGTTGATTTTTGCAATATTTTGTATATACATGAACGTTTCATTCTACCTTTATTTTGATTTTCTACCAAATATTTTAATAATTAATTTCCATGTTTTTCTTCTTCTGAATTTTTCTTAATGTAGCTCCTTACCTGTAAATATTTAAAAAAAAAATGTTTTTGCTACAGACCGTACCCAGAATTGATGGCCTCATATGTGTTTATTATATTCTCAGTGAGGAATTGTGAAAATGATAATAATCCCTTACCAGCCCAAGATTGTAATATCTTATCACTTCGATTTGGTATAAATTCCGGGTCATGCATCATTTCTCTAAGCTGTACATTCTCACTCTGTATTTTAAGGTTTTTGCACAGTCGTCTCCAATTCCTTAAAAGTATTTCCTGTACAGAATAGATGTAGCTGTTGTTTTTGGCTCTTTATCCTTAAAAAAGGCAATGTTCCAATCGACCCTGTTGCTAATTTATTAATACAATTTGCAATAATTTTATTCCAGGTATTAAAGCAGGTTTCTGGTAATATAAGAGGCAATGCAGTGAAATAGGAAAAGAAGTTGGATTTTTCACAGGAAATGCAATTTGTCTAGTTTGTTTGTTGAGTTTGTAAGCCAGTATTTTTAAGTACTTTGACCCACCATTATAGCTTTCCTGCTTTGTAAACGTCATTAACTTTTCAATCTCAAACATACTATTTTTTCTAATTGTGTCCGTTTTTCTTTTAATTGTAGCTTATCTTCATTGCGATTTGTTTTACTGTCTCTATTCTCTATTGTTTGTATGTCCTCAATTAGCCTTTTGTCTTGTGTTCTTCTTGTTTTTTGTTTTTTTCTAGTTGAGGAATATGAAATAATATATTCTCTCAAAACTGCTTTGGCTCCTTCCCATAATGTAATTGGATCTATATCCTCTGTGCCATTTATTTCCACATAATCTTTTATTTTTTTATTTGTTCTATAAACTCTAGTTCCTGCAAAAGTGAATTGTTTAATCTCCATAGGCTCTTGCCCTTACTAGTTTGTAATGTTATTGTCAGGGAAATCACTGCATGATCTGACATATTTATTGAGCTGATGTAGCATGTTTTAACCCTTAGGAGTCAACGATCACGCCGGCGTGATCAAATAACATGACTTATTTAAGATGATGTAGCAGCAAGATGGAGCCTCATGGGTCTCGACTTAATGTGTTGGTGCGGCCTTCAAACTATATACCGGTTTTTGAATTGTGTTGATAGGCCAAGTAAAACTGGAGTTACGTTAAATATTGTATGCCACGTTTTTTCGCTAACAGTGCCGTCACGTTGGCTCCGTGTTTGGTGCAGGAAGAGACGATAAAAACGAACTTTTCTCACGAAAGTGTCCGCAAGCAGGAAGTGTTTACTAGCAAAAAACACATTCCACGTGGAAAAAGGCACCACACCAACCAGTCACAAAATTATACGGCAAAACACGTTATTTGGTTGCTGAGTAACAGGGGGAAGTTGTGGGAGGGACGGCGGCAAAAGAGTGACAGTGACGGTGATAGACAGACAGCGACAGAGATAGCAAATTTTGAGTGTTGAGAGATTTGTGACATTTAGCATGTTTTGAGTATATAGTTAGTGTGTTATGTAGTGTTTGGTGTAGTGTGTAGTGGAGTCGTTTTTTTTTTTGTTTAATGAGTCAAAACAATGAGGAGACTGCTGAATGTGGAGCAGGCAGGAAGGAGCTGAGGGAGGCCTGAGCCTGAGGCACTGCCTGCATTTAAATGTAAATAGTTACATATAACTGTAAATCTCAAAAACGTATGCACAGTTTTAGCAAACAACAATTTGTATTTGCATTCTAAGTAATAAAATTGGTTTGTTAAACATATTTGTGGTTTTCACAGGGAAAAACATCCTTTTTCCTACTCGGATTTTATGTTTTTTTTGTGATTTTAGGACCATTGTGTTAATACAGTGTGTCAAAATAACAAGAAAATCACACGTAAGGTTGTGCTGAAAATAATGACACTAAACAAGGCAAGGTAAATAGTTTTTAAGGTGAAATATAATGGTAAAATCAAAAGTAGTCAAAAACGGCCAATTATACCCTGAACATTTTGTTCATACATAAAGAAATAATCAAGCCTAATGTAGATTGAATGTCTTCCAGAGTAACAGGTGTATTCCTTTTTATCTGGATTGAGCTCTCTCCATAT
The DNA here is from genome assembly GCA_963678695.2 of Diplodus puntazzo. Lineage (NCBI taxonomy): Eukaryota > Metazoa > Chordata > Actinopteri > Spariformes > Sparidae > Diplodus > Diplodus puntazzo. The sequence goes on from OZ023156.1 coordinate 35,051,522, forward strand.
GTCTATAAGTCCCAATTCAGAGCATGCTTTCCTCAACAGCATTTTCTCTGCTCTATGTACCTTGGTACTTGATGAATCTAGTTTTGAATTCATCACCAAGTTTAAGTTTAATTTTTCATGTTCCTGTTTTTCCAAGTGGGTTTCTTGCGAGAAAAAATGTCCACTTTTTCTTTCTCCAACAAAATCTTTTTCCTTTTTATGACATTATTTATCCCATTGACATTCAAAGATATTACCTTTAAATCACACATGAAACAGCTGACAAGTCCTTGGGGAAACTGTCCTTTGTATTTGTCTGATTTTATCCAACAGATGTACTCCTACGGAGTGGCGTAGGCAGATATGTGTATCCAGGTGCATGTGCATATGTGTGCGTGCATGAATGTATGCATATGGACCTACATGTCTGTGTAGTGAACATGAAGCTGTTATTGGAGGTAAACTAAAAAAAAAAGAAAAAAGAAAGAAAGAAATATTTGAAAACAGGAAAACATTAAAACATACAAAATAAGTTCCATCTGTACCACCACAGGCAGAGACAATATCACTTGATGACTGTTGTTTGGGATCAGGGTGTCAGCCAACATTTAAGCATGTACATACCTTATTGTGTCAGCTTGTAATAGAAAACCCCCCTCGCCCTCCCCTTAATTTCTAAAAAAAAGGAAGATATTAAAGCCCAGTATAGCTTTAGTCCTTTTCATTTATATCTATATATACACACCCCTCCATGCATACTTCTACACGTATACGCACATATATATACATACATATACACAGGCAGAACAACCAAAACCACTTTTAATTCAATTTTTTTTTCCACTTTTTATTTCATTTTATTTTGTTTTCAAATTTAATTTAATCACATATTATTAACTGGGGGAAAACATACAATAAATTAAAATAAATTTTTATTTAATGTTTATCATTTACAATTGCCATTTTCATAGATTCATTAGGCTATTTTTTTATTTTTTAAAATGTATTTTATATTTTTTTATATTTTGTTTTTCCCCTGTCTGTTTCTGGAAAATAAAATATTACTGTTGGTAAAGTAATCCATCAGAGTTACAGAAACAAGCCAATACTTTCAGGCAGTACAAGGATTAACCAAAAATCATTCTTCCATATCTGTATTTTCTCTTTAACCAAATCAACAAGTTAACAAATAGCACATTTTATGAGGCTTTGCCCTCGCAGCGGAACCGGGTTCGACTCCTGGCCTGGGTCATTTTGCTGCGTGTCACTCCCCCTCTTTCTCAACCTGTTTCCTATCAAAATCTTAAGCTGTCCTATCAATAAAGCCAAAAGGCCAAAAAATACTAAAAAAAAATAATTAATAATAATAATAATAAAAAAGAGCACATTTTTTCTTGTTTTTTTCTTCTCAACTTTTCCCTCTTATCTTCTCCCCCATTCTTTGTGAATCCCCTCACACAGCAAATCAATATCATGGATTTGGGTAAAGCAAACAATTCTACGAATGAGAATCAATAATTTAGGAGAAAAAAACAAAAAAAAAAAAAAAACATAATCCACATAGTTTGCATTAACTGACTACCTCTGGTACAATTCAGTGCATTCATATCTTGTTCAGTTCATCAGTTGTTGCAATATCCCTTTTGCTGCTCTATGGTGGAGGTTTTTCTCTCGTTTTATTGCAGTGAGGTTTGGCACCATTAGCCTTATCTCTTCCAACTTTCAGCTTTGCTGGTTAGGTTTGCTTGATAATAAGAAGAAAAATAATAATAATAAAGAGAGAAGAAGAGGAGGAGAGGAGATGAGAGGAGAGCAGAGGAGAGGAGAAGAATGAGAGAGAGATGGGAAGGGCAACCCAATTTGTTAATCCACCGTTCATCTTCTTGGTATAAGCCTTTCTCCTTTAGTTCTTTTATTGCTGTTGTAGGGTTTATATACGTTGTAGTTGTCCCGTCTCTCTTGAACATTTTCAACTTTGCTGGTGCCAGAATAACTATAATAATAATAATAATAATAATAACAATAATAATAATAATATTTAATTTGTAAAGCACTTTACATTTAAATAAATCTCAAAGTGCTACAGGAAAGCACCAATAAAAGAAAACATTAGTAAAAGAAAAAAAAAAGAAAAACACCTGAAAGTCAAAAGCAACTTAGTGGTCATAGGCTCTGCTAAAAAGGAAAGTTTTAAGTCCTTTTTTAAAACATTCAACAGTCTGTGGTGCCCTCAGGTATTCAGGGAGGCTGTTCCATAGACGAGGGGCAGCAGAACAGAATGCTCGGTCCCCTAAGGCGTGGAACTTAGTCCTGGGGGGGGTGGAGGTTGAGCGGAGGGGTCGAGATGAGGTTTGTGTGGTTAGCAGTTCTTTAAGATAGGAGGGGGCGTTGCCATGGACGCACTGGTAAGTGAGGAGGGAGACCTTGTAGTCATTCCTGGCGGAGATGGGAAGCCAATGAAGTGAATGGAGGATGGGTGTGATGTGTTCATACTTTCGCACTTTCATCAGGATCCTAACAGCACTGTTTTGCACATACTGGAGCCTTTAGATGCTCTTGCTGGGGGTTCCAATCAGTAGTGCATTGCAGTAATCCAGCCTGGAGGAGACAAAGGCATGGACAAGCTTTTCGCCGTCAGGAAAGGAGAGTGAGGGTCGGAGTTTGCCAATATTTCTGAGGTGATGGAAGGAGTTTTTGCAGAGATGTTTGATGTGAGCCTCAAAGGTGAGGTGAGGGTCAAATATAACACCAAGGATAGTGATGGATGGGGAGAGGGGAATGACCTGCCCAGAAAACGTGATGCTGGTTATGGAGGATGACTGGATCTGGTGAGGGGTGCCAACAAGTATGACTTCTGTTTTGGAGCTGTTTAACTGCAGGAAGGTGTGCTTCATCCATGCCTTTATCTCCAACAACTATCTTATCTAAATAACTGTCTTAATGTCCTGGGCCTTAAGTTGCTCTCTGATGTCTTTGTACAGCAATCTCTGTTGTCTTACTTTAAAACGTGAAGTCATGATCAAAAAAAATCTTTGTATCTGTGTTATTCACCTCTTTCTTGCTCCAGGCTGCTTCCAACACTCTTCTTTTCTTGTCAGAATCAAAAAGGATGACAGCTCGTGCAGAGTCCTGTCGCTCTTTGGAGGTACGGTGCGCTCTCATAATATGAAGATCTCCTGAAACTCTGAGGGCTTCTCTGAGCACAGGGGCGCCGCCAGGGATTTTGGGCCCCATGAAAAAAAATCTAGTTGGGCTCTTTTATAGGGTGCCCATGTCTCAAAGGGCCCCCTGTCAGTGCCGGGCCCTTGCAATCGTCCTAACCTTTCCCCCCCTGGCGGCGCCCCTGTCTGAGCAGCTTGTAGAGGACAGCCGTCATATCGGTGCCTTCACTTTTTTCCGCAACGTTATGGATACAGACGACGTTCTGTCTGGATTTGTTTTCCAGATAGTCCATCTGTTCAGTGAGTTCATCGACCCGAGATATGATTGCTTCTGCTCTTTTCTGATTATTTATCTCCGTGTCATCCAGACTGCTTACTCTGGTCTCCAGCTGGTCCACCTGGGTTACGATCAAATCCAGATTATTGCGTAGGTCTGCCGTTTGCTGCATTATTGTTTTAATGTCGTGTTCAGTGTCTTGGCGAAATTCCTTCAATTCAACTCGTAGTTCTTTAAATTCTTTAGTTAGGGAGTCTTTTAGCTCACCAAACAATTGTTGAATCTCGCGTTTTTCCACCATGCCTTTTCTGTTTTTTTCAGATTTCTACTTCTTAGTTTTCTCCCTGAATTTAATTTCAGCAAAATCCTTAGAAGCGCCACCTGAACGAAGATTCATTCCTTACACTTTACTGATGGGCATTTTCTCTCTTTTTTTTAAATTTTTTATTTTGGCAAATACATTCTCTCACACAGTTACAGCTGTACTACCGACAAAGTCACACAACATATTTTGGGACTTTTCATTCTTCTATTATCCAAATGTTGCCCTTTTTTTTTTTTTTTTTTTTTAAACAATAGGGCATATTTAACTATGTATAGCCGAACATGGGAAGCTCTTCACTCCATGGTTCACCAGAGTTCTATGATAAAGAATACAAACAATCACATATTCCTGCATTCATGTATCTACATATATACCTACACACACACCTATGTATATTCTCCTACATGCATACCTAAAGCAAGATCAAACAGAAACCTACACACACACCGTTTCTTATTAGTATCCATACCTTCATTTCTTACTGTGTCTAATACATAAATCTGTTAATTATGTCAACATCTCTTCAAAAATAGTGTCATGTCAATTAAAGTCTGATCTAACTGGTTTGATGTATTCGGTCCACTTGGTCCAAATCAGGTAGAATCTTTCTTTTTGGATCCTGAGGGAAAATGATAGTCGCTCCATAATATAAATTTCATGTATTATTTCTATCCACTCTTCAATAGTTGGTGGGTCTGATTTTAGCCATCTCCTTGTTACGGCCTTTTTACTTGCTGCCAGAAGTATATGAGCGAGTTTCTTGTCGTTATTGCTCCATCCGTCTAGTTGGATATCACCCATGTAAATAGTATCACATCTGAGAGGAATACTACTACCAAATACATTGTTAACGTGTTTATGTATTTCTTGCCAGTAGGGGCTAAGAACCTGGCAGCTCCAGAATATGTGAAAGTGATTAGCATTGTTTTCCCCACAGAGCCTCCAACAACTGCTGCCATCTCCAAAATGTGCTTTTTGCTGTGGAGTGATAAAGAATCGTACAATGTTTTTCCAGCAGAATTCACGCCACGTGGAAGAACTAGTTGAACTCCATTGTATTGCACATATTCTTTGCCAACTCCCCTCAGAGATGTCAAAATTACCCTCTTTCTCCCATTTAATTTTTATATAGAGTGAGTTATCTGATTTACATTGAAGAATACCTTTGTACATCCTGGAGATGATCTTACTGCATGTCGTGGATTTAGATGCTGACAAAAACAATTTTAGGATACCTAATTCTTCAGTTTTCAAAGCTGTGCTCAAGTTCCGAACGAAATAGTGCCGAACTTGGAGGTACCTAAAAAAATCGCTCTTTTCCAGGTCATGTTTTCCTTGTAGGGATCCAAAGTTTTGGAACTCCCCCTTGTGGACAAATGTATAGTAGTTAGTAAGACCTTTTGTGGTCCATTTTTTGAATCTATCATCAAATCTATTCGGCAAAAAGTTTGAATCGTAAGCACACCATCTCAACAATTTTGCAGGAACTTCTAACCTACATAGTTTTATAGTTTCCTGCCATATTTTTAGTGATAAGTTGAACCACTGATTACCCTTGTTAGCAGTTTTTTTTTGTAGTTCCTCATCTGTTTCAATTCAAGTCAATTGCTTCTAATGGGATCCCTTCTGTCAATTGATATTCAATCTCCTTCCACCTTGCTGAGTATGCCTGGGTACATAAACACAGTAGGGGCCTTAATTGAGCCGCATAATAGTATATTTGTAGACATGGAAGGCCCATTCCACCATGGTCCTTCTTTAATTGCAGGGTTTTATACTTGATTCTAGGCTTTTTCCCTTGCCACAAGTATCTGGATATCAATCTGTCCCACTCTATAAACTGTTTCGGTGGTACGTTAATTGGTAGGGTCTGGAAGAGATATAATAATCTTGGTAAAATGTTAATTCTGATGGACTCCACCCTAGCGTTTAAATTCAAAAAAGGAATTACGTTCCATCTTGATAAATCTAATTTCATTTTCGCGTTTATTAGTCCATAATTGAGGTCATATAGTTTTGATGTGTCTTTAGGAAGATTGATACCCAGATACCTTATTGAGTCTGTGTCCCATTTCAATTTGTATCTACTTCTAATGTGATTTGGTGGATCATAATTAAATATCATTATTTGAGTCTTTTGTATATTAAGTTTATAACCCGAGAGTGATTCATATTTATTTAGGATATTCATGAGTTTGGGAAGTGACTGTGTGGGTTGCACTAAATAAATTAACACATCATCTGCAAATAAAGCCAATTTGTGCTCCCCAGTTGGCATGTCTATTCCTTTAATATCCCTATTTTGTCTTATATATTGGCTTAAAGGCTCTATAAACAAGGCAAAGAGAAGGGGGGAAGCACAACATCCCTGTCTTGTTCCGCGTTCTAGAATAAAAGAATTTGTTAGGTCGCCATTGATTTTTATCCTAGCAGATGGTCTCTCATATAGTGTTCTGAATGTGTCGATGATAGTTCTGTGAAAGCCGAATTTCGCTAATACTTTATACAAGAAGGACCATTTGACAGAGTCAAACGCCTTCTCCGCATCTAGACTTAATATGGCTGACTCTATATTATTTTGTGAGATGTGACTAATAATATGTAAGGTCCTCCTTACGCTGTCTTGCGTTTGTCTTTGACAAATAAAACCTGTTTGATCCAAGTGGATGAGTTCCGGTAGGATATTTTCAATTCTCTTACTCAGTATTGACGTAAACAGTTTATAGTCAACGTTTAATACACTAATGGGACGATAATTACCACATTCTGTTTTGTCTTTTCCTTCCTTCGGTATGACTGAAATGATTGCATCTCTCCAAGAAGGCGGGATTTCCTTTTCTTTTAGCACCCAGTTAAAGGTTTTTAAAAGAGTGTCACCCAGGTGTTCTTGCATTGATTTATACCAATCTGGGCCAAAGCCGTCGGGGCCCGGGGACTTTCCTGTTTTAAGTCTCCTAATTGCCGAGTTTAGTTCCCCTTTGCTTATTTCTGCAATCAGTTTTTGATTTTGCTCCTCAGAAATGGAGGGTAGATTCACTGTAGCTAAGAAAGTGTCAATTTGGGGGTCATCATCTGTTTGGGTTTGGGAGTATAAGGATTTATAGTACTTCTCAAAACTTTCTTTTATTCTATCTAAGCTTGTCTCAATGTTTCTTGATTCAGGGTTTCGAATCTTATATATAGTGTGTTCAGCTTGTTGTTTTCGTAATCTGTAGGACAGCAGTTTCAAAGATTTTCCTCCTACTTCATAATAACGTTGCCTTGTGAACAACATTTTTTTCTGAATTTCTTGTGTGTTTATGTCATCTATATCTTTTTTTGTTTTCTTAATATCCAAACTAGTTTCTGAATCTAAGGTTTTTTTATGTTCTTTCTGTAACTGCTTTAATCTGTCTTCTAGATTCTTAAGCCTTTGTTGTCTAAGTTTTTTCTCGTGAGAAGTAATAGAAATTATCCTCCCCCTTATTACTGCTTTGAGTGCGTCCCAGAGCACGGGCGGCCCCACCTCTCCATTATCGTTAAGTTCAAGATATACTTTAATTTCATTTCCTATTTCTTTTTTAATTTGTGTATTATTTAAGATATTTGAATTTAATCTCCAGGAGGTCGTCCTCGGTTTATTGTTAAGGTGTATTGACATGTATATGGGACTGTGATCTGACAGAGCGATTGGACCAATATCACAATGCACTACTCTATGGAGATCACTCTTAAAGATTAAAAAATAGTCTATCCTAGAGTATGTACCGTGAGGGGATGAATAATGAGTATAGTCCCGACCAGATGGATACATTTCTCTCCATACGTCTATAATACCTGTTTCTTTCATCAAACTGTTTATCTTTTTACTGATACCACTGAAGTCTGGGTTCCCCCTTGAAGAGTCTAATTTTGGAGTTAAACGTGTATTTAAGTCACCTCCGCATATGACAGTCCCCTGACCTTTTAATGTAATTAATTCAATCATCTGTCTGTAAAATGACCATCCACTGCCTGGGGGAGCATATACATTAAGCAAACTCACTAAAACTCCTTCCACTTTACCTATTATCAGAATATATCTCCCCTCTTTATCTCTAAATTCAGACAGGTGTTCATAATTTACAGCATTTGCAATCAGAATGGCCACTCCCCTTCTGTGACCTGATTTATAAGAGGAAGAATACACATGTTTAAAGCCCATTTTATTTAATTTATTATGTTCAATTTCACTGAGATGAGTTTCTTGGAGAAAACCTACCTGAATTTTTTCCTTCCTTAATTTTGATATAATTTTCCCTCTTTTGACTGGGTTAAGCATCCCGTTGACATTAAAAGAAATTATTCTTATTGGACTATCTTGCATTTGACTGGTCAAGCTTGTTTTCACACTCATGGATATGAAAAGCATTCCCCTCTCCATATGAACGAATAGAGAGTAAACAACAACAGAACCTTGTTAACATAAAATAAAAGGAACATGATAACAAAAGAAAATAAGTGTCTTTGGAGACTTCCAACATAGGGGTCCTTTTAGAGACCCTGCTTGAGCCTTTTACATAAGGCTCCAAGGGAAAGCCCCTCTTTCGGGACAGATTGAGAGGGCCCTTGTTGAAGACAGTTGCGACCAAATGTCCCGTTGCTTCCCTGTCATTATAGCTTTGTTTTCATTTACCAAAACAGCAGGATAAAATGGAATGATTTCTTGTATTATTGTTATAGCACCTGGTTCGCCCAGTTTCAATATCAAGTTTTTCGTAGTGAGTGTTTTTATTACCTACAAAGCAGGATAAGAGGGATCAATGATCAATCATTCACGACGTGGATGACTCTCTTCTGAAGACTTGCAGCTTTTCTTTAAAGTTCGCCTATGAGGTGTGAGTCACCCGTCTGTCCTTGCGTTGGCGGGGTCTCTCCCAGGACAGCTGCTGTAGCTGGTCCATGAGCGTCTCCGCGGGCCTGATGATTTCAACCGGGAGTCCCCTCCTTGACAGGTCCTGCGAAGCCTCCCTTGCCGTCTCGTATATTCGGATTCCATCGTCGTGTCTGACCTTAAGCTTAGCCGGGTAAAGGGTCTGGAACGGGATTTGTTTGTCTTTCAGAGCCTTCCGTATTTCAGCGTATTCCCTGCGCTTTTGGAGAATACGTGGGGCATAGTCATTGTCCAAATTTATCTTCTTCCCATGCCATATGAAACCTCTCTTTTGCCATGCCAGGCGGAGTATTGTTTCCTTAGTTCTGAAGCTAAGGAATTTTACTAGGATGGATCTTGGTTGTGCATCCTCCGGTGGCTGCTGTCCGAGTGCGCGGTGGGCTCTCTCAATTTGCAGCGGTGTGTCCGCAGGTATTTTGAGGTTTTCCCGGAGTAGTTTTTCCACAAAGGAGATCATGGATGAGGCCTCTTTTTCTGTTCCCTCCGGTATGCCATATATCCTTACATTGTCCCGCCTGGATCGGCTTTCTTGGTCGGTTATTTTTTCTTCCAGTTTGGTTTGGAGCTTAAGCATTTCTTTCAAGATGTCCTCCGTATTCTGAATCCTCTCCTCCGCTTTTGCTATCCTGCCTTCAGCCTCTTCCAGTCTGGTGTTTGTTTTCACAATTTCTTCTTTTATTTCTTCCAACTGCCCTCTGTTGTCCTGACGAAAACCTCTCAATTCCTGGAGGATCGTTTCCAAGTGCACGCTCTCCTCACCAGACATAGTTTGCGGCGTGGTTGCTTCTGCTAGCATGCTAGCGTTATCACTCACGTTAGCCTCTGAGATGTGTTGGTGTTTAAGCTCGTCCTGCTTTGCCTGCTGCGCTGTGTTTTTCTTGGATTTGTTCCTGGTTGCCATTAAGCACCCCTTTCAAGATGTAACAAGTTCGATGAACAAAATGCGGGTTTTTCGGGGTTTCTCGGCGATATCTCGTCAGGGTTGGACGGGAGCGATTTTGTTATGCCGCCATTTTGCAGGTGGTCAACCCGGAAGTCCCATTTTCTCTCTTTTAATAGAGTAAATCCAGTTTCATTGAAGGTTTGCGGCAGGGCTTGCAAGGAACTATTTTCAAGCTGCTGCCAAGTCACTGGAACACCGAGAGAAGTTTCTTGTAGCCTAAAACTCATCATACATGATATCTCTACATGATAGGGCTGAAATGATAACCAGTTGTGTTTTTCAACTGGCAGGTCATTTTGTCATTTTCATTTGATCAAATGCATTGCAAGACTGGAAGTGTGTCCATAAAGACAATGTATCATTCACATAAATAGTGAAACTGGATGTTTTATTTAGTTATATTTACATCAAGTTTCCTGTGAAACTATTTGTTTGGTAGATGACACAGCAAAGCCTCATCTGTCCATCATGCTTGAGAATTAAAGCACAAGGTGGCAGCTAATGTTGTCTTCTTGTGTAAGTGCTTCATATAGCATTAATAGGGAGTTTGGGGTTAAATTTTGCTATCAATAATAACTAATGATTAACAGGGGAAATTATTAATTATGATGAATAATTTGATCCAATTTACATTAGATCACCCCAGGGAATCACCCTTGATTAAGGGAAAAGATTGTCAATTCACAGAATCAGTCTCATAAGAGGTACTTAACTGTCAGTCAGTAAATATGATTAATAATTAACTTAACTAAAATCAAAGCACCCAAACAGTGAACAAACAGATAGATTGAACATATGTGCATTTCATCAGCCAGAGTTAAAACTCCTGTGCTTAGTCATATCATGCTATGCTGTATGCTATCTAGGCCCAGTTCAACATTACAAGTCTTTGAAGAAAAGGTGCTGATGGTGCTGATGGCAGGAGAAGGCTGTAATCCCAATGTTGAACAATTTTGTTCTTGCTATGCAAGGTCTGATAAAACAGGGAATGGATGAAACTATTAGTTCCATTCCTTTGCAGGGATAGCAGCTCGGTGCTAGCTTGCTTTGTGTTCCCTTGATTGTGTAGTTTGCTGGGAAGGTGTGAAGACCTAGGTGCAAAATGAGGAATTCTGGGAAAATGAGTTCAGGGTCCCTGTTGAAATCTGTAATGAACAACTTCATCTGTGGGTTAAAAAAAGTCATTATAATGTCTTCCCTTCACCAGTCATATTACATTACAGCATACAAAATATTAAGAACCAAACAAACTTAAAGCCAGACAGCCATTCATTTTCAAATCTGCTCTCTTTTGTCTGCTTAAAGCATTTGGAGTTCCTTTCAAAGCAGCCAGTTATGTAGTCAAAACACCTGCCCTTTCCCACCCTAACTTCATCTCAGGGTCAATTTACTTCTAGTTGACAGATTTATCCACCAAAAGAGATATTTGAAAAATGTTTGCAATCATAAATGGTCCTGAGGGAATTGAACACTGTGCCAACCAAACATGTAAGACGTACTGAGATGGAACGATTGCCTCTGACGGAATTCACTGTTGAATTGGAATCAGGTCAGCAAGGTGGTTTCCCCAATTTATTGGCAACCATACAAGTTAAAGGTGTAGGTAAAGTTCCGAATTTGAGAATATTTTTAGTTAATGTTCTATTGGATTTGTTACCCCAATACAAAGCTAGCATTAAAGATCTCCTCCCTCTTCGATTCCTCTACTTCTCTGTAGTGCAGTTTAGTGGATTTTTGAGAGGCTGCAGACTGGCATGGCTTCTCCATTTGTTTTTCTTGCTTCAACACTGACTCTTGATTCTACCTCCCCTGGTAGGATTGGCCCCTCATTCTCCTCCTTTTATGGATGTTCACCCTCCAGGTCTGTGTGTGTGTGTGAGTGTGTGTGTGTGTGTGTGTGTGTGTGCCTCACAGTGGCCCTCATTTATCAATCTTGCGTGAAAACGGGTGCAGATCTGAGCGCAGAATTGGTCTCACGACAGGACACACGTGTGATTTATGAAACGTTCTTATCTGACCAATTCCAGCGTACGAATGATCAGCTCTTGATAAATGCGGCAACTGAATTCGATCGTCATTAACATGTTACGCCCTTAAATATTCCTGGTTCGGAGGCCTCACCCACTGAGGTCAAACATGGAGAGAAGAAACACTGGCAAGAAGAGAAAAATTTCCGAGATGGAGATCGGCATCCTGGCAGCGCTGGCACATCAAAGGCTCCATTCACCAATGCAATGTTGTGCAAAACTGAACAGGTCAAAATAATATGGCACACTTTCTCTGGGGTATACAGCTGAGTTCCCCCTGCTGGTCCGAGACGGAGCCACCTGCCCTTCAGCAACCCGAAGCAGCTCCACTGTGACCCGTGTGTGTGTGTGCGCACTATTGAAACTGCACTTCCTGCTCTGTAGCAGGCACTGCATGAAAAGTGGGATTTTTGTCAGTATGCAGCACTGTAAATTGTCGTGGAATTTCAGGTTTGCGACAATTCACGGCAAATTGCAGGCAACACCGAAAACTGACGTAAATTGTCAGAAATTGACGTGGGCCTTACTTGGCAGTTGTCCCCCCATGACCCCCCTCCCCCTGATTCTAGGGGAGGCTTTAACATGTAAATGAAAATGCTGTGAGCTATACAAATGCAAATCAGGGTAGCAGGGGGAGTTTTACCTCAGGTGACATTTTTCTAAAAGGTATTAACTTCATTGTAAGAAAATCTCTGGTATAAATAGATGAGGCCCAGTATAGCCTAATTATAGACTCTTAAATTTTAGCTTGAATTGATTTATTTAATTAAAGTATGCTAGATTAATTACTGTGTATGTCATTAGCAATGGCCAATGTTATGTAAAAAGATGATTTATTCTGTTTTTTCTCTCTCCTGAGACCAAGTTAAAGATAAAACGCCAGTTGTTAAGAAGATAAAATTTGCATGACATATTTTGAGATAAATAAGATATTGAAATGTATGAATATTTTCTGTTTAAAATGTGTGACATTTAAATATAATTTCATGGGTTCTGAATGTTTAAAAGAAGTTAAAGTAATTCTTATTACGTGTGAGAGTTCATGACCTGTGAGAGTTTATACACTTCCGGGTTGACCGGAGCGTCAGTGACGAGGAAGAAGAAGCGGAGAGTTAATGGTGTTGAGCAGCTAACTGTGGACTGTGTGTGTCCGTCAGTGTCGTGTTTTATCACTAACGGACTGTGAACTGTTGTCGGACGCTGTGAGTGTGTGAGCTGGACTCTCCATCGCAGTCGAAGTGTTTGTGTTTTATTGGACACGAAGCAAGTTCGGCTAAGCTAGGCTAGCCGGAGCTAAGCTAGGCTAGCCGGAGCTAGGTTAGCGGCACGGCCATTGTCGAGAGGAGGCCTGCGCTGACGGGAGGAGCTTTGCCGGGTCGCTGCGGAGAGTGTCGCCAACGGAGGTCGCTTCGTTGCTGCAGAGGGACACGGAGGTTTATCGCTGCAAGCATTTTGTTCTCACAGACTAACCTCGCATCACAACGAGGCCGTGACCTCCTATAAGCTCGGAGCTTTGTCTGCAAGTCCAGATTTACATGATGCCGATAAGGACGCCATCGTGTGAAAGTAACGTTTACTGTTTTCTCCTTCCTTGTTTAATTTTACTGTGACTTACGTTTTCTTTATTCATACCACTGTCATTTAAATGTTTTCCAGCTGCCTGTAAGACAGTACGCAGGAGCTTCAGGTACAAACAACCAGATCTTCCATCGCAGGCTGAAGCTGTGAGGAGTCAATAACAAAGAGGGTAGGACTTGTTAGATTAGATCCGTTTTTGGTCAGTGTGACTATTATTCGGGTGCATTAATAGATGTGTTGTGTCCATACGCAGTGCATCGCGCAGTACTGATTGTCTTTATTGATTGTTTTTACAGCTGCTGGAAGCGAGACAGAGTGCTAGCTGAGGATGAGGTGGGCTTTTGGAAGTGCGCCGCCATGGACCTGATGTCTGAGGAGGAAGACGACGTGCCGCGCTGCAGTCAAGATTATAGAGGCAATTCCGAAGTACAGAGCGACACACCACAGATGTTGGCAAAATGGACCGAATTCAGACAGAAGGCCAGCAGTTACCTACAGCTCCGAGGCGGCAGACAGGCACTAAACGGTGCTGCAGGATTTTGGGCTTCTAGTAAGCTTCCCGTTGTTGTGTGGGCAGATTATGCTTTGTACATAGTTGTGGTGTGTTTGTGTTAATAAAGCCCTTTCTTTGAATAAACAGCACCTTCCTGGCATTTTCCTTTCCTCAATAAATTCATTCATGTCTTTGATGATATCATAAATGAATATATATATATATATATATATATATACATATATATATATGTATTAGGGCTGTCAAGCGATTAATTTTTTTAATCGCAATTAATCGCATTTTGTCCGTAGTTAACTCGAGATTAATCGCAAATTAATCGCATTTTTTTGGCACATTTTTTTCTGTTCTAAATGTACCTTAATGTATTTTTTCATGTTCGTAATACTTTTAACAATATAAGAAAGGGCAAATATGCTTGCATTATGAAAATGTTTATTCAACACTTCAAATCATGCAGGAAAATAAATCCAGGGTTGTCTGCTTTTGGCGAGGGGGGGCGACGGGCTCTCTGCATCTGCCGTGTGTTTGGCTTGCAAGTGGTGTCCACTGAGACTGCACGTTTTTCTTCTTCGCCTTTTTCACGCAGTGTGCTGCTTTCTGTCAGTCAGTATCACACTGATGATCGCCATGGCTCCAGTGCAGCATAACAATAAAAAGTACAACTTGAAATTCAAACTTTCTGTCGTGATATATTCAGAGGAAAACTCAGGAGAAGCAGCCGCTAGACGTTTCTCTGTTGACCCCAAGAGAGTGAGAGAAACGGAGCTTCAGCGTCTGTCCGAGGAGGACAGCAGCAGGGCCAGGCTGCCTGCTGGAGGGAGGAAGAAGGCTAGCGAGGAGCCTGAGATAAACATGCGGGGATGAGTTATCAGCAAACGGGCACGCTACGAGAGAATGTCCCGCAAAATGATCAGGGCGATGGAGAAACAAATGTCCGCCACTGTGAGTGACAGCAGAGATGAGGAGTTTGCAGCGAGTGCTGCTTTTCAGTCTGCCGTGTTTTTAACGAACCGCCAGCCCTGCTTCTTCTTCTTCTGATTCCCTTTCTTATTCTTTTGCCACCCTCTGTATCAAAACTACAGGACGGCCGTAAATCATACAATGCGTGTTTTTTTTTTTTTTTATACTGAGCGTTAATCGCGCGTTAAAAAAAATTAATGGCGTTAAGAGGACGTTGCGTTAACGCGTTATTAACGCGTTAACTTTGACAGCCCTAATATATATATATGTATATATATATATATATATATATATATATATATATGTATATATGGGTGGGGTTTACATTTATAATGACCCAGGGTGACCAATAGTGACAGATGTGACAGATTTGCCAACCACTCACAAATGATTTTTCGTGTTTAAAGTCCGTGTAAAGCAAAAATAAATTTGTGTGATGAGTTTGTCATACCACAGAAACATGTGTCATTGACCACTGAGCCAAATTTGAAAGATTAAAAAAATTGCCAAGTATATAAAATTAGGTCTCAAAATCCTGGAAAAACAAGCACTTCTCTCTGCTGTGAAACGCTGGGGGCGTGTCAGTTAGAGGCGCTGGAGCCACGCCCACGCAGGAGGGGAGCTGCCTCCGTGTACTGCAGGAGGACATAACCTATTTTTTTTTTGTATGAAAATCTTTATTTAACATTTGCAAAAGTACAGACAATCAGATATATTAGGCACTGAGTGATAAGACAAGATACAAAATGAATAAAAAATATATCTCTTGATAAAATAATACGTGTAATTGGAATAGAATAAAATAAATATGTATAAGGCATTTCTTATTTTGGGGTAAGTGAACGACTTTAAGTATTGTAGTGTCTGTTTACTTTTCTTATTTGGCATCAGTTTTAAGGTGTCTATGTAAAGAATAAATTCATTTGTGAAGACATTAAAGTTTGGGAGGGGCTTGGAAAATTTACTCTTATGGATGTGGAATTTACCTATTAAAATCATGAGGTTTATTGTGGAGCAAATTGATTTGTCGTTATATTCGAATTTTGAAATAATATCTTTGGGTCTTATTGTTACATATTGTTTAGTTTTGTGGAGGACCTAACCTACAGTAACAATGGAAGCTACTAGCAGCGTCATCGATGGACCCAGCCGACCCGTTTGAGCCATCAGAGCCAGAAACTGACTCTGAATCAGACACTGATAGTGCTCAGTCTCGTTCCTCACAGGCCATGTTTTACATTACACACAAACATAACACCCCAGTCTACATATAACTCCTTGTCATAGCTATATTGGTGCACATCTAAATATAATATGTGGATTATCATTGTGCTGTCAGATGGACTCGGGACTCAGGGACTCAGGCCAAATCATGTCATGATTAAATGCAATAACATCTGCTAACATTACATGGGCATGACAGGATGCACGATATAAAATCACCTTCAGGATTTGCACCTTCAGCAAAATGCATTTAATTGCCCGTGCACGTTGTGTCCGAGCCAGCCGGGCGACACATTAACCAGGGTTCTCCCCAGACGGTGGAACAGCGGCGCTGCGACGCTATACTCATCCTTAGAGTTCTCAACGGGTCGGGCCGGCTCGACAAACCCGACCGGACCCGCAGGTTCGGGCCGGGTTCGGGCCGAAAAGATGCGCAAATGAGCCGGGTCGGGTCGGGCCTCGGGCTTCCTTTTTTATAAATAACATTTCATAAAACACATTTCTTGCTGGTTGTAAATTATATAGCCTGTTGTGAATCATCGCTGTTCAGGTGTGGTGAAGAGTGAGTCTGGCTGCCTGCTTCATACAGAGGGGCAGACACAGAACTGACGCCGCTGCGTGACGTACTCGCGCCTGTAGACTGGCTGGAGAAGATGGAATTGGCTAAAAGTAAACTTGCCACAGGTGAATTCACCCTTGCTTTTCGAGGAGTGGGGAAACAGTCTGTGTCTGTCTCTCCAAATATATTTTCCCACTGGTCGAAGCGCGGTGTCTTCTTTGCAGCGGGAGCGGGTGCTGCTGCTGACGTTGACGCAGCATCTCTCTCCTGGCTCGCGTCACCTTTCCGTCTGCTGTCTGTCGGATCATAACAAGTGTATGAGGAAAACAATTCAGGCACGCGGAGGGTCGGGTTCGGGCCGGGCTCGGGCCGACAATTCATGCTGATGTGTCGGGCTGCGTCGGGTTCAGGCTTAAAACCGGCGGGCCGGGTCGGGTCGGGCTGTAATTTTCAGGCCCGTTGAGAACTCTACTCATCCTCAATGTTAGCTGCCTTACAGTGGGTGTTTGTGGGCTGCAGCGATCTTGTAAAAAAAAAAAAAATAGCGCCCGCCTCTGGCGGTGACGAGCGTCCGACCGTTCCCTGGCTGATGGCGATAACGACCGGGATAACGACCAGGTCGGGCTCGGACAGAGAATCTAAAGTCTGGCCGGTGGCGGGGATGAGAGCGTCTGTTGTCGGCAGGACGGTTGCAGTGACGGTGACGGTACACGTCATGTTAATGACGTCGGTGTTTCCCCAGGTGTTCCCTGAAGGTGTTCCCCTTGTCTACCTAAACCTGCGGACAGTTTAGAATCATATGGATGCTGTTATAATGTGTAGTGATCTAGATTCTGACCCACCAAACATCCTGGACAGTGACGGAGTGAAGTTTTTCGCGCTAAATTGCATACTTATACATAATCACCATCAGTAAACAGGACGCTGTCTGGCTCTGTCACTCGCGGGGACGGAGGCTGTTTTCTGGGGGAAAATTCCCTGAAGTCTCGGTCAGGAGGGCTGGCAGTCGCGGGTGATTTATTTTCATCACAAACACTCGGTGAGTTAAAGTCTTTGCCGGTGACAAACGCTGTTTTCTGAGCAGAAATGTGATGACGAGTCGGGAGGAGAGGCGGAGGACGGACAGGAGGACAGACGCTTCTCCACATACAGCTGCGGTATTTGTTTTCCTCATATAAGTTGCTAAAGACAGTTACAGTTACTATATTTTTGTCCGGTCCTGTACGTTGCTTTGTGGGACATTTCTCTGTATTTAGTTGAGTGAGGGACCTGTGCAGTTATCAGACTGTCAGACCGACACGCCCTCGCTCCGCGCCTCCGGACGATCCGTTCACACTGGGACGGCTCACCAATAATGCTCCACATACCGCCGGTGGGACCCGCCGTCAGCGGGACGGAGAGTGTCGGCTGCGGCGGTGCAGCAACATAAGGCCGGTAGCACCCGCCATCAGCGGGTCGAGGGGGGCCGGGTGCGGCCACATAAGGCCGTTGGCACTTGCTGTCGGCGGGAGGAGAGGATGCAAGCCGGGGACGGAGAGGATCGGTTCGGCCCCAGTGACCAGCCTAAACGGACTCTGCAGAAATCCAGACTTTACCTGGTGACAGTTGCTGAAACGATCAGAGGTAAAGTGGACACTGCAGAGACGGTGTTGGTGGTGGTGTTTAACTCCCCATAGTAACGTTAGCTCCTCTTGACAAAATCGATCCACCGTTTCTTTACGTTGTCATCTGAAGGAAACTTAAATAAGCTAACAGCGCCATCACCCTGCACACTGTGGCATCCAGGAAAGGTGCAGGAGCGATGAGGAGGAAATGTGACTGTTTAGCTGACTGGTTGGCTGGTTAGCTAGCTGCAAACTATTGTAAGCAATGCTATCCAAGACTGGAGAGCGAGTGGGAGAACCGCTGAAGCTGATGCGCTGCACGTATTTATACCACTTCTGCAGCAGGGCGGGGTTTATGCAAATCATGGCCGCGTTACGTAACGCGGCCATGATTTCTGACCCGCCCATTAAATCCTGAACACAGAAATGTTGAAAAACAGTTTGTGAGCCTAACTCCAAAATTAAATTCTAAATGGTCGAATGGCTTTTACATGTTTTAAGTAAACACATTTATGACCTGTTTAATGTGTTTAGAAGAAAATGGCTGATTTTGCTTTACACGGACTTTAAAAGTAGCGGTTTCATCCAATACTGAGTGATGAAATTCAAGCCAGGCCACACATTCTCTGGCCAGGCGTGGTTTCGCTGCTATTCATATGCTAATTAGAGCCGTTTGCACCTCCGCGAGCTCCACATACGTCATGGTTCGTTTCCGACAATTTTCGGCTCAGACGAACGCCACATTCACAGCCTGTAAATTGTCTATAACTGCCGAAAATTAGGGAGATTTCTGGGCGTTTACGGGGCCGAAAATCCCACTTTTCATGCAGTGCTTCCCACCACTGAAAACAACAGTTCCGAATGAAGTGGATAGCTACTTGCAGTCAACCGAAACCAAGCATGTCAATGCATTCCAAAACCTGCTGATGATGAAGATCTTCCTGAAGTACAACACAGGAGTCCCTGCTAGTGCAGCTTGTGAAGGACTCTTTAGTGTAGGAAAAGACACTTTCCGACCAAAGAAAAACCATCTTTCAGATGCAAATTTTGAAAAGCTTTTGTTGTGTCGTGTGAACAAACACCTCTTTTGTCGTGTGATCAAACACCTCTAGTGAGAAAGATCAACCTGGCCACCTCATCCTCTAGTGAGCAGGAAACTTTGATATGCAGTGGCAGAAACTTGTTTACATTGAGAGATAGAGCTCTTTCACACACACAAACACACACACACTGCTGTGGCTTTTTACTGAGAATGAACACACATGTTTTTTCATGCTGCATTCTGATTTTCAGGAAGTGAATTTGAACCCTTTAGTTCAGCAGCAGCTCTTAGATGACATCAGTTATCATTGATGCATTTGTTATCATTCTTACTGTATGCTAATGACAGATCCAACACACAACTCTTCCTGATATTTCAGGTGGACATAGAAACATTACTTTTTGAATCAGCTTTATGGTAATTGCCTATGAAAACAAAAAGTTAAATGACATGAGAAAGGCTATAATAGCCATAAACAAACATATATAAACTTTGAACTTGATTCCCAAAAGCCTTACAGACAGAGTTAGTTGCACAATATCTTTAGTGGCATAGTTCAAAATAAACACAATAGAGCAGTTTGGAGCAGGTGTTTATGCTTTTGCTACTGTGGTTTAGAGTTAACTTGAAGTTTGTCCTGCAAATCTGCCCAAGTTATTGAGCAGACCCATGCAAACACAGGTGTGTTCACACACACACACACACACACACACACACACACAACCAAACAAACAAATATAGATGAACATACACACACTCTTAACACCTGCGTTTTGTTACTATGTGGAGCACATTGTCACGATCACGGGCGGCAGTGTCGGTGTTCAGTGTTTGTGCTTGTGCTTTTTGCTTCTGTCACAGAGGTGCTCCGGCGGGCTGGGCGGAGTTATGGCTGCAGGACGGAGCTCACCCGCACACCTGTTGCAAGCTGACAATCAGCGCAGCCTTTTAAGACCTGAATCACCACGCGTCCTGCTGCCAGATGATTACGTTACCTCTTACGGTACATGGCTCAGTGCTTAGCGTATGCTTAGACTACTCAACCTCTGTGTACATGCTCCTATAGTTTATCTTTATGCCGTCTCCCTGTCTCCTCAGAGAACCTTCAAACTCCTGCGCCCCGACCTGCTCGCCTGCACCTCTGCAGCCTCCCACCTGCCCTGCACCCTCCAAGCGCCGGCGTGCGCCTCCGCGCCTCGTCTCCCCGGCATCCACAGCCCGCCACCTGCCCTGCGCTTCCCCGCGCGGCCGGGCGCCGCGCCGCACACCTCTGCCCCTGTGCGCCCCCGCACCTCCGCGCTCCACCTCGGAGGCTGACCTCGTCCACAAGTGACTCTACCCGTGATTATAAAAAGGGTCAAATTCCATCTCTGCGTTGTGTCCGCTTTTGGGTCCCTCTCGTTACACCAAGTGCAACACACGTCTTTTTTATTTTTTATTTATTTTTTTTGCCAAATTTCTGTGTTCTGGTTTTGGAGCAGTGAGAGCACAGCTTATTGTTTAATAAACAATTGAATGTAACATTTTTGCCTGCTTTTTGCCATCTGTCTGATGTCAGTTTTATTGATCACTGTCATAGCTTTGACTTGGAATGAAGTTGTTCCTATATATATAAAAAAAACGCTTCGACGTAGTTAAACTACAGTACATTTGCCATGTTGCTGTAGCCTAGCTTGCTACATTTCTCTGGGGGGTAGCATCGGTGTAGTGAAGCTTAATTTAATGTAGAGTAACTGGTAGCTAAGCTCACTACAATTTCCAAGTAGCTTGCCCAACACTGCAAATGTGGCACCATTTAAATGGGAAATAAACAGGCTTTCCAACGGTATAAGATGTATTGCCAAGAAGCATTGTTGCAACAAAGAAATGATCTACCAAACACACATTAACTTACTTTTTGTGCTATTTACAAATGTCAAATCTTTTTTTCTAATTGGTCTTCAGTAGCGTGATGTTTAGAAAAAGGCGGAACTAAATTGCAAGAGTAGTGCAGCACCTGGATAATTTACAGCGCAAACATGCTAGAGTTATCTTGAAATTCATATTCAAAAAAAGGCCACAGTTGCAAGTGTTTCTTTAATTTGACATTACAAGTTAATCAACACACACATGATATTCAACATGTTAAACTCTGTGGTGAAGAAAAACACTCTGCAGTCTGTTTAATTAATTTTGGTTAAAGAATAATTTTGAATCGAAAAACTATTCTGAATCAATTTAGACACCCAAAAACTGAAATGGAATTGCATCATGACATTGCCAAAGATTATATGAGATATTAGAGGTATCTCAAAACATTTTTTGTCAGGCATACTGTCACAGATTTCCCTTCATAGACTTAGCTGCTTTTAATACTTCTTTACCTGACTTCCTCCTTTGCTGCTGTAATAATTTTAATGTCACTGGAGGTCGCTGCCTGACACCAAACTTACTGTGGGCTGTAATGAGTTGCTTTCACAGTCGACCTCTATGGTCATTTTACCCATGAGAATGGGCTGGAACTGTCTGTGTTTGGGCTTTGAGGAAAAAGAAGAAAAGCCATGCAGAGCAAAGAGTTGAAGCTAGAGTCAATGCTATCCACTGAGCCCCAATGAGATTGCATTCTAATGTCCCTTTTAAATGTCTTCACTCTCACAATATTGAATGAAACTATCTAATCTGTCTGTTATTGAAGTGTTCACTATGATATATTGCATTTTAATAAGCAATACAGGTTATTGTCCTCATCTTCTGCCTGACTTTAAATCTGCTCTGTTGGCATTGCTTTAAAGAAATAATATTCCATTTATGTGTGTTTATGTATGTATGTATATGTATGTGTGTGTATGTCCGTGTGTGTGTGTGTGTGTGTGTGTGTGTGTGTGTGTGTGTGTGTGTGACTGGGAAATATGTGGGATTTTCAATAGAAAAATGTAATATTTGTATCTACAAAATATATTGGCCACAATATATTACTGCAAAAGATAAGCCAGTCAAAGGTTATTAACCTCCTGACACTCCTGAAATCATTTCAATATGGTTAAATTTCCTCCCTCAAACCAAAAGAAAATCTCAATTACAATAAAAGATACATGTTATTATCCTTTCAAGTGGTGCCTGTGTGAGGAGAGGCAGCATTATGTTTGAGTGCCCAATATCAGAGACAAAATGTTAAGGTGTTTTTAGAAACTTGTGTATCCCAATGAAATAAAATAAAATAAAATGAAATAAAATAAAAAAAGACACCCATCAGTAACTGTAGAACACATTCACCTTTTACCCATTCGGGTTGATGATCTTAGTCTTTTAGAGTTGTAATTGTGCTATTCTAAATTGAAGCTGCTGTAGTTGTTTTGACTGAAATAAATGTGAATTTTGGCTTCACAGATTAATGTATGATGAGGTTCAGTGTAATCACCTAACAGGAAAGTTTAGAATGGCAATGCAAATTTCCTAAAGACTTTTAAATGTACCTATTAGTCTTCTTACATTTGTACCGCATATTGAACTTATGTGCCAAAAACTGCAAAAAAAATGTCAGTAGTATAATCTAGTCCATAATAATAATAGTAATAATACAATAAAGAATCAATTCTTTACGTAGTGTAAGTATAGGTCTGCTTACATTTACCTGCACATGCTTTTTGTTTTATATCAACATTGTTTTGACACTTGAAATAGTGGGTGCATCATTTAAAGCAAAGTGCAAAATCAACATAATTACATTAATCACAATGTGAGGTATGTTACCTTAACGTCTGTGTTCTACCAAGTATACTAAAATATTGACAAATGAAAACATTAGATCTGTTTGGAATGATGAGGAGACTGTAACTTCCCTCAAATCAATACAGGAACAAACAGAAATTTCACAATTACTTCCCTTTTCTACCCCTGATGTGTGTCAAGTGGCCCCAGCATGAATGGCAGGACCCAAGGCTTTCTAGCAGAACCTTGCATTGTAATGAGAATATCAAATATACAAGGATCCTCCAAAACATTTAAACCATTGCCAGGAGAGGTGCCTGTCAATGATAAGTTAAAAATACACATCAAATCTGACATCTGATATTGAACTCAATCCTGCAGAACTCCTCAGGGTCACATTGTTGCGTTCTGTTTAGTGTTTTGTTTGGATGGCAACAAGAGAGACTTTCTCAATTTCCAAGTTTAAAACCTGGAGTACCAACTGAAACTTAGTCACCACAGCAAGGATGCTACGTCAGGGGTGGACAACATTTTTTTCCAGAGGGCCATACTAAATTACAAAATGTAGGCGAAGGGCCAAAAATGTGGAAATTGACTCAGAACATTTAGATAAAATACATGCATTTGGTACACATTGGTGTACCAAATGCTGTACAAAAATATCCCAGATAACCCAGATGGCCTGGTTCCATGTTTCACAAAACTAGACCTTCTACAGCAGTATGTGTAAAACTGGGCACTCTGAGGTAAAAACTTAAAGGGGACATTCAAAAAATGGTTCTCTTTAGCAATCCTAGCAGTGTGTGACATGCATGTTATGTTGAACTAATCACTTTTGCATGATACTGTACATTCATATGAGTTGTCGACATTGGCTTGGCCAGGATGAGTCTATGCCACCTGATTGACTATGCCACCTCTTCATGTAGGGTCATGGGTCACCATGCATGCGCGAACACGCTAGCTACCATCGCTATTCTGAAGAAGAGGAATGTTGAGAGGCACTTTTGAACTGTTCATAAAAAGTGAACGAAAGCCGGTGAAGCTGGTCAGCGAGTCTGTGATGCTGTCCGTCAACCACGTCTTGGTCAGGCAGATGAGGCTGCTTTCCCAATACATCTTCTGGCTCCTTACCAGAGTTTCGAGCTCCTCCACCTTGTTGGTTAGGGAGTGAACATTACCCATTGTGATGGATGGTATCGCAGGATTAAATGTCTCTCTCCATGCTCTCCCTCGTTGCCGCTTATTCCTCTTCACCCCGGCCCTGGTTCCCCGATGTCTCCTCCGTAAGATTTCCACAGGTATGTCATGTCGGACCCCGAATTTTGAACCCTTTGCCAGGTCAAGCAGTTCCTGAAGGTTGTATGACAGATCGGTAGCTCCATGCACACTATTTACTGCTTGTATCCCCATTATTATGCTCATGATGGTAGTAATCCTTACAAGCAGAATCAGCATCATCAGTGTTGTATCTCATAGATCTACCACTCTCTGAGAACCGTGGAACCCTGAAAGCTCTACCACACGCTGCAAACAATTCATTCACTCTCGGCTGCATGCAACAGGCTGCCGGTCCACCGGCACCATGACATACTCTCCTCTTCTTAACCCAATCGCAGAGTTTTTCTCTGCATGGTGGTGGAAGGTTTACGATCTCCGGGCCCAGGCTCAGGTACCCCTCATTCACGCCACGGATGACGCCTGTGACCAAGTCGACGCCGTAGCGTATCGGATTTTTTAATTTTATTTATTATTTCTGTAATTTTTAACCTGTACTGGATACAGTATTTTATTTTTGTTGTTGTTCGCTGGGATAACAGTGTTATGAACACTACTGCAGACATGTTTTGTTGCGATTCTCCATGTTGACTGATTTGGGTGTATGGAGAGAAATAAATTATATTTTCCTCAGTCTGAAGCATTGGTCTTGTCAAGTGTTTGGTGAACTTATTGTATATTTGCACTTGCTCTGTGTTCTTCATATACGGTACTCTAATACTGAGAAGTAGAATTGCTAAAAGTGTTTAAGGTTAGCAACAGCAGTGTGTAACTGGTTCAGGCAGAATTAAGTAATATGAAGCGTGTGTGTTTCATATGGTGACAAAATATGTTTTTTTTATAAATTGGTGTATAGTTTTGACAAGAGTGTTTCATTTTGCAAAGGGTCTGAGGTGTTCTGCTAATTGGGTGTTTGTTGTTCTAATTGTGTGTAGTGTTTTAAGAAAACGGGCCCTGTTTTCAATATCGTGCTTAAGCAATCGAAAAAAACTGTAAAGAATATTTTGATGCAGGACAAGGACATGACCTGATACTGGATATGCTGTTGACAATTCACAACGTAAACATGTGAGGTTCGTATGTGCATGGCTGAGGGTACATTGCATTGCTGCCATATTCCCATTTCCCTTTCCGAGGTCAGTTTTCAATCTCATTGGAACCACACCAACACTCTTGGCACAATTAATATAATTGGGAGCGATGACAGATGGATTATGGTTTGTTGGTCCACAAACAAGCCACATTATTTTTCTCTAAAAGCCATCTATACATCCTGAGAGGGCCAGGCCAAATGGTTTCAGTTTATCATATCCATCTACATGCCATATGTAGTTTGGACCCATGGAGTGATACGTGCGTCTTGTAAACCTCCTGCGTGTTCTCAAGCCGTCCCTCGTGGATTCAGTTGTTTCAGTAACCTCATTACGACATCACGTTTAACGCGAAGCCTGTGTTTCTTGTTGGAGAAATTGCCACATAGTCCGATAACCGAAGAGTTGCCCAGTCCTTCCAGCTCAGTCAGAATGGCACGCCTCACCTCAGGGAGTGGGGAATAATTGCGTCTTCTGTACAGCCCTGCTTTTTTTAAGCGCATCTTCAGCGTACGCAGACTCATGTTTACTTGGAGAATTGTCAACAGCATATCCAGTATCATTTCATATCCATGTCCTGCATCAAAATATTCTTTAATAGTAGCGCATACGTCGTCACTGGCAGCGCTCATGTTTTGAAAACATGTAAATCATGTCCTTCTGGTTCAAAGGACCGACCAGTCCAATTAGCGACGATTCATGTCACCCGAGTTTACCTCCCTTTTCCAGTTTGCTTACAGTTTTTTCCAATTGCTAAAACACAATTTTTCAAACTAGGCTGGTTTTATCAAAATATTTCACACAATTCACAAAACCACATGCCTAAACTGCAAAATACCTCATATATCCTGCAAAATGAAGCACTGTAACCAACTGCACTACATGCAGCATTATCCAAATCAAACTTTTGCACCAAATGGCACACACTTCATTCATATCACAAAATTTTTGTCTAACCGACTACACACTGTTGGGCATAATGAAAAGCACTATAATCTTTAGTATGCTTTGCCACAATACTAAAATAGTTCAAATTGTACAGAATTCTTCAGATTGTTCACATACACAGAAATATTTGCAGATACACAAATATTTATATGAAACATTTATTTTTTTTTTTTTTCAACAAGTCAGAGCAACATATGCACAGCAGATATATTTACATTGGAATGGACGAAAACAGTTAACTGAAAAAGAAAATTGCAGAAAAAATGTGCAGAAAATTTTTTTTTTTTTAAAAAAGTGGCAAGAAAAATAATTAGGCAGCATCTCGCCAAACAGCTGGGTCTGGCCACAACACCATGTCCACATCAGAGGCAGTATCTTCCCTTGCCAGACTATCGAGGGAAGAAGCACCTTGAGTGCCTTATTCATCCCTGAATTGCACCCACATCAATTTCATCACATGCCTCTTCTATAGCCTGCACAAGAGGCATGTGCACAAAGAGCTGCCAGTCGTATATACCTTCCACCGCCATGCCGAAACAAACTCTTCTATGGATTTCAGAAACTAGTGCAGTGCCCGTAGGAAATATGTGTTCCTATAGAAAATTGGGAGGTTAAGAAGCATTTTCACTGATGGCCAAATGAGGCTGCTTGAAGGTGGAACATCAGGGATATTTAGGTTTGTTATGAAATCCGATATTCCAGGGCATAATTGGTCGTTTTTGACTATTTTTGATTTTGCCATTATATTTCACCTTAAAACTATTTACTTGGTGTGATTATTTTCAGCACAACCTCACATGTGTGACTGTACAGTTATTTTTTCATTTTGACATATTGTATTAACACAATAGACCTAAAATCACAAAAAAACATAAAATCTGAGTAGAAAAAGTTATTTTTTTACTGTGAAAACCACAAATATGTTTAACAAACCATTTTTTTATTACTTATAATGCAAATATAAATTGTTGTTTGCTGAATATGTGCATACATTTTAAAAATGTACAAAGTTCTGTGTAACTATTTACATTTAAATGCAGGCAATGCTCAGGTCTGCCTGAGCTCCTTCCAGCTGAATGAAGAGCTGCACTGCCTGCTCCAAATTCAGCTTCTTCTGTTTTGACTCATTAAACAAAAAACCGACTCCACTACACACTAAACACACTACACCAAACACTACATAACACACTAACTATACACTCCAAACACGCTAAATGTCAATATCGCTGTCTGTACGCCGACCGTCGTTGCCTGTCAATCATCTGCCGACGTCCCTCCCACAACTTCCTGTTGCTCTACAACCAAACTTGCTGCTTGAACACTTTCGTGACAAAAGCCCATTTTTACCGTTTCTTCTGCACCAGACACAAAGCAAACGTGACGGCAATGTTCACGAAAAAGCGTGGCGGACATTATTTACCCTAAGTCCGGTTTTGGACATGTCGGTGCGTCCGGTCCGTCGACTCGGGAGGTGGGCCGTGTAGGTTGGTTAGCGGCTAGCAGCTAGCAGCTAGCTACACACCAACATCCACAGATTCCGATTCCACTTTGTTGTCCGCGCGTATCCGCATCTCCTCAGACCCGAACAGACCGGTCCGGTCTTGGTTAGTCACATTAATCCACAACAGTCAGTTTAGATCATGCACAGAACAAAACGGGACCGAACCGCCGGTTAACTCCCGGTCCAGCTCGCGCTGCCGCAGGTATTTGCCGTGTAGGTTGGTTAGCGGCCAGCTGCTAGCATCTAGCTACACAACAGCATCCACAGATTCTGTTTCCACTTTGTTGTCCGCGCGTCTCCGCATCTCCTCATACCCGAACAGACCGGTCCGGTCTTGTTTAGTCACATTAATCCACAACAGTCAGTTTAGATAATGCACAGAACAGAACGGGACCGAACCGCCGGCTAACTCCCGGCCGCGCTCGCGCCGCTGCAGGTATAAATCCGCTCTCCTCAGACCCGAACAGACACGGTCCGGTCTCGTTTGGTCTCATTTATCCACAACAGTCAGTTTAGATGCACAGAACATAACAGGACCGAATCGCCGTCTAACTCCCGGTCTAGCTAGCGCTGCCGCAGGTATACATCCGCTTGTTTCTTAATGTGTGTCGTAGTCCTGAGCTCTGCAGTGACTGGCTCTAATGCGCATGTCACTGTGGGGGCTCCGATAGACTATGCTCCAGAATGTGTAAAGCATTTATGAAATAATTCATTAACGGTATCATTGTAATCCAAACAAATCCGCATGGCACACCATTGAACCAAGCAGCAGCCATGTTGAAACTCTCAGGTCAGTCTGATCCTGATCCGCAGAGATATTTCACACACATCCACACACACACACATACACACACACACACACACAGACAGACAGAGATTCCTTGCTTTTATAGAGAGATAGTGAATGGTGGGAGGTATTGCACAAGAAATGGTGGGTGGCCAGCAAACCAGTTTTGCTTGAGAACGCAAGCCAATGTGGACGGACTGACTCGTTGAATGCTGTTGAATTTGGTGTTGTCTTGGATGATGTGGCTTTGAATTTCTCCTAATCTGATTTCATTATTTTCCAAAACCAAGTTTACAATGGCAACTTCTTGTACCCCGGTGAACATTTGGCCCCTTTCTCCACCATGGTTGCATCTCTCATTCCTTTAGAAAAACCAAGAAAACAAACATTTAGGGCTTGGACAATGCAGCCTAAAGATATTTCCCCCACAGTAAAGTAAATTTTACAGGAAACTTATACAGTTAGTGTATGACATCATCCATTCATGAAGTTAACAGGTATCAGCCAACTGATACACTATGACATAGGGTGAAAGAAATTTTGGTTACATACCTGTGCTCCAGTCGAAATGTCTGAATTACAGAGGCAACAGTAAAATGGCTCAAGTTGGACTGCTCTCTCTGTCCAGCCTCTCGCAGTGTCAGTCCATGGTTGATGACATGATCAACTAAGGTTGCTCTGATTTCGTTTGAAAGTTGTTGGCTTCTTTGGCCATGACCTCCTGTACCAGCTCTACCCCTACCTCTCACTCTTCCTCCCCCTCTCATTCTCACCCGCCCTCTTCCTCTTCTTCTCTCTGCAACGTCTTCCATTGAAAAAAAAGGTGCTCACCTGTGATCTTTTAGTGCTTACTTCCTGACTGAAGTGGTGACAATAATTGTTTGGCCAGGTAGCACAATATAATGGCCAATTTGCTCATGTAGTGTCATTTAGAAAAGCAGTGTTTTGAAATGGCAAACATGTGACTTTATGTCAGATTGTTGTGTCTTATGCAGAGAACCGTGTTCAGTGCATTTACAGTTTTTCTCGATTGCTTTGATGCAGGAGTCAACTCAAACTCCACATTTTCAAAACAGTTAACACACAGGCCAAACAGTGGCACTCATGGTCAAAATGACACATTTTGTTTGCAAAAGGCTCTTACCGTGCCAAAACATTTAAAATATGCAACAAAAGCAAATTTTGCCTTCAAACAACACAACTTGCAAACAATGTGTATGAGCTCTTCCAATCAACCATTACACAGTGGACAACAAAATACAAAATACAGCACTCAGTGCGAATCAGTGCACCATTGCTTGTCATTGTAGCCTATTAATGTACGTAGCTTTTCATGCCATTAATTTGGCATTTTGTTTTCTGTTTTGTTGTTGTATTTTTTGATTTTTTTGTTGTGTTTTCTGATTTGCCGTTGTGATTTGCACTTCAGGGCCACCGTAGCCAGTGCTTCATTAATATGTGATATGGCCAGCGGCAAGCTAACTCTGGCAGTAACCGGTAAGAACGTTAATGCTGTAAGGTTTGTTTTTAAGCAATGTCAGCCTGAGCCTTTGTGTTATAATGGCTGTCTATGACGATTTTCATACAGCTGAGAAAGAGTTACGTTACCTACTTTGGCCTAGTCTGCGAGCAACATTATTCAACATGTGTGCTGCTGACCGTGATGTGCATGGCTGCCGTGTTAATTTGCAGACAATGAAGAGAAAGTCTGTCAAAGCACCAACTTCCTCTTATTTTTCGAATAAGAAAGTAAGCACACAAAGGACTCAGTCGACAGTGGAGGAACTGCAGGCGCAGTTTCCTAACAGTAGGGGGTAGGTGGATGACCATGTGGCCGAGACAGCATTAAGGAGACTCGGAGACAGATCACATACCTGAAAGTGTGGAACAGGGAGCAAGTTCGGCCACAGAGCAGTGAAGTTACAGCCACTCAAACTGTCCCTGGACCAACGGGTGAATTTATCTATGTGTGCCCATGATAATGAAATGGATGGCTACAGTGTAAAATCATTTTAATAAATCTATGGTTATAGTATGTTTAGAGTGAGGAAATATCATGGTAATTATATAAAACCTTTATGATTCACCTCTATCAGTAGTTGAGTCTAAGAATAGTCTCAATAGAAAAGTTTATAGGCCAGTATTTTAAAATCAGATTAATAGTTTTTTCCTCTTGTATCCAGATCTATCTCAGTCAAGAGTCAGGGGCCAAAACAGCCACACCAAGATTTTCCCTGGGACTCTTCAGGCAGACAGAAGTTGGAGCTTTACAGTTTTTCTCGATTGTTTACACACATTTTCTGAAAGCATGCCTCATACTCGCAGAACTCTACACACAAATCAAAAAACACACACAAAATGGGCAAAACCCCTCAATTCTCCAACAAAATGAAACTTTACATAAAACAATGTCATTTCTTCTCAGAATGGTATTTTGTTTTCAAATGACACACACAAGCCATCATATGAATAGATGTTTATAAGAACCAGTTGATCACTGATGTGCTCAATGTAAAACACTATGATGAATGGCAAACACTTCTTCTCCATTCATCATAATGACTCATCATGATCATTTTGTTCAGTGTTACACTTACTGCAGACAGTAGATACATAAGTGTGTTGTTAAATATTTGAGAATATTCTATTAATTTTATACTCAGAACACACGAATACACGGTAACAAATATGTTTTCTTTTTCCCACAAAAACAATGTACACAGTGTACATCCCAACCAACACAAAGTTGCCCATACAGTGGTCTACATACAAAACAACAGAAGAATTCACTGTATAAAGTTACAGAAAAAAAAAAATAATGCTGCATCCTCTCTTCTGTTTCGGTCTGGCCACAGCACCTCATCCACATCACAAGCAATGTTTTCCCTGGCCAAGCAGCGGGAGAAATATCACCTAGCATGGCGAATCCAGCCATCAAAAGCACCAACTGCCATATTAGCAGATTTCGGTCATACATTTTCCATCTCCAGGCAGAAAAAAAGAGCCCCCAGGCAAGGCAGGACGGGGCACGGTAAATAAATTATAGATGAACTTCATAGTGCCTTTGTCCTGGACATTGGACATTGAAGTCAAGTTGGTGAGTTTTTGATCAAACTCGGCATTCATGAATTTAAGTCGGAAGTCCCCTTCTCTGGCAGGGGCAGACATTCCGCAACCCTGAATGAGGAAAGAGCAGTAACTGTACAGAGTTAATGGAGCAATGGGCAGACAAGAGAAGCATTTACATTCAATATGAAGATTACCATACCTTAATAAATGATTATGTATCTTTTTAATGTTACCATTCTGAGTGACCCAACAAAATAGTCTGTCAAAGGGTAGTCATCAGCCAGTTCATCAAGTTCAATGTTTGCTTGACACACATTTAGTAAGGTGAACATTAGTTGTATCAGGAAAGTGTTGTTCAATAGTCTGTGCTATTTCTTGTTTCAATAACATTTAGAGGAACTGTTGAGACATTTAGGATCCGAAGACCAGTTTTTTTCGAACTGAAGGAAGTCAGGTGATAGGACATCATTAGCTGATGCTTAATGGCTAGTGAGAGGGGGAGATTTTTAAAGCAGTTGGTGTGTTGAACAACCTGCTTAAAAAAAACTATGCTTTGCTTCAAATCGCAGGGCCCAGTGTCCCACAAGAGGACCAAAAGTCCTGAGCAGTTAGGGATAGTGCTCCAAATAATGATGTTTCAGTAAAAGTTTCACACCATTAAAGAGTTCTTTATATTTATGTCTGTGTTCTGAAATTTTTCCCTCAAGATAGGCAATGGACTCATCTGTGTGTGTCAGAGCAACAACAAGCTCTACGATGTCTTGCCAAGCCATCAGGCACCAAATGATGCAGGATACATTTGTTTAGGCTTAGATGTTTCAAGATCAAAATATTTCTTGGATATCAGCAATGCCAAACAACGTGCAAGCTTTACTGGAACTATGCCCTCAAAAATATCATGCATAACATCTGGAGGATATCCTGTATGAACACTGAAGTGGGCAAAAGTTCCTGATGGCACAATGACTTTTGACCCCAAAACAGCTTGTGCCAATCTTCTGAGCTGACTGCACATGAGATTCATGAAGTAATTTTGTCCTGAGACTGAATAGGCCTGACTTTACAGAAAACTGTTTTTGTGGGAGTGTGAACTGCTCTGGGAAGATTTCTAAGTATGTCACTCACATGTCGCCCTATCAGTCTGCTGTGCTCATTGGTTTTAAACCACTTGATCTACAACATTTCTTCTATCAAATAGCTACTGCAAATACTTCAGTATAGGCACATAATAAAAACGTTTTTCCTTGGAATCAAGAATGTACTCAATCAGATTTACCACCTTAAAACTTTCTTTATAGTACTGGTTTCAGAGATGACGTGTTAAGGGGGCTGCCCTTCCCTATGGCTTTGAGCAAGGAGTTAGATGCGTTGAGGGCATTGGCTACCTCTATTATCACAGATTTATTTGATGTGGTACGATGTCTCTGAAACAGATCTTCAAGAACATTGATCGAGAGGGGCATACCTTTGTGAACTTGTGATTTTCACCCACCGTCTGCGCCAAATATCAAGCCTCCACGTTATTATTTCAACGGCACATGTGGTGTGCACGGAGGGAAGGGGCTGTGTGTACGACGTGTGAGTCACAGAGACACGGTAAATGAATGTGCAAAGCATTCCATGTCTTAAAAGTATATGTGCAGTTTGTATGTAGGCATGGTTAATGTTGCCTATGATGGTGCTGTAGTCTAATATGTTTTAGTAGCTCATATCTACTAGATAGAGATACATTACATTCCTTACACCTCCACATCAAGAGCGAACTATACTTGATGCAAGTTGCAGCCAAACACAGAAGAGAGAACTAGGCAAATCAGGTTAAGTTGGAATCTTGTACATAAACAATAGAGTCCTTCAGGAAAAGAAATTGCTCACTAAAAAGGTAATAAAAGAAACATTCAAATCACAAATTTGATGAAAGCAGATGATGCCTTTAACCTACAGTCACTGATGCAGTTGGACTTCAGACAGGTGCAGCTGGACGTCGGTAATCGCGGAGGAATGATAAAAACAAATAATAAAAAACTATTGCGAAGAAATGTCACTTGTGTGAAGTGGATGATAAAAGATTTGCTCTTACCTTTCCATATGCGCACTAACGGACAACTTTCTAGCAAGTGTTGTCTTCTCACGTTAGTCCACTACGTCATCATCTCGTGTTCTGTTCTTGCGATATCGGACATAATTTTCCCACAATCGCGTGGGAACGTGATTGTTTCATTTTCGCATGGTTGAATCGAATTAAACCTAAGCAGCTGAATTTCAAGCAAATCCTGCATGATTTATTCACGTTAGTCTTGTAAACATGAAATGATATTGTACAAAATGTATCTATCTATCTATCTATCTATCTATCTATCTATCTATCTATCTATCTTTCTATCTGTCTGTCTATATATCTATGTATTATTACATTTCATATATAAGCACAATATATCAAAATAAGAAGGGATATTTGAGAATTTATCTCACATGACACACTGAAAATGCTGTCTCAAATGCAACCGTACTATGCATACCATCGTTAAAAGGTAAAATAAAGGTAAAATGATTGGCTACAAGTACAAATGATTGATTTGTTGATAGCCAATAATACCTCATTCTGGCATGGCCACGAACGATACATAACAGAGCCCATTGGCCTTTCAAGCTAGGAGCGCTAGCTGTACTCCAGGGGCTGCTTAAACATGAACAGAAAGGGATTGGGTCACTTTCATGTTTTAGGCAGCAACATAGCGAAAACAAACATAACAACTCTGGTCAGGAAAAAGCAAAAATATGTCTCCCAGTAGATTTTTTGTTTTGTTTTGCAAACAAAGTTTCCAGACAGAGAGCCGAACCAGACCTGGTGGGTGTAGGGGGGTCAGAACATCACTGGTACTGTGACATTAAAGGTGCAGAGAAATGTTTGGTTGTATTACTTCACCAGACAAGACCAGGCAGAATCTTGTAAAAGCTGTTAGCATTGTAACATCAGAACACATACCTCCACACATCAAGTCATAATGCATACAATAAACTTAATCATCACCCTTGTGGCAAAAACAAATCATGTGCATGTGAGACAATAGAACTTACTATAAATTATTAGAAATTACTAAGCCATTCAAACACTATGCTAATAACACGAATAACAGTACTGTGCAGTACTTATATATATTGTCCTCAACATTAGCAATCATTTGTAGTACAACACTGTCTACATTATTTCCTAACAAAGCTCACAACAGTAAAATTTAACATTACTATTTAATGCAGTAGCTTAAAAGTAAGCAAGTAAATGGTTATATGTTCTTTCCCATGTTTCAATGTTAGTATTACTCTTTCAGACCATGAGAATGAATCCCTCTCTACTCTTAAACAGCATTGTAGCTTAAGCAGCTGAAAACAAACAAAAAAGAATAATACGGTAAATTTACTCTAGCAAAAAAATGTCACTTTCTTCTCCGCAGACATTCACTTTTCTTGGCTGCGATAGCTACATGTAAGCTAGCTTTCAACCCAAAGTTTTTCGCCAGTTGTGTAAACCAAGTACCACATTTATGTTCAACCCACATATGTGTAATTAACAAATCATCACTGTAGTGGACAGTGACCACACTGTTCATAAACAGTCCAAGTTACTATGTCCACATCTCACAGAGTCTGGCGGTCCATATCCTCTCCATAAGTCTCTCAGTAATATACTACAGTAACCAGAGTAGGATGAACCATGTGCGTCCCAAACATCTGTGGAGGTGGCCAGGGCACAATGTATCGTCCATATGCTCGTGCAACAGCATTTAAATACAGTGGGTTGGTATCAAGACCTATCACACGATGAACAGGTTGACCCAGTGTTTCACAAGTCAGTGTCTCTCTAGAGTGTCTCTTCCTCTGACACCTGTATGGCTGCATGTCAGACAATTCACTCTCCTGATTATTTGGCAGGTCTACAGACTGAACAGTTTTTTATAACTTTCAAGAGTCACTTCCAGTAGTGTTAAACATTTACACATGAGTCTCCATTCTGAACTCCTCTGCTTCAGCAGTAAGCTCAGACTGCAAGTGCCATACCCTGCTCTCCAGACTGGTTATGATAGTATTTCAACCTATGAGCCCAATAGCAATCATCTCATCTGAGCTTGCAGAGTTCTCTGACTTTCCGTTTGGTCATGTGTCTTTATGTCCTTTCTTTAGCTTTTTATGGTATTTTGTCTGCACAGTGCTATGGTGGTTCCTCAAGCAGCAAAGCATTACGTGGCATGTTGCGATGGAGGATCCTGCCTCTTCCTATTCTACGTTCAGGCCTTACCTGATACACTGGGCTGCTTTCTCCTTTATGAGAGACCATGATGTGTATTAGATCTTCCCTGTATGAGCGCAATTTTCCAGGGTACACCAGACTCGGACATATTCCTCACAAGGACCCTAACGTCTGGTAAAAGCATAATATGTGCCTTTTTTGATCATAGTTGGTATCCTGTTTTTCTTCCAGCTTTTGTGGGCATTAAACAGGTCATCTAAGGCGCGGGGGAGTTTTCAGAGTTAGAACAGGTCTGGAAGTCATATGAGGGTCATAGAAAGTTGTCAGGAGTGCCCCCCTGCCCTCCAAAGGACCTGGGATTCCTCAGCAGATGGACTCTGCTCTGACCTTTCTTTTATGTTGCTGTAGTTTGATCAGTCCAGTCCAGTTTATTGGTCAGTTGAACTCCCAGGTACTTGTAAGATGTCACCATCTCAATATCTGTTCCCTGGATGTTCACCTGTGTGTAGGGTTGTCTGTGCCTCTGGAAATCCACCACCAGCTTTTTGTTTTTCGCGGTGTTGAGCTGGAGGTGGTTCTGCTGGCACCACTCCACAAAGTCCTTAATAATTTCTCTGTAGGCTCTGTCATCCCCGTCCCTGATGAGGCCGACGAGAGCAGAATTGTCAGAGTTGTCACAAAAGATGGCTGTGGGGTGATTTGTGGGAGAAGTCTGCAGTGTACAGGGTGAACAGGAAAGGGGCCGGGACTGTTCCCTTTGGGGCCCCTGCACTGCAGATTATTGTGTCCAACACATAGTCCCGAGTCCTCACATGCTGTGGCCGGTTGATGTGGTAATCAAGGATCCAGGACGTGAGGTGTTGGTCCACACCCGTGAGCTCCGGCTTGTAAAAAGTTAACCATAAAGCAGGAAGTCCTTATAACTCCATCATATACTTTCCCATCTGTACCAAATTGGTCACACATGTGTAGGGTTTTGTTTTGAATATGTCTATGCATCAGTACTATGTCATATCCATAGCGCCAGTCAGTGCCATTTTGATTCACAGTTGAGATTTTGCCTCCAATTGGCGAAATTTCCCTGCCTTGTACTTTAACAAACTCCATCTAAATATTTAACACCACAGACCTCATATTCAGCCAGTATCATCCTCAGACTTTGAAGATGAAAAGTTTTTAAAATCTTTTGCCTCGGTTATATCTGGTGGGCGTAGCAGCATGGTCGATTTCAATGCTTCGCCATGAAGCAGGAAGTCCTTATAACCTCAACATCCACTTTCCCATCTACACCAAATTGGTCACACGTGTAGAGGATTTCACTCTGAATACATCTATGCATCAGTACTGTGTTATATCCATAGCACCACCAGCTGGACACAGGAAGTCAGCCTCATGTCATTTTCATACAAATAACAAGTAGCACAAAGTGCTTTACACAATAAATGCAAGCAAAACATCGCAGTAAAACCAAAAGCCACACACACACACACACACACACACACACACACACACACACACACACACACACACACACTTTCTCACACATAACACATGCATACATTTTTGAAAGAGATCAACTGAAGCATTATCTTACTCTCAGCCATTAGCAGTGCGGACAAACATCATCCGATTTACATCACATTTACAGGTTGTTTTCTCCACATCATACATTACAACATGACATATAATTGATAGGTGATCTCTAGCACCACATAGTGGACACAGGCAGTGTTTTTTCACCAATTCAGACCACGTCCAGTAAATGCTTGCACAAGCAGACATCTACGTGCATGCCCTCCAACAGCTCCACAGCCTGACTTACACGGGTGGCGAGGGCCCGATCATAGCTGCTTGCAGCTTTGATTTTAATTTATTTTTATTTAATTCATTATCATTTGTTTTAACAAGCAGAGAAGAAAATAAATCCAATTCAGTGCATCTGTAACCTAATAGTTATTTTTGTGGTAGAAATCTCGGTATCGGCAAATACACAAATTAAAATACCTATACTCATACTTGGGTTGAAAAGAATGGTATCCCCAATTTACACTTCAGAGCTTTACTTCTTCTATTGTAAGGATGCACATCAAGGTGTAGATATAAAGAAAGCAAATAGGGAGGATAAACTAGACCCATTTCTTCTGAGGTTATCCCTAAGATCTGGAAACTGCACATGTTGTCCCACTGCGCAAAGGTGTTAATAAAGCTGATCCTAACACCTATCAACCGATTTCTAAACTGCCTAGTCTTGCTGAAGTACTGAAATTAGTCAATAATCAGCTCAAACCACTCCTCTCAATAGCTCCAGTTTTGAGTCCTTACCAGTCTGATTTCAGAGGTAAGCATAGTACTGCTATTGACTTTGCTACTATTGATATTATATCTGTGGCTGTTAAAGGGTAATACTATGCTACCCTCTTTGTGTATTTAACAAAAGCTTTTGATACTGTTTACCATGCTTTGCTCATACAGATGCTAGGTTAAGTGACATTTTTATTATAATTTTTGTAATAGGTTCAAGGACTACTTGTCTAATAGGCAGCAATGTGTGATTGTAGGAAAAATAGTTCTGTGTTTCTATAGGGGTTCTGCAAGACTTAATACTGGATCCTGTTTTATCCACAATCTATATTAACAATATAACATCCTCTATAACAAATTGTAACGCAGATCTTTATGCTGATGATACAGTCATGTACTGCTGTGCTAAAACTGCACATAAGCCATTACAATTCTCAAGCAAACTTTTGACAAACTGCAAGATTCTCTTTTAAACCTGAAATTAGTCCTCAATGCAAACAAAACCAAATTCATGAAATTCTCAAGAGCCAGAGATATTGCAGACACTGGCCTGAATGTAATCACTCTAACAGGACACAGTGTTGAAAGGGTTACTGAATACAAATATGTGTGTATATCTGGTTGGATCAGAAACTCACTCACATTTGAATTTCATATTAACACACTTGCTGGCAAGCTAAGACAATGTCTATTTATACAGAAACAGAACTACTTTCCCCATGTTCTGTAGGAAATGGATCATTGAATCTGTCTTTTTATCTGTCCTGGATTATGGTGATGTTATCCATAGACATGCCTCTGTGTCCACTCTTACTTAAGTAGACTCGGTTTATCACTCTGCCATCAGATTCATTACTAGTGACTGTTATTCCATTCATTATTGCATTGTATATGGAAAGATTGGATGGGCATCTTTACAGTTTTTCTCGATTGCTTTGATGCAGGAGTCAACTCAAACTCCACAATTTTCAAAACAGTTAACACACAGGCCAAACAGTGGCACTCATGGTCAAAATGACTCATTTTGTTTGCAAAAGACTCTAACCGTGCCAAAACATTTAAAATATGCAACAAAAGCTAATTTTGCCTTCAAATAACACAACGTGCAAAGAAGTGTATGAGCTCTTCCAATCAACCTTTACACAGTGGACAACAAAATACAAAATACAGCACTCAGTGCGAATTGGTGCACCATTGCTTGTCATTGTGGCCTGTTACTGTACGTAGCTTTCATGCCATTTGTTGTCAAATTTGCCTTCTTGCAAAGATTTGAATCCAGAATCAGAAATGCTTTGATGCATTTTTTGATTCCATTGATTCTTTTTTCGAACTGTGGCTGAAAACTGAAATACTGTAAATATTGCACAAAATACATGTAAACCAAAATAAAATGTATTAGAGTATAAGAAAATAAGAAAGCTGGTAGTCTCATAGTCCACAATACATTTCTGCAGCTTCACAGCAAGCATTTCCTGAACAACTGACCTGTTTTAAAACATAGAAGTTTTTCTTGATTGCTTTGACCTGTTTAAACAAACTGGAATCCACTCGGTTTTCATCATCACTGTCTCAGCAGAGCACAAGACACCTCTTGCAATTGTGTTAATCCTTTCTCATTGAATTGACACATTTTCCCCACCCATTTGCAAAACAGTTAACACGGATGTCACTAAAGCACCTGTTTGACACTCCTAAACACAAATCTTAAATGAACAATCAGTCTGCAGGCCTTAAAAAGTGCAGCAGCTGTGTTGTTCTTTGCCAACATGGATTGAAGAAGTCTAAGGCAGACGAGAGTGAGAAATAGGTGCAGAGGAGTGTCAAGGTTGGATGGCATGCAAGAAGATTTTTCACTTGGTTCATTGCAAGAGAGGATAATGAATGTGGTGTAGTGAGGCCTTGTGGCTCCATCGTCAAGACAGATGAGACTGAGTATCAATAGTGGCTATTTTGTATACTCTGCAGTTATAGATTGTTATACTTTACTGTAATATTTTATATCTTTAACTTCTTTTCTATGTTTTAAAACAGGTCAGTTGTTCAGGAAAATGCAGAAATGTTTTGTGAACTATAAGACTACCAGCATTCTTATTTTCTTATACTCTAATAGATTTTATTTTGGTTTCCATGTATTTTGTGTAATATTTACAGTATTTCAGTTTTCGGCCACAGTTCGAAAAAAGGAATCAATGGAATCAAAAAATGCAGCCTGCAGCTAACACATTCCGGAAAGACTCTGAAGGGGAGGGGTAAGGAACATCGATGTACCCAGACCTGTTCACCCTCTCTTTGTTCAAAGACAGCCGTTCCAGTTTGACATACATAGATTTCTTTACTCATCTTTCAAACCATCTGTCTTCTCTGGCCAAGATGTTTACATTGTTGTTCTCAAAGGAAAGATTTTTCTCCTTCAGATGTAAGTGGACAGCAGAGGAGTTGGCCCTCCTGTGTTGTGCCATTCATTTATCAAGAGGTTGTTGGTCCTCTGTAAGAACACACCCACACCGAGTTTAAAAGCCAACTCCTCTCCAGTCAGTTAGAACTGAGGAAGCCTCTAGGATGAGAGGTGAAATGTCTTCATGAAACTGAAACAAGTCCAGTTGCCTACAATACAGCACCTAGAATTATCAAAATGCTATGGTATTGTTGTGGACTTAACTATGCCATGAGGCTTGTCTTTCCTCTGGTAAAAGTTGCCCTTCCTGAGCCTAACTCTGCTATGTCTAGCCTGGAGACCTGTTGATGACTCCATCTTTGTCTGGATAGCTGAGAGAGAGGTGTGGATCCAGGTATCCCAGTGAAAACCTTTCCCTCTTCTGAGAAAGAGACAACCTAATCCATTGGGAAGTGATGAGGACTTCTAGTGGAGGATCTTGGCAACAGTTCCATCATTGGGCTGGTCAACACAACCGTTGTAGTCCAGTCTTGGTCTTCAGCTTTGCAGCAAGATGAGAGCTGTTCCTGTAAATCTGGAAACCTGCAACAATTTGACTCCAAACGTCCTCATATAGTCATACCTTCAACACCACCATCACAGAAGGATGGCAATGAGCTGTTATCAACGAGGGAGAAAGAGGACACAGAGGGGAGAGGTGGCATTAGCATGCTACCAACACAGGATCAGATGATCCCAAATGTACATAATATCAGATCTGCCTCAACAAAGCACAGTGATCAGGAAAAAGGGAAAACTGTTTAAACATTGGAAACCCTGGGGCTGCGATGCTGGTGAACTAATTGATAATTATAAAGAGGAAAATAGTTGGTACTCCTTCATTGGGTGGCTGAAACGTAGGTTGTACAGTGCTAACATAAGTGTCTCAGCCAGTGGAGCCCTGGAGTCCTCTAGCAAATTAACATTCTTTATTCCATCTTGAGGTGAGACACTGTCTTTGCTAAGATTCATTTGACACTTTGGTCCAGTATACTGCTAACCATCCACACATGGATGAGAGCACTCAGAAGTATTGCAAGTTCTCT
The DNA here is from genome assembly GCA_963678695.2 of Diplodus puntazzo. Classification (NCBI taxonomy): domain Eukaryota; kingdom Metazoa; phylum Chordata; class Actinopteri; order Spariformes; family Sparidae; genus Diplodus; species Diplodus puntazzo. The sequence goes on from OZ023156.1 coordinate 35,093,015, forward strand.
CACTACACATGGTAAAATGCCAGTAGGACACTGTATGACCACACAACAGAACACACAAAAGTGTATTTGTCTTTGGCGGAATGGCTCTGTGATCATATGTAAGTAACACCCATTTCTTCAACGCAACCACAAGGTAGTGTCATAGTAATGGTCATACTGGACATGTTCCTGGGGCCGCTGCACTCACTCCCATCTACTATAAACAGAGTGGTCAGTCGATACAACTCGTCCTCAGTTGGTAGTAGATTTCAATTACTTTTTAAAGATTTTGGCCAGGTTATTTTTCTAATCGGACCCATTCCAACACTAGGTGCCTCTCATTGTGAGGTGCCTCCCATGGTGAGCTTGGTGTTGGGTTTCATATGTTACATCATTTCAGTTTCCCTGAAACATTTAGTCTAAAAATAGCTTTCAGTGTCCAGAAGACACCATAATCACATTCTGGGTTATTAAATGATGACTTGAAGATCAGAGTATCACAGAGGCAAATGATGAATGAACACATACTGTGAGTTGAAATGGACACCGCAGGAAATCTGTGGATTGGGCGGTCCAAGTCATAAAACTAAACTTTGTGCTTAATATCAGATGGGCTGCTGCTGGTGTGATAATTTATATATGTCATTAATGAGGAAAACAATACATTACCTGCGCTATAAGTTAACAGAGCTGTGCGCAAATACGCACGGGGCACATTATTTATTTATTTTTTTTTGTCAAGCATAGACACCTTAATTTTGACAGTGGATAGACAGGAAATGGGAGAGAGAGGGGGTGTGACATGCAGCAAAGGTCCTCCCGCCAGGATTCGAACTGGGGTCCGCTGCATGTGTGGCATGCGCTCTTAACCACTCAACTATCTGCACGCTGGCAGGTCAGTTCAACTTTATTGATTACTGAAATCTCTCAACAATCCAAGTTCTGTGTTTTAATCAAAATTAGTATAGACAATGGCATTTTTGGCATAAATGAATCTGATGTCTCTACTGTCACACCACAGTGAGGGGTGTCTCTTCCTGGGTTTTTGTCTCGTGAATTTCATGTTTTATTTTGAAAAGTAACTCTCCTCTCGTTTCAGGTCACTTGCCCTTCCTCATGTGTGATCGGTCTGACGTCTCTCCTGATCCCTAATTGTTTTCACCTGTTTCCCATTACCCTTATGTTGTCTTATAGTCCGCGTCTCCCTTTGTCCTGTGCCAGAGTATTTTGTTCATTCGTGTACCTCCAGCCTATGACCACAGTCCTTGATCCATGCCAAGAGCACCCACATTTGTATTCTCGATTCCTTGTTTCCTCTTAAGAACAGTGATTTTTTGTTGTAATTTTGTCAACTCAGTTTTGAAACTTAGTTTAATTTTGTAGCCATGTTTCTTCCCTCTGTTGGAGTGGTTTTTGTTTCATAGTTTTTTCAGCTCAGTTGTCTAGCATAGTATAATTTTATAGCCTACGCATTTTCCTCCGTTGGAGCATTTTTTTTGTTGTTAAATTTGCATAGTCTATCCTCGTAAGAGTAGAGTAGTTTTCAGCCTTTTCTTTTCCTCCATTCAGAATAATTTACTGTTGTGTTTTGGTTTTGCTTTGATTATTTTTCTGTGTTTGTTTTACGAGTTTATTTCTGGATTACACACTAGAGAGTTCTATAGCCTATTGGTTTGCAGTGTTGCCACAGTTACCTTGAAAAAGTAATGTGATTACTTACTACTGATTACTCCTTTAAAAAGTAACTTAGTTACTTTACTGATTGCTTGTTTTTAAAAGTAACTAAGTTAGATTACAAGTTACTTTACTAGTTACATTCAGCAGGTGCCAACCCCCCCCACCTCCCCAACATAAACATTCAGCATGGCCTTCAGATTTTTCTCCATCTCTGCATACTCCTTCTCCAGGTAGGAAGAAAAAGATGTTCTGTGAGGCAGCACGGCATTGATAGTAGCAGGGATCTTGTTTAGTATGGCACCAAACGAGGGCAAGTCAACCGTGTTTAAGGGCAGCATTTCCTCTACAATATACCACCCGACCAACTTCCAACCCTTTGTCATCAGCTCAGAGTGTACAACAAACCTTAATATTCTCATTTTTAGCTGACACGAACTCAAAGTAATGACTGTATTTCCAGCTAGAAACGTGCATCTCTGTCCTCCCTGCATTCTTGTTTGTGTTTGTGTTGCTGCGTGGTGTACACGTGAATTGTCCTCGTGCAGAAAACGTGACTTCTCGTGTATGCGACATCACTCCCCGACACGCAAGAAGAAAGCAAAAATATATATTTTTACTGAGGAAAATGACAAAATAATAGTAACACACAGTGACTTGAAACAGTAACTTTAATCTGATTACTGGTTTGAAAATATTAACTCGTTAGATTACTTGTTACTGAAAAAAGTGGTCAGGTAAGGGTAACACGTTACTAAGTTACTAAGTTACTAAGTTACTAAGTAACTAAGTAACGCGTTACTGGCATCACTGTTGGTTTGTCACTCTATCTTAAGAGCAGATAAGTGGAATTTCAGAATAAAAGCCTGCTTGAACTGTTCTCGCTCTGCATCTGAGTCCTCCTTTCAGTCCAGGCCTGACATCTACAGTTGTTGAAGCCGCTTGACAGCTTATCCAGCTGTGCTGAGCTGCAGCCGTCAGCAGAAACAGACGTCTCTTCACGTGGTGCTACAGAGGACTGGGGGCCAGATTTTTGTAAGGGATAGAAAAGTGCGGCGGACGAACGGTAGGTCAGGCTGAGGGACAGATCCAGACCGAGGAATGACTAACAGGTCTGCTCCGTGCCTATTTCTGATCAGGCCTGCTCTGGACAAAAAACACAGAGCATGCTAACACTTAACTAAACAGTCTTTAGTTCTCAACAGACACAAATTTATCAAGTAAACACACAATTCAACCATGAGCGAGGAGGACTGTTTGCTGGTAGCAATACTCGGCATCATCTGGGCGGAACTGGTTTAATTATCTCCACTCTCTAGCATCAGCCAATTCACAGCTGCCACATCACTGGCTCTCTGCCAATGGGATGCCAGACCTGATGAGCAGAGATCATCTTTGGAGGGAGACAGGAGCAGTCAATCAGCTTGGAGCCTAAACACAATTAATAGCACAACACAAATGCAAAATACGGCTCAAGCCGAGATGAATGGGTTGCCTACAGCAGGAAGTGCTATTGACGGTGTGTTTTCTGTTAGATTAGAGTCTTGGTTTGTCTTTAGAACAGCAGGAGTTCCTGTTAGAAATAGAAAACGACAAGCTTAAGCACAGAGTTGAAGTTGAGAAGCAAATGGCTTTGGAAAAGATGAAGTGTGGAACGCAGCAGGCCATAATAGTTTTCGAGTGTGAAAAATTGAGTTTGATCACAGATGGTAGGTTGAGACAGCACTCTGTCCAGCAGAACCAACTTCACCCCATACTACATTTGTGCCTTACTTGACATCTGCCTCAACACCTACTTCCAGTACAATGAAGGTTTCTACAGACAGAGGCACGGCTATGCCATGGGCTCACTGGTGTCCCCAATAGTGGCCAACCTCTACATGGAGGAAGTTGAGAGCAGAGCCTTGATCAACTTCACAGAGCATACAAATGTAGCAGACAATAACAACAAGTTCAGGCGGGAAGATGTCAGAGGAGACAGTCTGCCCCTCTTGACTGTGCAGTACACATTAAAGAAGACAGACAACTCAGCATTGAGGTGTACCGAAATCCAACAAACATAGATTGACACCTGCTGTTATACTCTCACCACTGGAGCACAAGTTGGGGTCATTGGAACCCTGACAGGCTGACACCGTGCCTACAAAGACAGAGGGGAAGGAGATGGAACAGAAGAACATCAGAGGTCCGTTTCACAAAGCAGGTTCAACAAACACTGAGTCTAACCCTGAACTCTGAGTTGATCTACTCTGAGATAGGAAACTCTGAGTTTTCGGTTCCAGAACAGCTGATTTGGGTTAGTTTGATCAACTCGGAGTAGTTTCACCTGGAGTTAAGCGCGTGCACCACAACTATAGAAAGACAGCATCAATGGAGCCCCGATTCGACGAGTCACCATGGCAACGGGGAAGAGGGCGGCTACGTTTTTCACCCCACTGGAATTGGAAATATTAATGCGCTCATACGGTGAGTTTGCTCACGTTTTTAGATGGAAGTGTAACACCGCTGCAGCAGCAAAAGAGAAGGAGACGGTGTGGGAGAACATTGCTGCTCGGGTCATTGCGTTAGTTTAAATGTAGTCCTTTGCAATCACAATAATATTACAGGGGGAAACTGCTTGAGTGGTAGCCTATTAATTTATTTCATTTAGGTGCAATCCCGCGGAGGAGAAGCGCACTTGGCAGCAACTTAAGATGAAACATAAAAACATTAGACCTCAGCATAATCTCATGGGGATTCCTCATTTTGATCATGCTTTACATTGTAAAGTAAATATTAAGTGGCTGTTTGACTGTATAGTTGTTTTATCCCCAACATAATGCTGTTTTCACGAACATAAATGTCTTCTCATCTATATCATGTTCTGTTAAATAATGAAGCCTTAAAGTAACACAGACTTCTACTCAGCCAACAGAAAGAAAGCAGATGCCCGTAAAACGAGTGGTGGCCCAGCACCGCCACCTCTAACGGAGGCAGAGGAGCTGAAAATTATAAAGATGGGTAGAAGGCGTTTTAGGGCGAGACACACTTTTCTGACTGCTCTGCATACCGTTGCCTTGCTCAAGTGCTCTGCATCAACGACGTTGTATAAAAAACTCCCATTTGCAATAAAAAACAAAAAACGCAGCGCAACACACAATATCTGCTGGGATGTGAGAGCATGACTTCGGTTGGTAATGTTGGAAATGTAAGGACGGATTAGGTTGTGTATGTAAATGATGGACTGTGACGTGAAACGATACCGCTCAAAAAGATAATTGTCTGGAAATGCAAGAACATCTATGCGCGGTCTGATAATCATCTCCCGACGAATATTTAATTCTCTGCACAGTAATGCTGCACCTTCATTCACGGGATCATTATCAAAAGGACATGCCATGGTAGTGAAAATAGTCGCCACCTAATATAACTTCTAATGTAGGCCTACTGACTGACTTTTGCAATGATTTTCTCAAAAAACAGACGGCAGAACTATGCTACGCCAAAACTCGCCTGCTGACTGAATGAATGAGGAAATCAAATACCGTGTGTGGCTGAAAGAGGGCGGAGACAGAGAGAAACTCGAGGTTTGTTGAGAAAAACCTGGTCCCGACCAGGTTAGGTTCATAGAGTATGTTACCATGGTAACTGACCGAGAGCTTAATTTACCTCTCTCTGTGAAACAGGCTAGAGTTACCCCTCTTTCTCTGGTTTGAGTTACCTCCCTTTGTGAAAAGGAAAACTCAGAGTTTCCCTCATTTCAGGGTTAACAGACTCAGAGTTTTCACTAAACCTGCTTTGTGAAACGGACCCCAGGGGAGCACTAATCTGTGGTTACCCAAACTGGACTGAGACGAGACGAGAAAACATAACAACATCGTCATTCCTCATGTCGCTGGACCATCTAAGAAACTCAGGAAGAACTTTGATCATTAACATTATATTCCGGTTCACTTCAAAGGGTTAAAACATATACACACATATATAACTCAACAACTCACAAAACTTTGATTCTATAAGGGAGTCCGGTAATATTGGGCTACTTTGCAGCATTTTCTTGTGGTGGTTACAGCCCTAATAATATTTTTTAGTGTCTTTAGTGCCTTTAGCATTCACAACCGAGAATGCAACACTTTCTGTTATGTATAATGTCAAAGATGCAGCAGGTTTGTTTAAAACAGACACATTTTTAAAAAAGTTTTTATTTGAATATTATTTCAACATTATTCACACCATTGGAAGAACTTAATGTAAGATTTCTTTTTTACAGAACAGTAATCTTGAAAAGTTGATAACATTGCTTCGAATGAACTTGGGCGATAACATGGTCGACAAATCTGAAGAGAAGAGACAGAGGGGTAAGAAACAGAAAAAAAACAAAAAAAAACAAAGAAAGTGTTGTGAGGAGCTACAAGAGATAATTAAAAAGAAACAAAGAGGAAGAGAGAGTGAAACAGGGAGTGAATGATGCAGGATAAGGTTGATGGCCTCTCCCCAGTTGTAAATATGGTTTGATTTGGTGATTTATTCATGATGTTGATTTATTCAGCAGCAGTGCAAAACATCGCCCTCCGACTGCTTCTCTATCAATAATACAATGCTTCTGGAGATGGGTGTGTGTGTGTGTCTGTGTGTGTGATAGAGAGAGAGAGAGAGAGAGAGAGAGAGAGAGAGAGAGAGAGTCCCATCATTCATATACCAGTAAGATGAGATCAGCTATCCTGAAACCATCCAGAGAGCAAAGGAGATTTAATTGACAACCAACAACTGGAAGTTTTCTCTGGCCTTCAGCGTTTCAACTTCAAATTCTGACAAAGTTTTCTAGCAAAAGCTACTCTACAAATGTATTTCTGCATATGACTCCACCCGCCAGTCCTGTCATAAACTCATGTTCATAAAACACCTTGTTGAAATGGTATTTGGAATGATATTTTTAAGTGCATGACGTGAAATAATAGATTGTTAAATTAGCTGCCCGTTGTCAGATTCCCACATTCCATGATTCAGCTTTTTACATTTGTTAAAGGTCCCATATTATGAAAAACATGTTTTGTCTGGTCTCTACATATACAGTATAAGCTGGTCCTCCCTGAGCCTGCCAACTCCCAGAGTGAAGAAAACAAGCGATTCCTGCATGGTCTCTGCAGCCCACCCACTGGCAAAACGGCACTCCTACAAGATGTTCAGATTCAGCTCCTTTCGTTACGCAACGAAAGGAGTCATTTTCATATGCCGGCCTCCTCTGCGCGGTGATAGGAGATATCCGAGAGGGGGGGTGTTCATTCCCGAGGTGAAGTTCAGTGTGTCCAGTGGTAAGATAGCAGTGTTGCGCAATATCGTCACTCAGAGCTAGACACACAAATTGCTATGTTGTTTGTTGTAAAAATCAACATCAGTGCCTTCTGTCCCAGCAACAGAACAACAGAAGAGACAGTGGTTGCTTTCATTTTTAAAGACGTGTCGGCTACGGTTCGTGTTAGCTTGTACGTGTGTGCTAACCACTTCACATCGGACTGCTTCAGTAACGAGGGTCAGTACAAAGCTGGCTTTGCCTCGACATTGACCCTCATAAAAGGATCAGTCCCAGCCATACCGGATCCAGCAACTGCACCCGAGCCACAGGTAAGTGTCGCTGCTGTTTGATAGTATTTGAAGTTGCCTACGAGTATGGTGAAGTCAGCTGGAAATTGGCTAACTAGTTAGCTCCGCTTTGGTCCGCTATGCAATGCCGTTTGAAGTGAGTTTAATGTTAATAATATTACGAGGGAGCTTGGTTGTCACAGTAAAAAGTCTGGAAACGTGCAGACGGGAGACAGAGACGATGTGAACAGTGTCCAAGAGTTTGGAGACTGCGTTGGACACAAACACAGCTTTTGCTAGCTGTTAGTCATTAGTTACATGGTAGTAACTGTAACAACACATAGAACAAACTAACAATATTCAGACACACTAACCATTCTTATATGTCCTGCTGCAGCCACAGAGTCTGTATTTCTACAGGAGTCTCTCTTTTTGGGTCCGATTCTGGGTCAAACTGGTATGGTTGAACGAAACGAAACGTTGCATCCACTATAAAACATTAGCGCATGCTACCCATGCGGCACCGTCTCCCTGAGAGGGGCGTGTAGCAGGCAAGGCAGGCGTTGACAGACGGAGCTCATTAGCATTTAAAGGTGCAGGCACAGAAACAGCCTGCTCTCAGTAGAGCTCACTTGAGTGACTTTTAGACAGCTGAAATTCAGGACCACGGATGGGTTTGGGGCAATGCATATCGAATACAGAGTTGTTGGACCTCTGACAGCTGTGTGAAATTGATGAAAAACAGTATAATATGGGACCTTTAATTCACATTTCTATTTCTTTCACTTCTTTTTGAATGTTGATGTGGCAGAATGAAGCAAATTTCAGTCCAATTATATGTTTAAACTGATTTTGTGTTTTAGTGAAAAAAGAGTTCATGTATTTCAAAAAATTGAGACATTGAGTGCATTTCATATGAAAGCAATGACGAGTGATCAACAGTTTGTGTAGGTTAGACTATTGTTTTTGTCTCAATTAATACGTGATTAAAATTATGCTGAGATTCTCTGTTTCAAAAATGATTTTTGTTGGATTTGTGTTGGATCCTCATTGTACATGACATTAAGATACACATGCTTCTTTTTTCTTTTCATACAAACACACATATACTGTATCAAGGATCTAAAAATCACAGTATACCATGCCCATGAACTGAGTTGCTTATCAATTAGTAATAGAAGAAATAGTCTTCACATCACAGTAGAACACAGATAGAACAGCAGAACACAAACAGAATGACCCACACCCAAAATGATCTGAAAATCCCCATCCAAATGTTCTGCAAATTAGGACATATGGAATAACAGCGTAAGGTCGCTTCTGCTGAGTCACATTTATCGCACTGCGTCCTTGATTGACCCAAACAGGTCCATTTGGATGAAGGATCCATGATTGACCCGCAAATTGCTTCAACTGATGTTTGTGGTTGAGATTTAACAATGAGAATGTTGTCTGCCTAAAGGGATATTTTATTAACAGTATATTTTGTGTTATATCCATGAATTTCTGCATGTGATCGAATTCTCTTTGCATTGGACTGTATTGCTAGTGCAAAGAGCCTAAGACTAGAGTTGCAGCCCTTCCTTGTTCCCCAGCACAGATTGAAGCTACGAGAGAGTGTCTGGTTAGTCAGTATTTTGGCATCTGATTTTTTCCTTGGATAAAGTTATGACAACCCTTATCACCAGTTTCAAACTCATTAAGGACCGCAAACAGTTCTGACCATTCAACCGGGTCGAATGCCTTTTCAGCATCCAAAGATAGAACCAAAGGCTCCTCTTTGGGGTGCCATGAGGGACACATAGGTGCCCTATTTAGATAGTCTATAGCACATGGTATAAAGCGCAGCTTGCTCACATGTCTAGGCGTTTCCTAATCCATTTGGAAGTTAAATGGCGGATAATCTGGTGCAAAGTGTGGCGCATGATGCAAAGACATAGTATTTACACTCTGAATTAGTCATGAATGTGTTTTGAGCGGAACATAAATCAAACCAATCCGAGTATAATTTCCCATTCCCTTTAAGAGCCAGGTGCCACAGGACCTGGCACATAATAAACAGTGGCACTCATCTTCGCTGAGGGAAAAGGATGTGACCTTGGCTGCTGGACCCTCTGCCCCATCATTTCACATACCTGGCCTTTGCAGCTCAAAGTAGCAAGAACCATTTTCTTAAACTGCTCATGATAGGTTGATGTCAAATTAATACAATAATAATAAACGTATTGACAGTAATTCAACCTCCAAATTCTGCCTCTTCCTTGAGATCAATATAATTGAGAAGTCACACTATATTATATTATTATACATATTATGCATGCACATAGTCCAGGAAGTTCTAATTTCAGCAGATTATGAATGTTGGACTACTTATGGAAAATAAGCTTTTTATTCCACATCAAAGTTGGGTGAAATATCCTTAATCTTGTCCTCTGTTAAGGATTTTGACACAGGATTACTCGAACAGTACACAGTAAATATACTTAATATTATGCATGCAGGTAGTCTAGAAAGTACTAAGTCCAGCAGTATATGAATGTTAAACGACTTATTGAAACTTTTTGTTTTTTTTTCCTCAAGTCGTCCCTTACTTTGAAATACTGAAGCATACCCTTGTGATACCTTCAGTTTATTACCAGGATATTGACTGTAAAAGTCTGGTATGTTTCATGGGTCAGACTGTGAGACTGCAGTCTGACCCACAGTCACTACCAGCAGCTCTTCAGAGCGGTTTCATTGCGATTACCGTAAATGTTCGTAGATTCACGCGCAAGAAACAATGTGCGGCTGATTTGACCAAGCTAAGCTTGACCAAGCTTGCAGTATGGCTCTGAGTGACTTTTCATAATTAATAAAGTGTGAATATAGCAGCATGGAAGCAGCTAGTTAGCTAACCATGCTGCTGCTGCCCCTTCATTAAGCAGGCAACCAGTGGCAGCACTTGGTTTGGTCTTCTTCTTCTTCTGCTCAGTATAACAGCGTCTATCAACGTTGCATTAGCTCCATCTACCGGAAGACACACACGAGTTGTGAATTGTGTGACACAAAATGGCGCAGAAAAACAGTCCCAAAAAGATCCACAGCAAAAGATGAAGATTCATAAATATATTTCCATTGAAAAATCAGTGGCGTACGTATCGGTGGTGCAACCAGTGCAGCTGCACCGGGGCCCAGACGTCGTCAGGGGCCCATGAAGGAAGGAAAAAAAAAACAAAAAACAGCTGTCCAGAATTGCCACAGGCCCCTGTTTTTGTGAATAAAACAACTTGTATAACCTGGTAACCAGGTATTCTTTAGACAGACAAGCCACTGGGACACAAACTTCTCCAGCTTCTCGGTGAATTCTCTGGCATCCTTCTGGGCAATAGTTGTCTTCTGCAAGTGAAGTTGTTGCAGCAGAGGAAACGATTCAGCCAACCAGCACTCGCGGCAAACTCCTCATCTCTGCTGTCACTCATGGTGGCCTACATTTGTTTCGCCATCGCACTGATCATTTTGCGGGACACTCTCTCATGGCGTGCCCGTTTGCTGATAACTCATCCCCGCTCGTTTATCTCAGGCTCCTCGCTAGCCTTCTTCCTCCATCCAGCAGGCAGCCTGGCCCTGCTGCTGTCCTCCTCGGACAGACGCTGAAGCTCAGTTTCATTTTTTCGCCAATCTCTCACTCTCTTGGGGTCGACAGAGAAACGTCTAACGGCTCCTTCTCCTGAGTTTTCCTCTGACAGAAAGTTTGAATTTCAAGTCATACTCTTATTTTTTTGCTACACCGGAGCCATGGCGATCATCAATGTGATATTGACTGACAGAGAACAAGCACAATACGTGAAAAAGGCGAAGAAGAAAAATGTGCAGTGTCAGTGGTCATACCTTCTTCCTTGATTTAAAAAAAAAAAATGAATTAAAACATTTATTTGGAACCAGTGGTTATTTATCAAAATATACACCTGCACCCGGCATTTAAAGGGGACCCTACGGTTAATTGAAACCCAGCTATTATTTGGTAATTTACAGTAGTTGCCAAGGCAAGGCGCAGCAGAAAAAAAAAACAAAAAAAAGTCCGTCCATCGGCCCATTGTTGATCGGCCCACCAGGAAAAATCCTGTTTATGGCCAGTCCACCCCTGCAATAGCAGTTCTCTCGAGTGGCTGTGCGTGTGTGTCCAAGCACGTTTGTGTGTGTGCACGCGTGCGTGCAGTGCGCAGGAGCGAGTGCTTGTGTTTAGGGTGAGGGGCACAAAAAAAATATTTGCACCAGGGCCTATCACCATGATTTTACGCTACTGTGAAAAACATTAAATTGATATGCAAATGATGATATACAAGTTTGATGGCACAGATACAGATACAAATTTACAGATAAAATCCTTTTGTCTGAAACACAGATTCAAATTTACAGATACAAATCCTTTTGACTGAGACACAGATCCAAATATACAGATACAAATCCGTTTGACTCAGATATGGATTAGATTTACAGATATAAATCACTCTGCATTTATTTGTGAATTGTGTTTTACGAAACACGAGTCAAGTGACATTTTACGAGTCACCTGCGCCCTGCATTTGTGGATTTTGTGTGAAAACAGCACGGTAGAAAAGTCTCAAAAGTATCCACACAAATAAGTGGAAATTCACTAATATATATTTCCACTGAAAAATTGATGAACAAATGATGATATACAAGTTGCAAATTAGAGGGACAGATACGGATCCAGTTTTGAGGATACAAATTACTCTGGCACACATAAGGATCCAGCTTTGCACATACAAATCCCTCTGTATTTATTTGTGAATAAAATTAAGACTGTTCTAGCTCCATAGTACCAGCCCCAGATGATCAGTCCAGATTGGCAGCTGACAGGACGGGCATCTTGTCTTTGAGTCTTACTTTGGCGAAAGTTCACCGTGATGAGAGCACTTTTTTTTTTTAGATGTCGTTCACAATAAATAATACAAGTTGAGCACACATTCAGCAAAACCTGCTCTAATGCTGAGCTTGGCTCAGAAGGGGCATAACAGCAGCTTTCTTCTCAGCTTTTTTTCAGCTTTCTAATTGTTTTGATAGTATGCCTTACCAAGGGTGACGGGGCCTTTGCTGTCAGAACTCCTAAACTATGAAGATTACTGCTGCATCTCAGGCTAACAAATCATCTTCTTTATCTCTTCTTACAACTTAGACTTATTTTATCTATTCTGATTATTTTACAGTTTTGTCTCCATAGTATACACACAAAAAACAAAACTAGGTACACAAAACTCTCAACACAAATCCTATCGTTTAGCATATTTTGTTCACCTGGAAAACACTGGCTTTCAAAACTCAACATCCTGATTACAACTTGGTTTCACTCACTTCTTACCTGTTCAGATTCAGTTGGCAAAACACTTTAATCGCATGTCAGTATGAAAGAGGCCTCAGGTGAGAAATTAGAGCAGCAGGGAGATCAGAGAGGAGGAGGTGGAGCAAGAGGATGAGGGGGATTACAATGATCCAATCTTTCTTATAAAAATCTATAAAATTTTTGGTTTGAACTTGAACAAGTTTACAGTAACGACTTAAGGTTTCAAGCCACACTCTGGAAGCTTGTTATAAGTTCAGAGATGTATTCGTAATATCCTATTTCAATATAAGTATAATATCAGTGTAAAATGTATGTAATATATTCACAGTATTGTCATACTGTTACACATTGTACGATATGAGTACAGTATTACAACAGTTCTTTTTCTGTATGCACCACAACATTGCAAGCTCAAGGGGTAGAGCGGGTTGTCTAGTGATCGGAAGGTTGCTGGTTTGAATCCCAGGGCTGAGCTGAGCTCAAATTACTCCTGATGTGCAGTTGGCACCTTGCATGGCAGCCTCTGCCTTCAGTGTCAATGTGTGTGTGTGAATGGGTGAATGTGGCACCTATTGTAAAGTTCTTTGAGTGGTCATTAGACTGGAAAAGCGCTGTATAAATGCAAGTTCATTGACCATAATAAAGGAGAAAAGGGAAACCTTCTATTATTATTTCATTTGAATATGTAACATGGCCTAATGAAGTCTGAATTAAGTATTTTGATGTTAGCATTTTAAATTCATCACACCAGTGCTTAATTGATGCGTTGTAAGAGATATTCATTTGATAGCTGTGTGTATTGTTTGGGGTGAAAGTTTTATTGAGAGAGAACATGGTTTTAAGTCGTATGAGTCATTATGCAGGCGTTTTGACAAAATGGTGAACTGTGCAAATTTTGTTTTAAGAGTTATGAGAAACTCAGCCATAGTTTCAAGAAACACGTTTAAACAATTCGGGGCGGAAAATAGTGGTGGTAGTAGTATAGAATACATTGGTATTGACTGGTTATATATTTTTGTTGTTGTAAAAACAACAACAAATGTTCTTTATCTAACTGAAATAATATCTTTGGGAAGCTTCAATCCAAAGACATCAGTATGGTCATCACTTTCAAAGACCTTCTTGCAGTCAAACTCGACTCCTCCGATCATTTTGCTGTGTGTGTGTTCATGTGTGTGTATGAGAGAGAGTGAGTGATGGGATTACTCTTGTTATGTGGGATCAGATGTGCTCTGTTTGTCTGCTTTGTGTCAGTGGTAGAGGCTGGTCCCAGTAAAACTGTAGGATCAGTGTCAGGATCAGTCAGGATCTCCTGCAGCTACAACACACAGCATCGGACATGGCTAACTTACCGCTGAATACTTTCTGTGTGTGGTTGTGTGTGTTGATGTTTGCATTGGTGTATATGTAGTATTTGTCTGTCTACTTGTGTCTGTAAGCCTCTTTTCACAATTGTTTTCCCTTTCTTACTTTTTCACTCCTCTTTTTAGTAGAGAGACAGTCCTCTCAGGAGAGAAACAGATCAATTTCATAGTACATATATCAAGGTTCACTTTCTGAGAAATTACCAGGAGTTTTAAGTATGCCATGATCTTCTTTATCAAATGGAACTTGCTAGTGACCTACTGTAAGGACAGGACTAGGATCACAGAATACCAGACGGAAGTTCTTTTACATTCCACTAGGTAAAGAATGCCCCACATCTGAAAAAAGACAACTTGCTGTACATCTAACAGAGCTTTTATGTTTTTCCCAGAATGTATCATGGTCAAATCAAATCAAATCAATTTTATTTATATAGCCCAAAATCGCAATCACATTGCCTCAATGAGCTTTACAATCTGTACAGTGAACAACATCCTCCGTCCTTAGACCCTTGGTTCGAGTGAGGAAAAACTTGCCATCTTGATGGAAAAAGAAAACCCTTGGTAAGGGTAAAAAAAATGATGGAAGAAGCCTCAGGAAGAGCCACAGAGGAGGGATCCCTCTTCCAGGATGGACAGACATGCAATAGCTGTCACGTGTACAGAAAAGAGCAATAAATCGCAGTTTACAGATTACATTAAAAGGAAGTCTGATACAAATTATATGTAAAGTGAGTGGATCCAGGAGACGACGGCGCAGGGTGAGGAGTCACCAAGTGGTGCCCGAGCCACATGACCTCCTGTCCACCCTAGTGACCTGGAAGAGAGCAGGCCACACAAGATAATTAGTAATAGACAGAGAGAGGCATCAAGATTTACAGAAATATAGATATGAGGAGATAGTGAAGCAGTGGAGAGCAATGATCCAGCGAAGCCCAGGGTATGACGATCTAGATCGGTCAGTATTTCAAGGCAGCAGGAGCCCGGAAACGGTAGATGGTCCCAGGGGCCCGTGGTCCATCATAAGGGAGCCTGAATGAAAGAGGGGAGGAGGAGAAAGCGGAGGAGGAGAGAGAAGGGGAGGAGGAGGAAGAGGAGGAGGAGGAGAGAAGGGGAGGATGTGGACAGAGAAGGGGAGGAGGAGGGAGCTATAGAGAGTGTAGAGAGTGACACAGCTTGCAGCTTGTGGGAACAGAAAAGAAAAACCAAGGTTGGTGGTTTGTTTGACAAATGGTCTACTGCGCCCAGTCCAGTTGCTAAGGTAATGTTTAAGGACTGACAATACAACCTTGTATTGGAGAATAAATGAACCTTTATTTATGGACCAAATTTTTTGTGGCAATGACACCCAGGAGAGGGAAGATTACTGAAGCCCCAAAGTTAATGGAGTCTTCAGTGAAATTCTCTTTGGGAAACATCATCCATCTCTGAGAGTGAGAGCCTCACAGGGTCATCCATATACTGATGGTGATTATGTGATGTCATTCTAAAAAAAACAAAAAACATATCTTTGTAACTTTCCAGGATACATGGTGGGTCAGGAACTCAATCACAACATATTATAACAGCATCCTGCTTAATCGCATTCTTATGATGTGTTCCATCATGCCACTTTTGGTTCAACAAGGAAATTGAAATTACAGGCGAACCTTTTTTGCTACACTATTATGGAATGTCTGTCTAAAAAGGACTAATGTATACCTCAGGGGGCAACATTTTTAGGGCCAAATGTAAGCGAAAGGTCACAAATTGAGAAATTAAATTGAAACATTGACCACAAAGTGCTGATTTATGATATATTACTTGAATTTGGTACACATTTGACAGACTGCTATACCCAGGAGGCCTGGTGACATGTTTTAAAAAACAAGATATTTTACAGCTGTTTGTGTCAAACTAGTTACAAATTATGTGTAGTATGAACTTTACATTTGCTTATACCTTCCCAATTGCCTGATATATACTACTGTACAGGTCACTGATAAAACAAATTACATTTCATTAAAAATATGGACTTGATGCAGACCTTTTCACAATGATCAAAATGTAATGTTCACCATTAGAGGACATACTTGCACTGATAAAAGCAGGAAATATTATTATCACAGACACTATGAAAAAATGTATATTCATATTCATGAAATGTTAATATTTATTTTACTCAAATCATTTGAGTTCTGTTATTACTTGTCTAACTGTGTGAGACTGTTTTTACTAGTGCAACTGACTCAAGTTTCACCTCCAAATGCAGAACAGATTCTGCAGCACTGAATAAAGAAAGAGTGGGCTCATATGAACTATTCCTGAACAAACACATGGTCTTACATAGGCCTGTCACGATAATCAATAAATCAATTAATCAATTAATCAATTAATCATACGATAAAAAAAATGAGCTTGATAATGTTGCCGGCCTCGATAATTTCCATTTGCATGCTTGTTTGTTTTCCTCGTGTCTCTCACGTGAACCCTCTTGTCAGTCACTCTTTGTCTCTGTGTGGGGAGGCGGGGCCCTGCCCCTGACAGAACACAGAGTGCAGCATGAGAGCCCTGTGAGGAGTAGCAAGCCAGAGGTAAGGCTATTTGACGGAATAAAAACAAAGATGGAATTGGTTTCAAAGCCGAACAAGACAGCTGCAGTGTGGGAGCACTTCGGACTCAAACCGAATGACTGTGGTTAACCACTTAACCTGGACGAGCCGGTATGTCGCATTTGTTGTAAAACAGTAACAACTAAAAGCGGCAATACAACAAACATGCATCTGCACCTAAAGCATAATCATCCGATGCAGTTTTCCCAGCTGGGAAAAAAAAACTACAACTAAAGCTACAGAGGGGCCGTCTCCGTCTTCCCGACAGTCCACAATCACTGGGGCGTTTAGTTGACAAACAAAATACAAACAGGCAGGGGTGGACTGGGACAAAAATTTGGCCCTGGACTTTTTGGTCCAGACCGTCCACTACAATCTGCACGCAGATATTGTGCCAACTCGCCCCGTTGATGTACATACAAACACACAAGCTCTTAATAACACCACTATACTAAACAATGTCCCTTTATATTCTGAAGCCTTCAATAAAATAAATGATAACTACACAGTGTGTTGCTCACTTGCTCTTAAGAAGGATACTGGAGAAAGGATTTAAGATTCAAGAGTGCTTATTTGTCACTCACTCATACAGGTACAAGCAGTGAATCATGGCATTGGCAGGCTGGCAGCCAGGTACTGTAGGTCACACAAAAACACACAAATAGAGAGCCCTGTGGAAGACAGACAACAAAAGATGTATACGTTATTTAAGTGATTACTGAACAATATCCATTCAAGTTCTCAAGTCTTCACTAAAATAAATGTATAATAGACAGCCAAGACAAGAGGAAAGTAAGTGCAGATAGCAGATCTGCATGCTCAAAACACATCACATTGCAACATGTGAGTTGTAAGCTTGTAATAATAATAATAACTTTATTTATATAGCACCTTTCAAAACCATGTTATAAGGTGCTGAACAACAGAAATACAGAAACATAAAAACAGAAATAAAAACATATCAAATACAATTGCCTTAAAATAACAACAGCAACAACAAAAATAATTAAAATAATTAACAATTAAATAAAATAAAACCGCCAAGAAACAAAATTGGAATAAAAAATTAAAAAAAATAGAAATTAAAAACCGCACATCCTCAACAAGGTAATCATACAACGAATACCTAATAAAACAAAATTAAGAGAAGGCCAATCGATAAAAGTGAGTCTTAAGAAGAGATTTAAAAGAAGTCACTGATCTAGCCTGCCTGAGATCACCGGGCAGGGAGTTCCAAAGCTGTGGAGCGTGGACAGCAAAGGCCCGGTCACCTTTAGTAATGAGACGAGACCTCGGGACCATAAGTAAAGCTGCGCCGGCGGATCTCAGGCAGCGTTCAGGCGCATAGGGTAAAAGCAGGTCACGGATATAGGCAGGAGCCTGAACATTCAGGGCTTTGAAAACAAGTAATAAAATCTTAAAATCAATTCTAAAACTCACAGGCAGCCAGTGGAGAGCAGCAAGGGTTGGGGAAATATGGTCACTTCTCTTTGTACCTGTTAAAAGCCTGGCAGCAGCATTCTGAATCAGTTGCAGTCTACGGATGTTTCCCTTGCTGATCCCAGAGTACAGAGCATTACAGTAATCTAGTCTAGAAGAAATAAAAGCATGGACAACTTTCTCCAGGTCGGTGGAAGAGAGGAAAGGACGGATTCTTATTAGCTGTCTCAGCTGCCCGAAACAGGATTGCACTACCTTGGTTACCTGTGAGTCAAATGATAGCTCTGAGTCAAACCAGAAACTAAGATTGCGCGCTACTTTCTGGAAACCAAGGGTAGAGGGGAGACTGTTGGGAATGCAGGTGCTGGAGCTAGATGCTGGGAAGAGGATAACCTCTGTTTTTGAGTCATTTAGTTGGAGAAAGTTGGTGAACATCTATGTTTTTATATCTGCCAGGCATGCGAGGATACGGGAAACATCTGAAGAACCAGGTTTCAACGGTACATACAACTGGGTGCATATAAATGAAAATTAATATTGTGCCTCTGAATGATTTTCCCCAGGGGTAGCATGTAAATGGAAAAAAAGAAGGGGCCCCAAAATTGACCCCTGGGGGACACCACAGAAAAGGGGAGCATTAGAACAGGCATCTCCAAGAGATACAGCAAAGGACCTATTTGAAAGATAGGACTTGAACCATTTGAGTGCTACTCCACTAATGCCAATAAGGTGTTCCAGACGGCTAATCAAGGTATCATGGTCCACCGTATCAAAGGCTGAGCTGAGATCCAGTAAAACTAAAATTGAACAGAGTCCTGAATCAGCTGCCAGCAGCAAGTCATTTGTGACCTTGATAAGAGCAGTCTCAGTACTGTGCTGGGAGTGAAAGCCTGATTGGAACTTTTCAAACAATTCATTTTTGTTTAAAAAGGCAATCAGCTGAGTAGAGACGACCTTTTCTAAAACCCTTGATAAAAATGGCAACTTGGAGATCGGTCTGAAATTGTTCAAAACTGAGGCATCTAAAGTGGGGTTTTTAAAAGTGGATAGACCAGAGTATGTTTAAAACAGGATAGAAAAGTGCCAGTGGACAGAGAGAGGTTAACAATGGCTAAAACATCAGGACCAACCATCTGGAATACAGTTTTTAAAAACCAAGTGGACAAGCAGTCTGAGAGGCGGGTAGAAGAATTTGACGCTGCAACTATGCACTCCAAGGAGGACAGGGAAATTTTGCTAAAATTAGATAAGGTAAATTGGAGGTGTGAGACTGTGTCGGCTTCCCTAAGAACACTGCCAAACTGCTGCCGGATCTCCACGATCTTATTTACAAAATGAAGAAGAATTTCTTCACATTTCTCTGGAAAGGGGTCGGCAGCCTGGCTGGGTGTAGGTCGAGTCACGGAAAAAATAGTTTTAAAAAGTACTCTTGGATTATGGCCCTGGTTAGCAATCAGGTTAGCAAAATAAGAGTTTCTGGCCACTTTGACGACATGAGAGATGACATGAGATCTTTAAGGGAGGCGAGGGAGTCACTCTGCTTGTCTTGTTTCCATTTTCGCTCTGCTTTCCTGCACTGTCTCTTTAAAGCCCTGAGCTCCTCGCTTAACCATGGACATGAAGAAAGAGTCTTCTTTTTGTATCTAATGGGTGCAATAGAGTCTAAAATGGTAGTGCAGGAGTTATTGAAGTCACTGATCAATTCATCTACTGAGAGAGGGAGTTGTAGATGGTTATTTAGAGCACCACGCATTGAAGAGAAGGCATGGCAGAAAGTTGGAGCAGAGAGCAGGCTGAGAGGACGAGAGCGGATTTATGAGGTTGGTGTCGGGACTGGAGAGAGGTGAGGGGCCTGGAAAAGTACTGCGTTGCGATCAGAAGCCACAAAATCAACCAGAAGCACATCTTCTAGGCAGATCCCATTGGAGAGGACCAAGTCCAGAGTGTGTCCTTTATCATGGCTCGGTTGCTTTACAGATTGTGACAGATTAAAAGAGTTTATAAGAGTAATGAAGTTCGAGATAAACGAGGAGGCAGATAGACAGCAAACATGAATATTAAAATCCCCTAAAATCAGAACTCTGTCAAATTGTGACGTAATGAGTGATAAAAGATCTGAAAATTCCTGTAAGAAGCCAGCAGTTGATTTAGGGGGCCTGTAAATTAAAACACATAAAAGTGGCAGTTTGTTTTTTAAAATGAAACTGAGAAACTCAAAGCTGGAGAAAGAACCCAGCGTGATGGGGGAGCAGTTAAACCCACTTCTATGAATAACAGCGAGCCCTCCTCCTCTGCCTGTCATTCTAGGCTGGTGGAAAAATGAGTAGCCAGGGGGAGATGATTCAATGAGGGGGGCACAGTCATCAGGATTTAGCCATGACTCAGTGATCAGGAGGAAATCTACATTGTGTGTAACAATAGAATCCTGACAAATAAAAGTCTTGCTGGAGAGAGATCTTACATTAAGTAAGCAGAAATGGGCTGAGCTGTTGATGGGGGCTGGGGGGGGTGATATTGACTGTAACAAGGTGTGACCTGTGTTTAGAGCGCACATTTGATTTTACACACTGCCTTTCAGAGATCCGCACAGGAATAAAAGAGCTGTAGTCGGAGTTGAAGCTGGAGCTTGCTGCTGAATTAGACCAGACACTAGAGCCAGCAGGGCCCACATGGTCAAGGGCGGAGCTAAATGAGACTGAGCCAGAGTGCTGAGTGTGGACCTGCTTGGAAAGATGTCAGTTAGAACAAAAGGCAATGAAATTAATAACATTTCTGATCAGCCTTCATGATCCTTTCCTGTTAGGATGCAGTCATGTCTGGTCCAGAAGGAGTCAAAATGGCTTACAAAACCAAGACCAGTAGCTGAAGAAAAGTTCTGCATCCACAGGTAGAGGTTGAAGAGACGGCTGAAACATTCCGTGCTGCCCTGCACAGTGGGGATGGGCCCAGACAGGACACAGCGCCTCTCCAAGGCTCTCAATTGTGTGGGACAAGGACTCCAGCTCTGCCTGCAGTTTTGATGATTGCCTAAACATGACATCATTTGTGCCAGTGTGAGCTATGACTGTGTTGATAGAATGATGGAGGTCCAGAAGTGCAGGAATGAGCTCGATAAAATCAGCTGTCTTGCCACCTGATAGACAATAGGTGATGGCACCCGGAAGTTGGACAAATCTCATGATTGAGTCACCAATTATCAAGAGTTCTGTTTTTTCAGTTCCTATGGTATCATTGTAAACTGCTAGTTTGGGCTTGAGAATCTTGGGATGCCTTGGTGAGATGGGAGGGCACTGGGGGGCGCGGCCATTGGTTACCTTGTCTGCGGTTTGTGTGGGGGGAGGTGCCGGGACAACAGGTGATCTGGATGAGGTGGAAAGGGGGGGGTCGTCTGCAGCCCGAAGATGCCAGTGGAGGGGATGCTGAGCCCGAGAAAGGGGAGACACTGGAAGGCGCGGAGTGCTTACTGGATTGGGCTGCACTGCGCGCTGGAAGGGGAGAGACCGGCTCAGAGTGGAGATTCGTCAGTGGTGAGAAAAAAGTTTGTCAGCGTGATATCGTTAGAACCGGGGCCGAATGGGTCGTAGAGGGGCAGAGAGCACTTTCTGCGGCCTTTGACGACACAAGCCCAGGATGGTGTAGGCTAAGCCGGGAAAGTCCTCAGGAGCCGGAGCCGCCGCGACTGCCACCGGGGCCGCCGCCGCCGGGGCCAGAGGCCGCTGGGTATCCGGGGACTCGAGCGAAGCCAGCCGGGAACACAGCACGGACTGCAGCTCGAGGAGCTCATTTATGAGACGTTCTAGGGACTGGAGTTCGGTCTTCAGGTCCGTGAACTCTGTGGTGGGAGCCATCCGTGAGCCGTCAGCCGTGAGCCGGCTAAGTTTGGCCTGGGAGGGTGAGGAGGAGAGTGGAGCCATCGGTTGTAGATGGGTAGCTGGGGAGCAGAAATGAGAGAGGAGGCCAGTACGAGGCTTAAAATGTAGGATGGATGAGTGACCAGTTGAGCATTGGCTGCAGACCAGTAGAGCATAGGCACTTACACGCATGGGCTCCAACCCGGAGCCCACAGCACTTGATATGGTGTTAGTAGAGATTACAGGTCCAGAGAGAGTACACCAAGAGGCGATCACTTACCGACACTGCGGAGATTAGGCTTCAGTTTGAGTATGAGTTGGAGTTGGAGGCGTCCTGGCAGTCTGAGTGGTTCTGGCAGGCTGTTAGCATTCAATGCTAAAAACAAACAAACCGGCTTTTGCTAGGTCGCTGTTAGCAACCCGGCTTTTGGCCAGGTCGCAAAGGAGGCAGCTTAGAAACACAAGAAGGCTAAAATCTTTTATCCAGGTAATAGATGTTGGTTAAAACGACCAGGAACTAAGAGAGTGATCGTTAAAATGTTGTTAAAAACAGGATAAAAGATAAATAATTGAGCGAGCCTCTAACCGGTAACTATGGATCACGAAAAAAATGTAGAGAAATGTAGAAGAAATGTAGTAATTGTAGATCTGCAATTTTGTGTGGCATCCTTTGATGAAAGTATGAAATAAGGCTTAAGTGGTTAATAAAAGCAACTAATCAATTAATCAGGATAGAATATGAATATGGTTATTGTTTTCCAATGCTTTAGATAACTAGATTTAGTTGTAACACACCACACCATCCAGAGTTTGCTATTTAGTATGTCAAGTAAAGTTGATAGACAGTTTAGCAACTGTTCTGAACCATTTATTTTAATGAATGTTTATCCACACCATTCTAGAAGGCACATACCTGCTTACCACGGTATCACTACCTCCTTCACATGGTGGAGAGTCTTCCTCAACACTTATGTTTTCAGCCTCCTCCTGCACCATCAGGGCAGTCAGTGGTAATGGAGCCTCACTCTCTTCAGACTCACTGTCAGACTCACGTGAAGGACCCGCTGCTGAAGCTGCAGCATCGGTGCTGCTCGCCCCGGCCAGGCCGGCCCCTGCAGCAAACGTCTGCGGAATTGTTAAATAGCAGCCTGTGCTGCTGGAGCTTTTCTTTTCCTTTCCCTCAATTTTTCCACACCGCCTTTGCGTTTTTTACTTTCCTTCTCCATTTTTGTTTCTCGTGTGCTGGTGTGTTGTTGTTTTCTCTCTGGGACTCCTGGGCCTCTGTAGCCTCTCATAGGGCCATTGGGCCAGGTATTCTTTAGACAGACAAGCCACTGGGCCAATCATCACCTCTCTGCTGTGTCTGCAGCTGAGCACTGTGGGCCGAGCCAATGCATGTCTCTCTCCCCAGGCCAGGAGAGGTATTATAGTTACCAAGGCAAGGCGAGGCATGGCAAATAAAAAAAATAAATAAAAAAAAAAAAAGTTGAATAAATAAATATATAAATAAATATATAAAAATAAAATAAAAATCGGCCCATTTGTGACCGGCGCACCGCCGTCTGGGACAATTTATCGTACAGCAAAAGTTGTTATCGTGACAGGCCTAGTCTTACACATCATGTTTAAGACCACATTAATGTACTTAATGTAAGTAGCTATTCCGAGAATGAATTCATAAATTCTAAATGTACGATATTTATGAATGAAAACATGAAAAGCAATGCCTACTCATGTTACTCATGTCATTTAGCCTAATGGGAACAGATGATACATTATCTCTCTTTGCAAGACCATCAAAATTGAGTGTTATGTCTAATGTTGAAATGCATAGCACAGAAGACAGGTATTTATCAGTCAGCAGTGATCTTTAACGTGACTTGTTAAAGTCATCACAGAAAAAGTTTTTTTACACACATACATGGAGAAGAAGTTGTTCAGTGTGGATGTACTGAACATTCCTTTGAGAGCAGAGAGCAGGCGGTTGAACTCAGTGTTGAGGTCTGAGGGAAGAGGTGTATCTGTGGGTGTGACAGGATTGCACATCCAGGAGAGCCAGCATTGGGATATGTGTGACACATTTGTTGGCCAGCTGTCTGGAAAACGGGGTCAGCTTGACTTTAAATGTTTTCATGTGTGAATACAGCACGTGCACGAACACATTCTTCCCCTGCAACTTCAGGTTGAGGTCGTTTAGATGGCCCAGTATATCCAAAAAGCCAAGTCACACATTCAATCTGGGTCCTGGAACACCACAAACTCATCAACTCATTTCTGATAGTCACCAGAAATGTGTGTCTCTTTTCAACTCCCACACCAAGCAGAACACTTCCAAGGATGCCAAGAAACCCGATAAGAAGTCATAAGAAGCAGTGTTTTATCGACAGGCTGAATTACGGAGAATAATAGCGACCGTGTGTGTGCCTACCACTACCATTCTGAAGAGCATTCTGATCAGTAGCCAGTTAACCCATTGTTGGATGCCCATGTTTACTGTTATACGTTATCTTTCTGTTACATGCTTTCTGTACTGAGACAGAATAATCAGTCTAACCTGAGATGTGCTGCTTAGTAAGAGTAACATGTATACAAGGGCTGATAGAGGGGTATTTACTTCACAGCACAGAAGAAGGTCACTAACTGTGAAGGGAAATTCCTTCACAATATATGTAGAAATACACTGGCTAATGTCAGGCACTTAAGCTGGAATGCAGTTTCAGGTCTTATTTTCAAGAAAAATTTCTCTTGACGTTGTTTTCCTTGAACACTGCGATACTCTCCTGGCATATCAAACATACTGCCTTTAAATGTTTGGAATGCTTTAGTGCTTGGGATTAAATATTAGATGTCCACTCTATGTTAAAAATGTGACTTTTAAAGTCAAACTCTTTTTTGACGCATTCATGCCTATTCAATTATGTCTCCATCTTGACAACCACTATTGTAACTGGTCGCTTGAGGTGAGTGAACAAGAGTCAACTTGATGCCTATTGTCCAATCGAAATGCGGACAGTACCCTCTGTAGGAATCAAAATTTCAATGCAGACTCACTGTAGTAGTTCATCTTCGAGATTCATTAACATGCTGCCTCTTACTGATTTTTTGGAGAGTGTTTAATTTTTTTGAGGACGCGGGGGGCCAGATTGAGATGGTCCACAGGTCTAAACCGGTCACCGGGCTGTATTATACCCGAGTGTTCTACCTCTTTTTTCCAACACAGTGCCAGACACACTTGGTATTGATGCTGTTCCAGCTCTGTCGGCTGAGGTGTTCCGTTGCCCCCACCAGTAGCAGACTTGTTCTGACAGTGAGATGCAATACTTTTTCTATTTGCTTCTGTGGCAAAGCGGCGAGGGTTTATCTTTTAAGTTGATCAAGTTAACTTGTCATTTAAGTCCGACAACGCCACCTAGGGGAATTTCACCCCCAGGAAATAGTTTAGGTGGGTACAATCACTTAGATATAACACAGACAGAAAAAGGCCACAGGTTCAAAATCACTTGGCAGAGACGTGCTTCCAAAAATAGACAAGTTTATTTAATGTTTCTCTTTTTAATGAACACAATTCTTTTAAAACGTATTTTACGGTCTGGTGGAAGTTATTTTATAAATTTTATTGCACAGTCACCCTTTTGGCCCGATATTGCACAGTTATTCTCCTGGCCCCATAACCTTCACTCAAAAGTATAATCAAAAATAAAAAGTGTAGTACACAGGGCTGTGGGCCTCCCAGCGAAAGTGACTAGCTGAAAGAGAGAGGAAGGGGTCCAATGAGACACATCAAACAAGAAAACCCACACACCATCGGATCACACCATGTTGCACGCTACTGAAAAAGGAAGTGAAGGGGACCGCCACCAAAGGGAGTCTGCCACTCGCTCAGGCCCAACAGCTCCTGCTTAATGAAAGAAAGACAGTAAACGTTAATAAAATCAAGTCATGGAAGGGGGGCACGGCGCAAAACACACTGGCTTCAAAGAGCACCAACACACAAAAACAGGGCCAAGATGTCAGCGCTTACTTATAATGGAAAATAATAGAAATGATACTGTACACACAACCCAACGGTCATGTCCTATGTAATAAAAAATACTGAATGCTCCTTTAATTATGCTCAGAGTAGAGCGAGCGGACGGAGCACAGCAGAGCAACGTGGACAGACAATGCAGACAGAACAGTGCAGACAGAACAGTGGAGATTCCCGGCGAGCAGACGGCTTAGGGTTGGAGATAAACCACAGGGTCTGCCGTGGTGTACAGCTTGGCCTACAAGTGCACAAACACAACTGAATCATAAAAGAAATTGCACTTGAAGTCCTGGGAGTAGGGTAAATTCCAATACATACCGGAAGGCTTCTCATGCAGCGGCCCCGTCACAGGAGTGAGAGACACAGGGGATGAAGCGCAGCAGCTGTCGCCGCAATCAGAGCCACCAAGTAATTTAATTTGCAGACAGACAGCATAAATATGGCAGACAGACAATGAGCAGGCCTACCTCAGCAAAGCAACGGCGAGCGCACACGTGCCGTTACGCCCAGGTTGTTCGTTATGCATGGGCTCAGGGCCACACGTTCCCAACCCACTCTCTCCAGCCAGCAGGCAGGCCAGCTCTGCTGCGAAGCAAGAAAACGCATGCCTATATAATGCCAACAACACCGCAAATATGCCGACGGAGCAGGAATGGCAGAGAGTTTACCTTATGATCTCAGTGAGAAAACACGATCCGACACACACAGCTTCGGAAACAACGCCACGCCAAACCACGCCGCCAACGCGGAAACCAGGCTCCATATGACAGGGAAGCAGACACATCTGAGGAGGAAGGTGCACGCCTACATATAGGTCTGCACAGCACCGCCCCGCAATCAAGTCGATTGACTTCCTGCCTACAGCCTGGTGGCACTTAAAGCAGGAAGAAAAGCGGAGGTGTATTCTGCAGCACCAGTAACATTATGAGAGGGCCTTTGACTAAAGGGAGAAAATGGCCATTTTGCCACACTTCCACCTTTAGATGTGATCTTTTTTTTCTTTTCAAATGTTGTCATCTCTGTCAAACAGTCGCAGCAACTCGTTGCCACTTGGTGCATTTTCTTTTGTTTGTGAACCCAACACTATGGCCACCAACTATTTCTTTTTCATAACCTCCACCTCATCCTCAAGAACCTTGATTTCTTTGTCAGAAAAAAAAACCTTTTTCATGATATTCCTCTTGATGGTTTCCATGATTCAACATAAGGGCAGACCAGAATGATCCCAAAATATCAACACCACCAATAGTTCATACACCTTTTGAGGATCAGTTGGATTGATACAAAAGGGATTAGTTTCAGTTTCTCTCTTCTACCTTGTACCTGCAAATTTATATTTAACCGAGTAGAGAGACCCCCCCCCCAGACAGTACAGAGGCATAGTCAGAGTCTTAACAGAGAAAGTGACTATCCAGGCATATACAGTGAAATACAGTAAATATCTTAGTAAAACTGATATAGCATACTATATTTAGACTACTGAAACTTGTAAACTAATTACAGAGCTGTGGACGAGGACGGTGGTTGTGCTGGTTGGCTGCTTCTTGATACTTGGCACCTGGGCTTCCCCAGTGTTACCAGGGATTAGCAACAGCATCTAGGCTTCCACAACCATCCTCTCCTGTTTTCTGTTTGGAAATCTACAACATTACTGGACCTGATCCTCACAGTGGACTCCTACGCCAACAGCTAATATTAGCTCTGTGCTAACTAGCAGCGTGCTAACACCCAGACACAACATCTGCTACTCCTGGCTCTGTGTACTGGCACTTATTTCTTTTTACCCCAGCGCGTCCTCCCTACCACGTACCTTAGTCGAAGGAGAGCTGGCCAGCTTGATATCGAGCTCTTAGAAACCAAGGATGATGCCTTCCAATTGAAGACCCTGCTAACATTCAGCTCGAGCCTCCACAGCTGAACGTGTCTCCAAACACAGACAGAAGATCCCTGGGCCACCAGGTGTCCAGTCACTCTCCTGGTTACAAGTGGTCAAGATGGGGAGAAGGATAGCCTTCCCACTGTTTTCTCCTGGGGATGATGACCACCCCATTTAACTGATCAAATTCAATGCACCCTCCCTTAGCTAACTGGGCTAGAGTTAGCAACTGCAAGTGTTAGCCTGCCACTTAGCCTACAGCAACCCAGCATTGCTTGGCCCAAAAAGTCAAGCATACGGCATAACCCCCCCGTCATCCCCAGTTTCGGACAACAATGGTTCATCCCCTCCCATCCCCAACATCGAGGGTGGTCCCAACGTCCAGCCGTCGACTCCAACAGAGCTGGGTCCTGCAACACCACAAACTCATCAGCTCTTTGCTGACAGTCTCCAGTCACTGAGCTCTGCACATTGCCATGGCAAGCGATGGTGACATCGGGGACATCACCCCCTCCTCTGTGTTTTACTGAGGTGTGTCCAATCCAACCAATAACTATGCTAATCATGTTGCTGCTCTACCCTGTATCTACTCAAAACTCTCTGTTTACAATGGATGCAGTAAAGACACGCGAGTAGAACTGCTCATCATCGGTTACTCCATAATCTCTGTTGAACTCCCTGGGGCTCTCACTTAATGTGTTACCGGTTGTTGAGTCTCTGACATTGTCAAGTGGCCCTCACACTTATGAGGTTTAAACTGCAGCTGCCCCACTTGAAAAGACAGCTTGATTCGGAAGATCGGCCTGGACTTCACTCAATGACCAAGATTCAGCTTTCTTTCTTTTCTTTCTTTTTATTTGAAAAGTTGCCGAGGCCAACACCAGGTGAAAAACCTTAAACACAAACACAGATAGAAGGTCAGGAAAAATACAACCTAAAACCCATAATCAACATAACCCAAAATCAAATAATTTTGACAGTACTATAAATTAATCTTGAAAATAAGTAGAAATTACTCATATTTAGACACCCAAAATGAATTAACTATATTTTAAGCAGTATCTGATGATGATTTTAGCCTTACAAATTTTGTCAGCTTTTAACTTCCATTTTACACACATCATTTTTATCAAATTACTTTTAGCTTGAATATTCCTTTTAAAATACACCACGCCATTAAATGCGCTTCAACCCACCTGACACCAAATATACAACATCTTAACTTGCACTTTAAACGTATAACTTATTCAACATGTCACATTTTAACCTGTATTCCACCACATAATTAGTCCACAATGCAGGCAGCACAGAGACATAACTAAAAGCTCACCGGCTCCTTCTTCCTTTGAACCAAGCCTTATTCCTGCAGTCTCCTTTTCCAAAGTCTAAACTCTGCAACTATTCCTCTCACACTGCTCTCCCATTGTCCTGTGAGTGAGTGTCTTCAAACCTCCTGATTAGCAGATTGTCTCCTCCTGGTGCCCTCAATCAGCTGCCTCCAGGCTTAGAGGCGTGCCCCAACCTGATACACTCAGGCAGAGGTGGGGTTGGCCTGCAGTTTACCTCAACAGACATCATTGATCTCACTGAAACATTCACAATGCTCCATCCATCCATTATCGAATTACATTTCTGTCCTTTTCTCGCCCTGACAGTCATCAAACCTTTTATATACAGCGCAGTAATGCCTCCACAGCCCCCTGCATTGTCTTGTCTGGCTCCTTGACACTTATACCAATAATTTGAATACAGCACTGCGGAGCAACCTGGATTCTGTCAAACCACCAAGGCAAAAAGAAAAGTTACCCTAAAAACATACAACTCGGTTTACTGGGCAAAAAATCTTGAGCATAAGTGGCCTTCTACTAAACTTGAAGTGTTCTGTCTTGCCTGAGACGACAGCCTACTAAAATATAAAAGTTAACTCTCGTCCGCAAAAACTACTCAGTTTAAATAAAAAAAAAATCCCAAATTCCAAAACTCACACAGAAACATCTGGTTAGCTGTGTTTTCTGCTGAAGATTTAATTGATTTTTTTACACATAACATTGAAATAATCAGAAATCAAATTGATGGTTTGCTCTCTATGCAATGTCTGGACTCCATGTCTTTGCAAGTCCCTTTCTCTGCTCCTTAGCTGAACTTGAAAACTCTCTGTGTTTGAAACAGCCTCACCAAATTGGTTCTCGCTGCTGAACCCTCAACCTGTCTACTAGATTCTCTCCCTGCACCACCAGAAAACTTCATCCAATTCTAGGTTCCACATTGCTCAACGTCATCAACACATCACTCTGAAAACGTTCTCAGCGGGATGTTTTCTTTAAATGGACTTGCATTCATATTGTGCTTTTTCCAGTACTCAAAGCACTTCACAGTACTTGCCACATTCACCCATTCACACACACATTCATATACTGATGGAGGAGGCTGCCATGCAAGGTGCCAACTGCACATCAGGAGCAATTTGGGGTTCAGTATCTTTCCCAAGGACACTTCAACACGCAGCTCAACCCAGCTCGGGGGAGCCGGGATTCGAACTGGCAACCAGACGACCTACTCTACTCACTGGCTAAGCTACAGCCGCCCCAAATATCTCATTCTAAGTTCCCAGAATGTTTGAGGATAACGTTCTGTAAAAACATTACAAACATGTTTAGTGATAACCCCCTTAAAATGTTTACTAAAAGCCCTGTTAGGACATTATGCCCAAATGTTCTCAAAACATTTTTAGATGAAAGTTTTTAATGTTCCTGGAATGATACTATTTTAGAGTTGGATAACATGCTTTGAAAAAAATCTATAAATGTTTTGCAGTAACTTTTCATTAAAATATTTAAACATTAAAACATTATGACAACATTCCCACTTCATCTTAAAACAAAAATGTCCTCACTAGGATCACTTATCATTTCCTTAACCATTGGAATTAGACTATTAACACAAGTGAAAGTTTGATAACATCAATATTCAAAAGTCTTTCAACAGAATTATTCATTTCTATTATTTTAGCTAAAACAAGGGTTAGGGTTACATTTTTCAATTGCACTTTCCCCACTAGACATTCTGCTAGAACCAAAAAAAGAAAAAAAAATCCACAAAAACTGGCAAAGCCCCCAGACATGTGCACTTTAAACCTAAACTTTAACTTAACCTTTGGCTACAACAATAATGTGTCAGATGACAATGACAATGACAATGTCAGATCAACACAAGTGTTTTACAGTACGTTTTGTACTGTAAAACACTTGTGTTGATCTGACATTGTCATGAACTTATCTCTAATTTTGTCACCCAGATTGTCCATACTGGCATTTGACATGCATATGATATGTCTGTCAATCCCAGGAGAGGGATCCAACTCTGTTGCTCTTCCTGAGGTTTCCTCCATTGCTCACCCTGTAGGAAATCCATCCCATGTAGCCTGTGTTGTAGAATATATATTTTAAAGCTGCTTGAGGTAATTTTGTGATTTGTGATATTGGGCTATAAAATGATGTGTTTGATTTTACCTGAATATCCTTGACTCATTGATTGTGACTGCTTGTGATCCATTCATCTATCCATTACACTTGGATGTTCTCACCAATTTAAAGGTAGGCCTACTAGGCCTATGTGTAAGAATCAAAATGACACTAATGGCCATTAGGGCAACTGCAGACAGCAACCTTGCACAGGAGCGAGCAGCCAGTGGCCAGACTGCATGGATCTGGCATTAGTTGCTTTGCAGCTGATAAAGTCATTTGCAAACAGCAACCTAGCCAATTTATCAGCCCTGGGACGGCTGGGAGTCTGGATGGATTAGCGAAGTCATTGTGGTGTGTTTGGTCGTGTCTTGGCTTGCACTGGCTTTTCTGAGGTAACTTAGCCTGCTTCCCTGGAGCTGGCATGGGTTTATGACATTTTATTTAAAAAAAAAAGTTCTGGCATCTGTTATTTAAGGCCTTAAAAAAATTCCCAAAACACTTTCCAAATGTTGCTTTGAGAATGTCCTTCCTTTGTTAACATATCACATTACAGAAACTTCTTAGAAAAAAAAAACATTTTGTAATCTGAAGCCTTAATAACATCCATAAAATATTTTCTGAATGTTGCAGTGAGAATGTTGTTCCTTTGTGATGTTGTAATATTGTGGGAGTTATTTATAAAACAATGTCCCCAAAACATCCTCAGAATATTGCAGTGAGAATTGCATTGCAAGAAGAGGCCTTAAAAACATTCCCAAAAAATCTCAAGAATGTTACACCTAAAACATCATTCCTTTGTTAACATATCGTTAACATTTTAGAATGTTCTTTTCTGTGATCTGAGGTATCGAAGCATTTTCCGTGTGTTGCTTTGAGAATGTCTTTCCTTTAACATTGTGGGAACATTTTATAAAAAAACATGCTGAAATCTGAGGCTTTAATAACATCCTGAAAACATTTTGCGCATGTTGCTTTGACAGTGTTCTTCCACTGATATTGTGTAACATTGTGGGAATGTTTTATTAAAAAACTTTCTGTAATTGGAGTCCTTAAAGACATGCCGAACTCTGAAAACAGAGTGTTGCTTTGCAAATATTTTTCCTTTATTATCATCTAACATTGTGGGAATGTTTTAAAGAAGAACATTCTATAATCTGTTAACTGAACCAAAACATTGTCAGAATATTGCAGACAAAATGTTCTACCTTTGTTAACATATCACATTACAGGAATGTTGTAGAAAAAAATGTTTTGTGAACTGAGGCCTTAATAACATCCCAAAAACATTTTCCAAGTGTTGCTTACAGAATGTTCTTCCTTTGTTGTCATTTGAAATCGTTAGAATGTTTTATAAAAAGAAAACGTGATATAATCTGGGGCCCAGATGCGCATGTTGCTTTGACAGTGTTCTTCCACTGATATTGTGTAACATTGTGGGAATGTTTTATTAAAAAACTTTCTGTAATTGGAGTCCTTAAAGACATGCCGAACTCTGAAAACAGAGTGTTGCTTTGCAAATATTTTTCCTTTATTATCATCTAACATTGTGGGAATGTTTTAAAGAAGAACATTCTATAATCTGTTAACTGAACCAAAACATTGTCAGAATATTGCAGACAAAATGTTCTACCTTTGTTAACATATCACATTACAGGAATGTTGTAGAAAAAAATGTTTTGTGAACTGAGGCCTTAATAACATCCCAAAAACATTTTCCAAGTGTTGCTTACAGAATGTTCTTCCTTTGTTGTCATTTGAAATCGTTAGAATGTTTTATAAAAAGAAAACGTGATATAATCTGGGGCCCTAATAACATCCTCTAAAGATTTTCTAAATGTTGCTTTTGGAACGTTTTTCTTTTGTTTTCGTGTAACATTCTCGGAATGTTTTATAGAGGGACATTCTATAATATGTTACCTATCCGACATGCCCAAAACATCTCGAGAACGTTACAGCTAAAACTTCCTTTCTTTGTTAACATATCACATTACAAGAACGTTTTGGAAAAATGCTTTGGGATTGTAGGCCTTGATAATATTCTGAAAACATGTTCTTCCTTTGTTATCGTATAACATTGTGGGAAAGTTTTATAAAAAACGTTCTGTAATCGGAAGCCTTATAAACATGACAAAAACATTTTCTAAATGTTGCCCTAAAAATGTTTTTCCTTTGCTATTTTGTAACATTATGGGAATGTTTTATAGAATACGTTCTATAATCTGTCTGAGTATCTTCAACAATATCACCAAAACATATTCAGAATGTTGCACTAAAAAATTCTTCCTCTTTTAACATTTAACGTTATAGGAACATTATTCGAAATGATAAACATCCTTAAAATGTTCTTTGAACGTTTATAAAAATGTTATATTAAAAACATATATTTATTAAAAACATAATAAGAACTTGTAGGGAATGTTAGCCAATGTTGTGGGAACATTCCCTGCTAGCTGGGATACTCCCTTCCAGATTTTAGCAAAGTTAGAATAACTATTAAGCCAGAACCTATTCTTCTGGAAATGAACATATTATTAATCAGGAAACAAAGTGCATACAATTGATTTTAATTTAATTTCTCTGTGATGAAAATTGACTGAGATACGTTAAATGTGTGAAAATGTCTTTTGTTCTATAAAGCCACAGCGCTCTCAAGTGATGACCCAGGTAAGATTTAGATAAATTTGAAAAATACTCTTTCTAACTTATTGATGCATGTTATCAGTTGATGTTTAAACTATTCCCTGTAATAAGAAGCACCAAGCCAGAACTCAAATAATATGTGCACTTATTATTTCTACTCTTATCATCGTGTGTGTTTAAATGTTCAACCAACATTGAAGTGCCAATATTTCTGAATGGTAATGATTTAATGATTCATGTGATATGTGTTTTAAGACAGTCCACATAAAGCCATGGTGACATTCTGGGAAAGGTAAAACATAATTTAAACATTAAAATGTAAGTTTAGTTAGTTTTTTGAGTTTTTAAGACTTGTTATTCACTCTAAGACGAACACTAACAGCCCTGCACCCTTGGTTCATGACTGCTATCAGACTGGACAAAACAGAGAGACATCTCTCTCTGAATTCTTCGCTTCTCACTTCATTCTACCCTTTATATACTTCTTGAAAACCTTCATTTTAAGCTTTAACCTCTTTACTTAATTGTTATGCCTTAAGCACAGGCTCTTTCATTTTTAATATTTCAAGTTTTACTCTCTTCAAGACATTACTCTTAAGAGAAGTG
This sequence comes from Diplodus puntazzo, assembly GCA_963678695.2. NCBI lineage: Eukaryota > Metazoa > Chordata > Actinopteri > Spariformes > Sparidae > Diplodus > Diplodus puntazzo. The sequence goes on from OZ023156.1 coordinate 35,127,427, forward strand.
GCTCGCGTATCATTTTTGGAACTTTTATGTTTTTCACCTTCAACCTTTGTTAAGTTTCTTTCAGAACTAAATTATGTTTTCCTGACTTAAAGAAGATGAACTTTAATTTGGAATTCTCTCGTATTATGTTTACCAAGCATAACTTGATCAGCCGACAAAGCCTCCTTCACTTATTCTAGCGAAGAAGTTAAATTATTTTATCAGACCGGTTCTGCCCCAACGGACCCTAGCTGTGCCACCAGCTGGGTATTGGATCAAGACTGCCACCCTGCAGTTAAAGGATAGTCAAAGCCGCTGAGGATGACTTAATGCTGCTTACTGACTCTCCAAACAACGCTCAGACAAGTGTCCATTCCTACTACTGGATTTACATGTATGAAATATGAGTTGGTGTCCCTTTGGCTCTGGGTTAATATCTTGAATTATAGGAGAAATTTGGTTAGGGTCCCGTTAGCATTAAATTATTCTCTTAAAGGTCCCATACTGTACTGTTTTTCATCAATTTCACACAGCTGTCAGAGATCCAACAACACTGTGTTCGAAATGTATTGCCCCAAACCCATCTGTGTTCCAGAATTTTAGCTGTCTAAAAGTCGCTCAAGTGAGCTCTTCTGAGCTCTACTGAGAGCAGGCTGTTTCTGTGCCTGCACCTTTAAATGCTAATGAGCTCTGTCTGTCAACGCCTGCCTTGCCTGCTACACGCCCCTCTCAGGGAGAGGTTGCCGCTTAGCTAGCGGTAGCATGTGCTGATGTTTACGTGGATGTATCACTATGGCTTGCCGAAATGCTGTCGTTCAACCATACCAGTTTGACCCAGAATCGGAACTAGAAGAAGAGGCGGTAACACTTTCTATGAAGACCACATCTATAGTGCATTATGAGCACATTCATAGTAAATTATAATGCTCATCATAATTCATCATAATGCATTACAACTACACTCATAGACACACATAAAGCGTTATGATGCACTATATCAACAGTTATAAATCTAGCTTATACTGACTTATAAATCCAAGGGCCTTATGAGTGCTCTTGACTGGTTATAAACTACAGGCTGGCTGCTGGGGCTTATAATACATTATAACTACTTATACCCCTCTATACACACACCTCAACAATCAACTGTTATAAGGACTCATAGGATGCCATAAGTATATATAAGCTATCAATGTATGCTTTAAGTAAAGTGAGGTTCATATTGATGCATCTATAATGCAGTATACCTAATCATGATGTTTCATTGTTGGCGTTAAGTAAAGTGTAACACATTTGCATGCATTTAAAAGAAGCTATGCTGCATCATAAGTCATTTTGTCAGATACCAAATATAGAGAATTACACTAAGATTAGGAATATAACTGTAAAGCTTGGTTTCAACCTGTAGGGGGCAATCCACGTGCATATTTTGACCACTAAATGTATATTTTTAAGATTTACAGATTTGGACCAGAATCAATCACCAACACTACTAAATACAGACATAATAGTTTACAGTTGAAAACATTGGTTTTGGGGTTTAGTTACTGTTTAAGGTATAAAACACAAAAAGGGAGAAAAAGACATAGTACATTTTTCAATGAAAACTTTATTACTGTACTTTATTTTACCAATGAAAACAGTTTAAGTGTTAACCCTAATGTGTGTGTTAATTTCACTGTTAACTGTTCTACCATCTTAAACGTTAAATGCGTAGGAAACTACTTTCTTAATAAACTGTAAAGTGCAAACATGGGCATGGAAACTACTTCAAGCCACTGCTACAAATATACAAATGTAACATACTACATACTGTAGGTGTGAACTACCAACCTAACCTTTAATACAACAATTCACATGTTTATACTTGGGTGGCGATTGTACAGTGCAAACATGGGCATGGAAACTACTTCAAGCCGCTGCTACAAATATACAAATAAAACATACTACATACTGTAGGTTTGAACTGCCAACCTAATCTTTAATACAACAATTCACACTGTTTGGGTGGCAATTGGAAGCAGAGTGCCCTCTTCCTTCATTTTCAAAATCTTTTCTTTGACCTCTGGGGTCATGGCACTGCGGCACCTATCAATGAATGTTGACAGCTTTTCTCTCCGCTCATCCCAGGCCCCCACATTTCTAAATATCTCCGGTGCAGCAATGCTGATTTCAGCAATAGGTGCTGTTCTGGACACGGTGTTTCTGTCAGCACCAATGGTCTCAAATGCTGCTTTCATCGAACCCCCTCGGTTGAAGGCATCCAGGGCCATCTTGTATCGCGCTACAATGCTCCTGGTGTTTCTGGCTGTAAATGGTACATTAAAACCAGATTGTGTTTAAAAAGCTTGCTGTCAAAATGTGCAAACTTGTTAAAACTGTAATGAGCAATTACCTCTTCCTCTTCTTCTCATCAGGTCATCAGTGGGTTTAACTTTGCGGGAAGAGGGTGGAGATTTCATTCGGTAGCTCTTCATGGATGAATCTAGAATAGAAATCAAGGGAGGATCAAAACAGATCATGATAGTGTCAACTTTCAAAATATAAACAAATGCCATGGAATAAGCTGCTTACCCAGGGGGCAAAGCAAAAAAAAAACTGACACGGAGCGTTGTAAAAGGTTTGACACCAGAAATGATATCTAGGAACTTCAAGGATTAAAACCTGGGTGGACAACCCAGTCAACTAGCTGCTGGAAAGCTACAGGGGGCCAAAACCCCTTTCTTGGGTCATTTTGCTGGCGAAATGATGTAAATGCAAATATATAGTATTAAACGGTGACTACTAGAAATTATACAAATAGCAGTAATGACAATAGTAATCGATTAAATGTCATTATGATGACATGCCTCTGAATGTGTCAATTAAATGAAACAGGTTTGAGGTGAGAGAGTGATAAACATGGCCTCTTCCAACCAACCAAAACTTGTTGATAAAGCAGATGCACTAAGGGAAATATGACATTATTGCCTGCAGAACTGACAGTGAAGGCAAAGCCCTTCTGTCACGCTTTCAGTGGACAGCAGATCACTGCATAACAAGTAAAAGCTAAAACGAAGAGTGTGACCTACCGCTAATTATTCATTAATATATCAGTATAACGCTTAATACCGATACATCGCCTAGCCCTACCAGACAATGAGAAAAAATGTGGGATTCGATTCATCTGTATGTGCCTTTGTTACCTTCAGATGAATCAGAAAGAACAGAACTGGAGTCTTCATCTTCCTTGTCAGAAGCAATGCTCATTAATTGCTTGGCTTTCTTCCCATGCTTGCGTTTGACACCTGCAAATAACAAAACAAATTCTGTGGCTAGTGATCTAGTTGTGAGAAAGGAATGAATATGAAAACACATTTTGTCTGTGTACTGGAGAAAACCTGAGAGTGAAAAAAATATACAGTACTTGTACTGTATGAATGTGAATGGATAATTACTCACCTGACTTGCCAGACATGATTGTGGAATTATCTTCATCCTTCTTGGAGAGTAGCTGATGGATGAGCTCATCCTTTTTCTGAAGTTCTCCTTGCAGGTAAGTCTTATCATCTTTGAGGGAGATGGTTTCATCACGAAATTGCCCCTTCTCTTTCTCTGCCTCCAGGAGTTCTTTGAGTTTTTGAACCTCCATAACTTCATTTGGTGAGACTGTTGAAATAATTACAAATGAAGTAACCCTTACATAAGAATTTCTCTTACAATAATAACAGGAATAAATAATAATAATAATAATAACAATAACAGGAGGTATGTATAATTGCAACACATGAATTAAGAATCCCTGATTGTGTATCTATGTGTGCCAACACAAAGGTCTCAAAGATTCTAAGATGTAAGTAATTGTGTGCTGCAATTGGGTCATTGTGTCACTGTACACTCTTTGTAATTGCTGTGCATGTAGAATCTGTGTATCACCTGCCTGTCCTCTCAGTTTTGCTTTTTTTTTTTTGTCTTATATCAAGTGTAATACAATATGACTATTGCTTGTGTGATGTTGATGCTGAAACAATGTATTGAACAGCCACGGCATCAGCCATAGACATGGACCACACTGAGAACCTACTTTATTGGTCCCAAACTGGGAAATTCTCTTGTCACAGCAGCAAGACACAGTGTACAGTATAAAACACTATACAGTATTGTAAAAACCTTGAGCCACACATTATTGAAACAATGCTGTTGTTAATATTTGGTAGTCAATGACCCACATCTCGACAATTAGTTACAATACCAGAAAAAAAGGATATTACCAGACCTTTTATGCTGTTCTGGGGAGATGACTCAGCCTTGGGATTGGCTTTCACCTTGCGACGACTCATGGTTGAAGCGGGCTAGATTAATAAAAAGCAAGGCACATGTTATGAGTTTCAAGAAAATGCTATTATTGTTACAATAATTTCTGCATTATGATATCTATTACAGATGCATTAGCCTACCTGTTAATTATTAACTTGCATTTACATAATAATAATTTACATACTGTACATGCAGCAGTCAAATATACAAAAACATGAGGGATGCACTTCATGAATGAAAATTCTTAATACCTATGACAATCTTAATATAGAAACAATATAAAAGATGCCAATAAAAATAGTTGGCTATTTATGCCAGTTTTCTTTTGCTGGGACATGTCCACTTTTTACAACCGTGGGGCAGCGGGTGGGGGGAGGGGGTCAACATAGTCCTATTTTTTTTAGTTAACATCTACCCAATAATACAATTTTGAGCTTTTCAGCTATTTTGAAAAATAACAACAGCTAAGTTATAAAATGAAATATCCTACAACAAGCTCATCACAGGAGAAAATATGTGCAGTGTCAGTTAGCAGGTTCCTTGCTAGCAAGCAAACTCAACGCTAGCTCGGTCTGTTGTATGTTCGCAGTCTGTATTTGCAGGTGATTTTATTTTTCGTTTATCTTGAGTCACATATTTAATTTGTCTTGCTACTGTTTTTTTTTTTTTTCATCTCTTACCAATACAACCAGTCAATGCACCTTTTTCAAGTTGAACACGTGCAGGAAAGTAACTCAAATGTGACAGGAGGTCAGACTTCACCAAAGACTAACCATGAGAAAGGGGGAAAAAAGGAATTTACCTGTCTTGGCTCCTTCCTAAAAGCAAACTGATTTTTTGAACTAACAGTAGAAAGTAAAGTTTGTGGCAAACAAAAAAGTATGACACTTACACGTTTTTCAGCTCACAAACGCACACAGCTCAGGTCTGCGGTCTCGGGTCTGCAGCCACACGACGCCAGAAGTGAAGAAGAAGAGAGAGCTGTTCCTGATTGGGGCGCAATGCGCATGCGCGAGGAGAACCTCCCGCAACTTTCAAACTGAGCGCCATTTGGGGAAACGAAAAGCGAGGGTGCTCTAGTCTCAACATGGATAAATTAAAGCAAGGATTAACCGATTTATTGCGTGCAAGAGATACTGTTGACAATCGAAGAAAGATTGTTCTTTGGATGCAGAGGAAGGGACTCTTGAAGCGCCAAATGATGTGTAAATCATGTGATACTCCGATGACTGCTGTGCAGGTTTCAAGACAGGACGGCTTCCACTGGTAAGGAAAGCTAGCTAGCCACTTTCAACAAGACTAACTAGTGGAAATGTTTTGCTCGTGTTTGTAAAATATATTGTCTTGTTTTTGAAAAAAACATTATTTACGCCTTGCAGTCTGACTCGTTTTACGTCAACCTCCACTGAGAGTGCTGACTTTTGCTTTTTCCAAGCCCTCAACCGACTGCCATCAATATTGAAATGCCTCACAGCGTGTTCCCCGATATCACTGCAGCATATTTCAAAGCCTCAACTTTAAAATTTACTGTGAATTTGCTCATTGTGTCTGTCTGAGAGTGCGCATAAACGTGGATGAAGGAATGTGTGTTTATCGCTCGTTTATTTATTTAGTCCTGTTATTAAACGAGGCTGGCTGCTAATTTGGGCCGTCTTTAAATTGAGGAAATACAATATTTTTTTCTCTTTTGTATTTTTTTTTAAATTCAGTGTTTCCTCTATGTGCATTCTGCAGCGGCGCCCCGCCACTGCTGGATTTTCAGCGCCACCGCAAAAAAAAAAGACAGATTTTTGTGGGTTTAATATCACGGGCGAATAGTGAATTTAAGTTGCACACAGTGAAGCACTACATCCTAAGTTATCTTGAAATCGATTACTATTGTCATTACTGCTATTTGTATAATTTCTAGTAGTCACCGTTTAAGTTGAGTGACTGAAATCAGCGTTATTTTGAATAAGTGTTTTCATGGTTCCATGTCACCTGTTGTAGCTGGGGGGACTTTAATTACCGGTACACGAAGACGCTATAGTGACGTAGATTATTTACCTTCCCGCAAAACTTGGGAAGCTTTTGTGCTGGTAAGATGGGTTGTGATACTCTCTGTGTTGGTTAAGTTAGCATAAGTTATTTTGTCTTAAACTGTATATAAATGTAACAATCATTGCTAACACACTGCTGAATATGTACGTTTGTTTTGGTCGGTGAGAACCGCCGTTTATTTTGGTACATTTGACGGAGATTTTACCCTCATTTGCATATTTAACGACCTGCTGCAGGAGACTCTGACAGCCTGTGTGTACTGACTGTGTCCCTCGCTGCCACATAGGGAATACATGTGCAGATCCTGATTCCTGGTCTGACTGATTGATTAGAGGAAACACTGAAATTTCTATTTAAAATATTCTACATTTTTAGGCTGCTGTCTGTGTTTGTAATGGATACATGATCAAGTACATGACCAAATTGTTTTTACAGGATTTGCGGGCGACACAGAGGAAGAAGTGTTTCAGTTCGCCAAGGATCCATGTTTTACAAGTCCTGCAGATCCCTCCAGAACCACCTGGAATTCATTTACAGGTGGGTTTGTTTTGTCTGTTGCTGATGGAACTCAGTTGAAATCAGACCAATGAGTAAATAAACCTATCTTGTCTGCACAGTGTTAAGATATCACTTAAAGGTAAAGAGTACATGCAGGTGTTTTATTCTAAAAGTGACAGGACATAAAAGTGGTAACTTGAAGACCGAGTAAACTGATATCCAACCAGGATACCACTACTACTATGCTTCAATATACAGTTTGCTATGGACTGAATCAATGGGTTAAAAAAAAAGCAGTATGTCAGCTCTGTAAGAGGGAGGAGACAGAGACAATGTGTTACCATGGTAACTGACCAAGAGTTTACAACAATGCATTTATGTTATTACTGTGCAGCACTTTAGTCAACCTTGTTGTTTCAAAATGTGCACTATTGATAAAGTTGGTGGTATATAATTGAAAACCCAGAGTTTTTCTCCTCTCATTCCTACTTTCTGGAATAGGCCTTGGGCTCTTAGAATTAAAAAAAACAATCAGTCTGAGTTTTTATATTCAGTTTTTATCCATTGGGCTAGTGATCTGTTATGTTTTCATGTCTTTGTAGATTTTCCCAGGGACTGCGCATGAGACAAGTTGACCTTATCGAGGACGGTGTTGCAGCAAGTAGCAGAACCTTAACAAAGATGGCTTTGTCTCTGAGAAAAGTATGTCACACCACATTTTCCTTTAGTAAAATTAGAAATATCATTGGTAAACTGGCTTATAAGCCACATCAAGATAATTAGAGATCCTTCATTGCTCAAAAAATATGGTTGGCTATACGTTATTCTTTATGGCTATACATTATTCTCTTATGTCAGAAACCAGACTTTCCAGTTAGTATTTAGCAGATAGTAATGTTGTGCTTTGTGTTTTCCTATATGCAGGTCTGCAGACGTGCTATTCACAAGTTGTGCAGTCAAGGTAAAATGAAAGTTGGCGGCCGACATAGCTTTGTTATGCTGGATGAAAGTAAATTCTCACACAAAAGGAAGGTAAGATACATTTGTTCAATATGTGGAACTTTATTTGATAGAACCAGTTTTCAAATGACAAAGTTAATCATCCCATTTGAAATTGATAGTTGATTGTACTTGTGCTGTTTTTTGTTGGTTATGGCTGTTAGACTGAAATGAGTAAACAAATAATAGACCTTGTGATTTATTCCTTGACCAGCAAAATTAATAATCCATCTGTGTACTATGAAGTTAGACTCAAGTCTTTTGAACACCCATGTAAATTGAATTTCAAAGTGCTTGTATTAATTTGATGTACTATATCCCTAACAATGTTTGACAGTACAACCGTGGGAGGATGGGACCAGCATGGAGATGGAATAAAAAATGGGTCTTTGGCATCTTGGAAGTATCACATACCACCAGGAGACCCATTCTCAAGATCGTAAGGAGGCGTTCCACGGACCAGCTTCTGCCTATCATAAAGCGCCATGTTAAGAGAGGATCAAGCATTGTGACTGATGAGTGGAGAGCTTACAAGAGAGCACTGTCAGAGGAAGGATACGATCATCATACTGTCTGCCACAAGAGACACTTTGTAGATCCTGTTTCCAGAGGTCACACACAGAATTTAGAGAGAGCCTGGCAAACCTTTAAATGTGATGTTTGGCGTCATAGAGGAAATAGGAGTACAGGGCTTTTAAAAGAACATTTACGAGTTATTGAGTGGGAGTATTGGCTTGGACGATGTCACAGATATGGCATCCTTGGCCGGCTCATTCATGATCTAAGGAAATTCAACATTCATGAATGTAAATAGAGACCTTTACAGTGGCAGAGTTTCATGTGGAGGCCTGGAATGAGCTGAAAAAAAACTGTCAACATTCATTGATAGGTGCCGCAGTGCCATGACCCCAGAGGTCAAATAAAGGATTTTGAAAATGAAGGAAGAGGGCACTCTGCTTCCAATTGCCACCCAAACAATGTGAATTGTTGTATTAAAGACTAGGTTGGCAGTTCACACCTACAGTATGTAGTATGTTACATTTGTATATTTGTAGCAGTAGCTTGAAGTAGTTTCCATGCCCATGTTTGCACTTTACAGTTTATTAAGAAAGTAGTTAAAACCTGGATTTTTCACCTCCTCACCGCCAGCTCATTCGTGATAGGAGGAAATTCAACACTCATGAATGTAAATAGAGACCAGTGGCTGCATAGTTTCACAAGTAGATGCACCTAAATCCTACGCATTTAACGTTTAAGATGGTAGAACAGTTAACAGTGAAATTAACACAACTGTTTTCATTGGTAAAATAAAGTACAGTAATAAAGTTTTCATTGAAAAATGTACTATGTCTTTTTCTCCCTTTTTGTGTTTTATACCTTAAATAGTAACTAAACCCCAAAACCAATGTTTTCAGCTGTAAACTATTATGTCTGTATTTAGTAGTGTTGGTGATTGATTCTGGTCCAAATCTGTAAATCTTAAAAATATACATTTAGTGGTCAAAATATGCACGTGGATTGCCCCCTACAGGTTGAAACCAAGCTTTACAGTTATATTCCTAATCTTAGTGTAATTCTCTATATTTGGTATCTGACAAAATGACTTATGATGCAGCATAGCTTCTTTTAAATGCATGCAAATGTGTTACACTTTACTTAACGCCAACAATGAAACATCATGATTAGGTATACTGCATTATAGATGCATCAATATGAACCTCACTTTACTTAAAGCATACATTGATAACTTATATATACTTATGGCATCCTATGAGTCCTTATAACAGTTGATTGTTGAGGTGTGTGTATAGAGGGGTATAAGTAGTTATAATGTATTATAAGCCCCAGCAGCCAGCCTGTAGTTTATAACCAGTCAAGAGCACTCATAAGGCCCTTGGATTTATAAGTCAGTATAAGCTAGATTTATAACTGTTGATATAGTATATGATGAGCATTATAATTTACTATGAATGTGCTCATAATGCACTATAGATGTGGTCTTCATAGAAAGTGTTACCGAAGAGGCTCCTGAAGAAGTACAGACTCTATGTTTCAGAATGGTTTGTGTGTCTGAATATGTTACTTAGTTTGTTGGTATGTGTTGTTACAGTTGGACACTCTTGGACACTGTTCTGTTCGCATAGTCTCTGTCTCCAGTCTGTACGTTTCCAGCCTTTTTACTGTGACAACCAAGCTCCATCGTAATATTATTAACATTAAACTCGCTTCAAACGGCATTGCATAGCGGACCGAAGCGGAGCTAACTAGTTAGCCAATTTCCAGCTGACTTCACCATACTCGTAGACAACTGTCAATACTATCAAACCGCAGCGACACTTACCTGTGGCTCGGGTGCAGTTGCTGGGTCCGGTATGGTTGGGACTGATCCTTTTTACGAGGGTCAGTGTTGAGGCAAAGCCAGCTTTGTACTGACCCTTGTTACTGAAGCAGTCCAATGTGAAGTGGTCAGCACACACACACAAAGCCGGCACGTTGTCATTAAAAATGAAACGCAACCACTGTCTCTTTTGTTGTTCTGTAGGTGGGACAGAATATAGGCACTGATGTTGATTTTTACAACCAACAACAGAGAAATCTGCATGTCTAGCTCTGAGTAACGAGTGAATCTGAACAGCCTGTAGGAGCGCTGTTTTACCAGTGGGTGGGCTGCAGAGACGATGCAGGAATCGCTTGTTTTCCTCATTCTGGGAGTTGGCAGGCTCAGGGAGGACCAGTTTATATATGTAGAGACCAGAGAAAACATGTTTTTTCAGAATATGGGATCTTTAATATTTAATTGCCTTCACCAAACCTGCAATTTCACCATTAGCAACATTTCATTCATAAACTCACTACATTAGTCATTACAGACTCAGCATCTTTCTGCTACTTATTTTTGACATTTCTTTAATCTGTCATCTAACTTATTTACTCTGAACTATTTAGTCAAATAAATATTGTTATTATATTGTTATTATGTAAATATGATATATTATTTTTGCTATTGTCTGTGGAGAACCAATGATAACCATGTGTAGAAGTCACTACTTCAGTTATGAGATTGAATAAATTGATTTGAAATTGATTGGAATTAATTAATATTGGTTTAAGTTAACCTCGATTGATATTGATTAAGTTAACCTTGTTTAGTGGAATTTGATAAATTTCCCTCCATATTAGTCAAATAGATAAAAGAACAGAGGTGGTGCCCCCATTTATGAGTGCTTTATTAATCTTAACTGATTAATACATTTAATTAATAAGTAGTATATTTAATAGTAATTTTCATTGTATGCTGACGACATGCAACTATATGTACCAATTTTGCCAAATTGGTACACATAGTCCAACATATTGAATATTGTAGTGTGCTATTAAAGAACTTGATGATGATGTGTGACAGTACAGCTAGGTTTATGATACCATAATACTTTTTTCAAAATTACTTAATTTCCTGTGAGAAGGTGTACATTAGGAGGTGTGAGAGTACTTCTCTGAGAAACGATATATAAACTAGTAGGTCAGGACGGAGGACAGCACCCTTTTGGAGTTCAGTTCATTAATTCCAAATAGGAAGGATAAGTCTTTGCATGTCTTTCACTTTCCTCATCTATCTCTCTATCAAAATTGAAATTCATGTCCCCCCTTCCTAAGTTTCTTTCAACAAGACCCTTTACCCTTTGAGGATGATGCTGTTGTAGAGCAATTGTAATTTGTTTGCCCTTTTCTCTCTTCTCTGCTCCTTCTCTTTCAATTTTCAACCCCTTTATTAATGTTTATGTACCCCTTTCTGTCTTCCACTGTTCATCTTACTTTTGCCCCTTTTCTTTTTCTTTGCCACTGATTGTCTGTCTTTCTTGTCTCACTGGGCACCAAATAAGAGCTTTTCACAGCACAAATGACAAGCACACAGGAGGGGTTTTTTATTCCATTCACAAACAATGATCTGTAAAAGCACACTGGATGAGATGTAAAACAAGCACTCTACAGGGACCGCCTGGGCGGACCTGGAATAGACAATTCACCGCACCACTTACCAACACATTCAGCCAATTTTTACTTAGAGGGAATATGCCCAAGGTGGAGCGGCTAAGCAAAAAGCACTATTAACAAAAAATGCTCTATGTAGCACTCAGAAAATTGTTCCCTAGGCTTTTATCAACGTGAATCTTGATGGGCCTGTAAAAGATAGGTTTGGGCCCTATATAAAATAATAGGTTTGTCTTACAAGTTCAAAAGTCAGAGCCAAAAGGAACCCAATACGATTTGAGTTGCAAGGTTGTCTCCATTATTGAAATTATTCAAATTTTGATGTATGAGTACACTGGCTGAAAAGGGATCCATGGAACATGCAGTGCTGAAACATAGCATTACAGCATCCTTAATGCCAAAGATAGGATCTAATGTCAGAATATAATAAGATAGGATGCCCAGAGGAGTCACTAATGTAAAGTATGACTACCCTCTGAGCCAGCCCTTTCATACCTGGACCGTTTTGAATGGAGTCAGTTCATCAGGGAGATGCAGTTTACCTGGTCCGGCTACAAAATATATCAGCTGTACTGTAGAGCTACATCAAAGAAAAGTACAAGACAAACAAACATCAGAAGTACCTATATACACAAATAAGATAAAAGTAGCTGACAAATACATGCCTTTGTTTTTTTTTTTGTTTTTTTTCAAAGAACAGGATAGTATTCTTTGTGAAATAGGCTAAATGTGATTTAAAGGGATTGTGTTGACAAGTAAGGGATAATGTATAGAACGGCGGTCCCTTCGTCACACAGTGTGTCTTTTTATAATTTATTTGTTACCGTTCACAGTGTTTTTCAGCAGAGAAATAGTTCGCCATACCGACACCGTTTTGCTTCTGCCTCTTCGCTGCTTTCCTCTCTTTTTCTTTTCTTGACCTTTGACGACAACTCAGCCTTTTGCCAAGACTCGAAATCACCATATTTACCAAAAATATGAAAGTTAATGTGAAACCCATCCATACTAGTGGCATAGGAGTAGTTTTTACCGATATGAAGTAGACTACAGATCAGCTGACGTTGCTTAGCAACCGAAGACGCTGTGGTGATAAGTGACTGGACCGCTTGCAGAGCAAAGATTTTAGAGCGCGGAGTGATACGAAATATGCGAATCAGAGGCAAAAAGGCCACGACGGTCAAATATGCTTAGCAGCGGTCTATTATACGAAAACAACTAACTGCCGAACGCTGGGAAGCCCCATTCAAGTGAATGGAGCATTCTGCAGCATTAAGAAGAGCCGTGTAATAAGCAATGATAAAGGTATGGTAACATAAGGTCTCTCTCTCTTGTTCTCTTTCCTCCCAGAATGTAATTAAAATACTTTCTGTTTTTGTTTTCAGGTACAATTTGGCTATGTTGACGATTTTGTCATAATCAAGGATGGTAACAGCAATAAATTGACAGCAAATAAATAATAACACAATAATAATCACTTTAAACTTATATACCTTATAATATTTTTGAATTCTAATCTAATTTTTAACATACAAAGCCATAAAATGTATTCACCCCCTTGGATAATTTCCCCTTTTCTGCTTTTAGAAATGGAATCATGGTCAATATAATGCAGCTTATTGACAAGAAATTTACAAAACTCTTCTACAAATTGATATCAATTAGTTAAAAATATATAATGTAAAATAAGTGAGTACATAAGTATTCACCCCCTTCAAGTCAGTATTTAGTAGATGCTCCTTTGGCCTCAGTCACAGCATTGAGTCTGTGTGGATAGGTCTCAATCAGGCTTACACATCCGGACACTGCAATTTTACTCCAATCTTCTTTGCAAAACTACTCAAGCTCTGTCAGGTTGTACAGGGATCGGGCATGAACGGCCCTTTTAAAGTCACAATTGTCTATTGGATTGAGGTTTGGGCTTTAACTTGGCCACTCCAGAACAGTCACCTTGTTATCTTTAAACCATTTCTGTGTAGCTTTCGCTGTATGCTTGAGCTCATTTTCTTGCTGGAAAACAAATATTTTCCCAAGTTGTAGTTCTCTTGCAGACTGAATCAGGTTGACCTCCAGGATTTCTGTATAATAGGCTGCACTTATTTGATCTGCTACCTTTACAAGCTTCCAAGGGCCTGCTGGTGAGAAGCATCCCCACAGCATGATGCTGCGACCACCATGCTTCACGGTGGAGATAGTGTGTTTGTAGTGATGTGCAGTGTTTGCTATCCACCAAACAAAGCCATGGCCAAGAAGCTCCATCAGAACATAGTCTCATCAGAACAAAGAACCTTCTTCCAGTTGGCCTTGGAGTCTCCCACATGCCTTTAGGTAAATATCTAAAGAAATCTAATGAGCTTTCTTTAACAGTGGCTTTCTCTTTGCAACAGTTTTAGTATGCAGATTCTCTCCCATCTCATCTGCTGAAGCTTTTAACTCCCTCAGAACAGTCATAGGTGTGTTGGTGGCCTCCCTCACTAGTGTCCTTCCTCAGTTTGTGAGAACGGCCTGCTCTAGGGAGATTTACACATGAACTACAACAACTTCCCAGATAGCAATGGACTTCAGGTCGGCACATCTGCCGTACTGTCTCAGTCAACGCAGCCAAGTGAAGCAGATCGACCCTGCCTACAGGTAGCGCACCGCCAAACAGTGGACTCAGTGTGGGCACCAAGTGGACCGACACATCATACACGCCTTTTTTTATGTATTTTTTATTTTAAATAGTTACTTAGGCAAATCAGCACTACATGGCAACATACTGCAGGCTGATAACGTTGACTGAACAACGTGCTATAAACGTTCATATTTCCATTAACAGAAACACAGAATGTACGCTTTTAATACGATGCTCAAGACATACACACTGATAATATTCTGCACACTCACACTCACACTGCCAATGTTTTAGCGTGCCACAGGTGGTTATACTACCGCTTTCCTCATTAGTGAAGTACTCGGTTAAGCACTGTTTAAACACTCATTTAACTTGCAAAACTGATATAACCCTCGTATTTGCATTACTGACAGTCAGTTACCCTTGAACACTTATTGAACATTTGTGTTGTTAAGTTTATGCATCTTTTCATTACTTTTGCTCACCTGGAAATACATAAATACGCACTGATAAAAATGATAGTCCAGATACATTTTGTCCAGGTGAGAGACACTGTGAAATTACTGCTGGTGAGTAAGAGGGAACTGTAGATCTAGTGTTAGGCATTCCGAGATGAATGGTAGCTGTAATATTTAACCTTGTCTAGATACTTTTTGAGTTAATTGTTGTGAAACTGTTGAAACTGAGTGTTAACAGCTTCAATCAATAGACTTGATTGCAGGGCGGAGCTAATATGTCCCCCCCACTTTCCGAAATCCCGTTTTTGTCCCCCCCCACTTTTATTTAATCCAGCAGAATGCAGTAGCTCTCAAGCGTCCGATACTTAAACATGAGTACTTGATTAATCTACCCCGGGATATACCGATGTGCTTATTTTACATTAATTTGATGGCAAACTCCGCCCAGCTGACACAACAGCAGCGTATGCCAGTTTAGTAATCAAGTGGACCCACTCTCGCTGTGAGTCGCGGACAGTTTGTGTAATGATGCTGCGTTCAAAGGCTGCAACAGGCCACTGTCCTCGGCCGGGTCGGGCTCTTGATCAAGCATTTGTGTTTTGTTTTTTTAATAACTCAAATAATTACTGTATTTCCAGCTAGAAAACGGGCATCTCTCTCCTCCCTCCATTGTTTGTGTTTGTGTCGCTGCGTGGTGTTAAACATGACTTGTGTGAGTTATCGTCGTGCTGAAAACGTGACCCCGAGACGCAAGAAGAAAGCAAAAATATATTTTTTTACGAAGGAAAATGACAAAAATAATAGTAACACAGTGACTTGAATAAGTAACTTTAACCTGATCACTGGTTTGGAAATATTAACGCGTTAGATTACTCGTTACTGAAAACAGTGGTCAGATTGGAGTGTGGGCAGTGACAATATGTGTCGGCTTTGTCGAGTGCATTAAGTGCAGCACTTGTTGCATTATTCATTAAGATTTCTGTAGTTCAAACAACTCGCAATTGTAGTTGAGAACGTCAGTTATAAGAGCCCACGTATTAAAAAAAATTCGGGTTTAAATCGGTCTCGGGCTCATAATTACAGTTAATATGTCGGGCCGGGCTCGGACACAACGTGCACAGGCTCGGGTCGGGCTTGATTATTTGGGCCTGATCTAAGCTCTACTCGGGTCCAGCCGTGACTTTACTGAGGTTCGCCCGGTGTGAGCAGCAGCAAGACGGTTAGCTCACCTCCCAGAGCCTCACGCTGAACCGCTGGAAAACTGATTTAAGGACCGTCATTAAATTACTTAGCCAACACAGTCTCATCCCAACTCGCCACATACTCCGACACAGAGGGGGGTATTGTCAATGTAGAGGGTCATCTGATAGATTTGAATGCAAATCCCTCATCGGCGGATTTTGACACAAGGGGGTTAGCTAACGTGCGGCTTGCCTGCGCTGATAGTTTCGGTTTCAGTTGATGCATTTTGTGTTACAGATGTTTATCTTGACTTGTATATATTTTTTTTATTAAGCTCCTGAGTATGTGGAATCGGATAACAAATAAATAAATATTTAATAAGAAGATGCATTTTCATTCAGGCAATCATTTATCGTGCATGGTGCATCACGTTGGCCAATCAACTACTTTAACAGTGATACATCATTGTATACGACGCTCCTTAGGACCAGTGCATTTTCCGACATCCCGCGTAAGTATTGCCTGCTATCTTTAATTAAAAATTAAACAGCATGCCCTCATCAAAAGCAAGCAAATTATGCTTTAAAGTTGTTGCCAGTTGTAGTTGTGTTTATTTGGTAATGTTTGAACGCACTGTATGCGATTTCATAGGATAGAGACACCATAAAACAACCTCTTCTTGCACCAAATGCAATTTGCTATATAAGGTGCTGCATATAGTTAGCTAAGAGTTAGCCAGGAGAACGTGCTTTTTTTCTAGAACGATGAGCTGAATTCAATTTAGTTTTTTGTCACTGAACTATCTCAGATTATGTGAAGTTCAAATCTGAATAAAAAATGTTGCATTCAAGTTAACCCTGGCACGTTCATGTCACAACGCCATAAATTGCCAGACTTCTATTAAATTATTTGCACTTTCATAACGTTAAACATCCATGGACACCAAAGATACCATATAATAGGGCTAGGTTAAGGATAATGTTATAGCTTTAATGAAATAAACTGAACGTGAACTAGTTCAAAATTGAAATGGTGTATTAAAAACGTGAACTTTTCATTTTTAATCTCTGTGAACTGAATTTTTATTTTTCATGTATTTATTTTTTTTTAATTTCATGTGAAGTATGGACTTTACTTTTGTTTTGTTCTTTCTCTTCCTATCTTACTCTCACTCTCCCCCCCCCCTCTCTCTCTCTCTCTCTCTCTCTCTCTCTCCCCCCTTCTCCCTCCCTCCCTTTGCAATGTCTGATCCTGATCCTGAGCCGAACCGGCTCCTGGAGGAGATGAGGGACCTTGTTGATCAGGCTGACTATCAGGCTCACCTCCAAAACCTCCAGCAGCTCATGAGCATGCACCAGGAGGCAGAACCATCTACCAGTCAGTCTTCCACCAGCCATTCCGCAAACAGCAAGCAAGGTGTTAGGTGGATTAAGAGGGACAGTGAGGGAAACATAATTTATGGCAGGCCCAGATCTTCCCGAAAACAAGCAGGTCAGATTTGTTTTACGTTCATTTTAATTAAAATGTAGACTTTATTTCCAGATCTAGTTAATCTTGGAATGGTATACAACTTGATCACAAGTCTTGGGTCTAAATTAGAACATATGTGGGGTTATCATTACATACCTGTGCCTAGCATCAAGGAAATTGAGACGCTAAAAAATTGTGTCATTGAGTGTAAAAAGCAACAGCTTTTTTGCTACAGCAGGTCCCAGTCACAGCCAGAGTCGGAAGACTGATGACTCTCATCAGTTCATGGCTCCTGAAACCAGTGGGGAAGTGACCAGCAGCTTTCTCTCAGTTACTGCTGGTATGTTCTTTATTTTGACTGCACTGGTGCAAAACAGTATGTTCATTGATTACGATAGGAATGTACATTTCATATTTTTGTGTTTGAGCAATAGATGGCAGCTATTACATATTTCAAAATGACCATTATTCAATGCCATTATCTTCTGTTGTTATAAGCCATTGTTTTTCAATATTGTGCATTGTCTTAACAGAGTTTTTCCTTCAAGAGCTTGAGCGCTAGCTGGGTAAGGAACTGTATCTGGCTGAAACATCACCTCAAGCCTCCACCGATTGGTCGACTCGAAAGAGTCTGATATCAGGGTGGTGGGCAAAAGAGAGACCCAGGCTTGTCAACACCATGGTGGGCAAACAACATGTGGCAACTCGAGTCTGCCAACAGTGTCAAGACCATCCAGCGGTTATCCGCTGTTGTGACTGCCAACCACACCCTTTCCTCTGTGGCCAGTGTGACGTCAGAGTTCATCAGGATCGAGTGTTCCACAACAGGGATGCAATGATAAATGGTTTCTTCCAACCATTGCCTCCGACAACCTGTGTTGTGGAAAGGGTTCTTACCCAGTGTGGTAAGTTGTAGTTTTTGAGAGTCCCCTCCTCAGACTATTTTTTTTCCAGTTATCACCTGGAAAACAAAATACTGATTTCTGATCATTCGATGAAGGTATGAAGTTAATTTCTCATACATGTTTTTTCTAAGAGCGTCTTATACCTTTGGAGATGCTGGCAAAAATATGCAGTTGTCGTGAAGGATCATCCAGTGTCTTCGCAGGAAAGTCCATAGTTGTGGTTACAATGAATGGTAAGAAGAACTTCGGGGGTGGGGATGGGGTCACTTAATTCTGTAGAAGTGGCTGCAGAATGTCACCCACAGTTATTTCCAGATCACACCCCATATCAACTGTCCGTCTCACTTTCTGTCACTCCTCACTGCCCTAACTGAATGAAAAGGGTAAGCCAAGCTTTAATAGGTTAAATGGTATTTTGCCACACCCAGAAGAGCCTAATTCTTTGTGGCATTAATTCAGCACGGTCCTTGAAGCATTCCTTAGACAAGAGCTTTGGGTCATATTAGCATGATGGCATCATGCAGATGCAGATAGTTTGTATGAGTGATGTTTGTTGCAAAATTGATTTTTAATGCCTGCAACATCAATTCGGGTTATTGGTGTTAGCACCTGTTCCTATTCCCTGGGATTTTATAGTTTTGTATTCTCTTCTTAGCTATTTTACAATTTAAATAATAATTAAAATTACAATGTGATCATTTTGATTGTTGTATTTTTCTATGTCGCTTTGGACAAAAGCATCTGCCAAATTCCATAAACATAAGCACATACCAGCTCGGCCATGCATTAACTTTTGATATTCGCCCTGTCATCCATTATCCCTTACAAACATATTTATTTCTTTTTCCAGGGCGACATGATCTCAAATTGCCTGAGATTCAATGCGAAGCATGCGAAGCCTCATGGAGTCCTGGACTGGATGACATAATATCCAATGACTACTGGCCTGCCACCTCTCACTTTTCTACAGTATATGCACTGGACATCCTTTTTTCTTTTGAAGAGGTGAAGATGACGGATCTACGGCATCTCAGAAAACGCTGAAGGCTCCTCCATGCCACTGTTTGTGGAAAACCTAATTCAGTCAGAACTGGGGGACATTATTGGCCTGGACCGGGACAAGAGCCTGGGAATTGAAAGAGCACACAGAGCGCTGGGCCCGCGGCCGCCTGCTGATGCCTCACCGCGCTGCTTGGAAGAAGAAAGTTTGTGTTCAAGGCAGGCGGGTGTTTTTCGACCATGATTATGCCGAGAGCGTACAGCAGAGGAGGAGAGAGTACACTCCGATTAAACAAGCACTTAAGGAAAAGAGGATCCGTTTCCAGACCCCACTGACCCGAATGCGCGTGCACCTTGACTCGGGCACGGTCACATACAGCAGTGCCGAGGAAGCAGCGGCGGACCTGAGGGAGCGGGGCTTTACCGTGGGACGAATACCGGCGAGGAGATCCAAGGACATCACTGTGGAAACCATAAACAAACTACTACGGTGGAGCACAGCCGGGACACGACGAATCGGCAACGCGCACGACTACCAGGAGAATATACCATGAGGCTGAAGGAGTTCCAAAGAGCCGACAGAGAGGATCCGGTGAGGGATGAGTAGTGAAGCCTGTCTCAGTTCCTAAGAAACTTTGTCTTATTCAAATTGAGCATAATGCTCTTTATAAACAAAACTTGTATATTATCACAAATTATGTATGGACTCGAAAAACAGGACCCTAGTAAATCCTAATATTATTTCTGACAATCTCCCTTTAAATTTGGACAGTAACAATAATCGATGCAAACTAAATGACATCTTAGCCACCTCATTCTTTCTCCCTTAGTATGTGTCGTCTACCAGACACTCCTCTTTTGTTATTTTTTCCTTTTCTCCTTGGAACAGCCGAGGGGCCCCACCTTGTGGCAGCTTCCCCCTCCTCACAGAGAGGTGACAGAGGTCCCTCTAAATTGGAAGCCCTGTTCGGTATTTGGACGATGTTCGTTACATGTTCTGTGAATGTTCTATTGTGTTTGTGCTATTTGAGGTCTGGGTTCACATTTTTGCAGGTACAGGAATACAGGTTTAAATTTGTTAATGATCATGCAGTATCACAATGTACAGTCATTGAATGTTAATGATATAAACAGCCCTAACCCCCCTAACCCTGATTTCGAACTCTATATGCTTCGAACTTGTTTCAGAACACAAAGACAAAGAAGGTAGATTCATTTTAATAAGAGGCAAGCTGGGATTTAAGGAAGTTACTCTGTGTAATGTATATGCCCCACCAGGTAGTGACCTTACCTTCTTCAAGAAGATATTCAGTCTGATTGCAGCAGAAACATATGGCACACTTATTTGAGCAGGAGACTTCAATATACTTTTGAATCCCAGATTAGATACAACCAATAGGATGAGGAAAAAGAGTCTCATAGAAAAGCGAATAAACAAGATGTTATAGGAATTAGGACTGGTAGATATCTGGCGGCATCTTCACCGATCTGATCAAGAATTCACATTCTATTCTGCAAGACATAATATTCACTCGAGAATCGACTACTTTTTTATGTTTAACAAAGATTATCATAGAGTGAAAGACTGCACAATTGGACAGAGGGACATCTCTGATCATTCTGGATTAAACCTAAAGATAAATTTAGATGGGAAACCAAAAACTACTCTATGGAGACTAAATTTGAGTTTATTGAACAACAACACATTTAAAGGTGAAATGGCAGATGAGTTAAATATACTATAAATATACTTGGAACACAATGATAATGGGGAGGTTAACCCAGCCATTCTGTTGGACGCATCAAAAGCCTGCCTTAGAGGGAAAATCATAGCTAAGTCCACAAGACTAAAAAAGATTAAAGCTGAAAAGTTGGTAGGCCTACAAAAACAACTAAAGAACTTGGAACAAGCCCACAGTATTAGTAAAGACGCTGATATACTTGAACAAATGAGACCAGTTAAACAGGAGATTGACAAGATTCTTAGTGAGGAAATTGAGAAAAAACTTAGATTAATGAAGCAAAGTTATTACGAAGCGGGTCCTAAAGCATGACAAACTACTTGCATGGAGACTTAGGAAAAAACAAGCAGAAAGTACAGTTCACAGAATCAGGGATCCCTTAACAAATAAGGTAAATACTAAATTGGAGGCTATCCAGAAAGCATTTGAAACATACTACAAATCATTATATACACAGTCTGATAAGGCAGACGAGTTAACATTTCAGACATTTCTGACCTCATTGGATCTCCCCTCCATTGGCAAAGACCAAAATGAAAAACTTTTGTCTGAAATCTCAACAGAAGAAATTGACAGTGCAATTTCAGGCCTCAGGACTAATAAATCAGCGGGCTGTGATGGACTCCCATCAGAATGGTATAAATGTATGAAAGAGTCATTGCTTCCCTTGTTAAAATCCTCTTTTAATTATATATTTAAAGGAGGAGCCCTCCCACCATCTTGGAGGGAAGCATTTATATCAATTGTACCAAAAGAGGGAAAGGATAAAACAGAATGTAAGAGCTATAGACCAATCAGTGTTTTAAACACAGATTACAAATTATATGCAGCCATACTGGCTAGGAGATTGGATACAGTGATGCCTTTCCTTATAGATAAGGACCAGACGGGTTTTGTAAGAAAAAGGGCAAACACATGACAACATAAGGAGAGTCCTCCATATTATTAATCACATCACTGATACAAAATTGAGTGCGGTTCTTCTCAGCCTTGACGCTGAGAAGGCCTTTGATTCGGTTGGATGGGACTTCTTATTCCAAGTTATGAGAAGATTTGGCTTCTGTGAATTCTGTATACAAAGTATAAGAATACTCTACTCCTCCCCGTCAGCGAGGATAAAAATTAATGGGAGTCTCTCAAACTCAATAATGCTACAACGAGGATGTAGACAGGGCTGCCCGCTCAGCCCATCACTTTTTAACCTTTTTATCGAACCTCTGGCCCAGGCTATCAGAGAGGAGTCAGCCTTGGAGGGTATCTCTATAGAGGGAATAGAAAACAAAATGTGCTTATACGTGGATGACGTACTTGTAACACTTAAAAATCCTGAATGTGGAATCCCACTGCTGAGGAAAATCCTCGGGAACTATGGGAGATTCTCAGGTTACAAATTAAACGAGCATAAAACTCAAGTTTTAGCCTTTAATTTTGCTCCTTCTCCAAAGCTGATGGAGGAACACCCGTTTCATTGGCATCAGCAGCACATTAAATATCTGGGAGTCCTTCTTACAAAAGACATCTCACAGTTGTTTGAAGTCAATTATAAACAGGTCAACAGGGCAGTATATGATGACTTGGATAGGTGGGGCTTGCTCCCCCTCGACTTCGGTAGCAGAATAAGGACAATTAAAATGAACATTCTTCCAAGACTTTTATACCTATTCACAGCACTTCCAGTGGAGGTGCCTCTTAAACAGTTTAGGGAATGGGACAGACACCTGTCAAGGTTTATCTGGAATAATAAAAAACCCAGAGTGAGATACTCAACATTACGGCTGCCGAGGGGTGGGGGGGGCATGGCCCTACCATGTCTTAAAGATTACTACCTGTCTGCTCAGTTGAGGCCTCTTGTGTGCTGGTGCAATCCGGCATATGAGGCTAGATGGAAAGACATCGAGCTGTCTTTAATGGACATACCTATACAGTCAGTTCTGGGTTGTGCTGGTAGAACTAGCCAGGCTCTCCAGCTTCAAAATCAGTTTGTTGTTCTCTCTCTGAGGGTATGGTTGGAGGTGGTGAAGAGATTTGAGCTACATGGAGAGATAAGATTGCTGAGCTGGCCTGCATATGACCCGCAGTTCCTCCCAGCATCACAGGACCACAGGTATAGACAATGGGCTAAGCAAGGTATTAGTGCCTTCTGTCTAATATTAACAAATGGAAGACTTAATAGTTTTGAGGACCTATGCCAGGTGTATGAGCTAGGCAAAGAGGACTTCTGTCGGTACCTACAGATTCGACACTTCTTCCTAAAAGAAATAAGACCCCCTGATCGTACTGGGCCCTCAAGAATAATACCGTTATTTATTGATGCTTATAAATCTCAAAATATGAAAGGTATCATTGGCCAATTATGCAAGGGTTTTTCCTTAATGAATAAAAATTCGAGCAACTATATAAGAGAGCGCTGGGAAAAGGAAACCAATATGGTAATCCCAGAGGATGTGTGGCTCCAAATATGGGAGACCCAGTCTTCCTCTACTAACTCCTTATTCTGGAGGGATTTCAGTTGGAAAACTGTTACCCGTTTTTTTATTACCCCGAACCAAAAATCTAAATTTAGTGGGTCTCAGTGCCCCTGCTGGAGGGGGTGTGGGTCAGTCCCAGCAGACCATGCTCACATTTTTTGGTCATGCCCTTATATTGTGCCTTTTTGGAAAGAAGTGGACCGATTGGTCTCAGAGGTCCTGGATCTGATATTTGACTTTTCTTTTACCTCAATGTACTTTGGACATATCCCTAAGGATCTCAGTAAGAGTGACTCATACCTTCTGAAGATTTTTTTGGTTGCTAGTAAGAAGGCGATTACAAAATGTTGGTTCCAGAGGAAACCCCCGACCATCACCCTTCTTACCAACATAATCAACTCTATATGCATTATGGAGAAAATGACCTTCACTACTCACTTACAAAAGGAGAAGGGAGACAAATATTGGAAAAAATGGGACTGTTATAACCATGTGAATTTATAATGTATATGTATACTGTAATTCCTGTATCTTTATATTTGTAACTAGACCTTCCAATGACCTGTGCTTGTACCTGCCCTTGCTCTGCATATGTAAAAATGCCAGACCTCACCCCTCCTTTATGTTCATATAAAAGCAAAAAAATAAAAGTATAAAAAAAAAGAAGAGGTGAAGATGGCAGCACCAGGGATGTCAAGCCAAGCCTTTTTAAGAAAGCTGGACAGACAGACTGTCCGCTTTGGCCGTGTAAGTATTTGTGGAAATAATCACAGAAGATACGTGAACATTAACACTATATTACACTACACTAACATTTATACACCTGTGACCCTTTGTCACGGTTCTTTAATTTTTTGTTCTCTTTTATTGTTCTATTTTCAAACAGACTGGAAACATCACAGCAGACAGCTTCCGGACAAGCTTTTTGGAGTGGGAAGCTGTCCAATTTGAAGTGGAGAAATTGTGCAGGGAGGACCACTTTGGCTACGTTCACACCGCAGTTACAAGTGACCTGAATCCGATTTTTTCGCTCATATGTGACCCATATCTGATTTGCTTTTGACAGTGTGAACAGCACAAGTCGCATTGAATCTGACATTTTCTAATCAGATTCAGGCCACATTTAAATGTGGTACTGAATCGGATACGTATCGGATTTTTTTGAATGCGACCGCAATCTGAACAGCCAGGTCGCATTGTAATGCGACTTTGACGTCATTCTGACCCGCGCTGCACTGTTTTGTAAATGAATGACAAATAAAGTTGATTGAAAAAAAAAGTGTGCCACAGGCGGGAGCCACGGACATAATCAAAACAAACATGGAGGACAGCGGTGAAGCAGGCGGCTAGTGGAGGGACAGTGAGGTTTTAGACCTCATAAGTATTTGGGGGGACGCTTCTGTGCACACACTGTTTTAGCATTAAGCCATACAGTCCCACGTTACCGGTTGCCGTTGCCAGATTTTATATTCTGGACTGATGGAAATGATCCCCTTAGGACAGACAGATGGATGTGCATGTTAATGTAAATACTGTATGTACTTTGAGTTTCACATTGATTACCACTCAATCCATGAAGTATGAGCATTTTTACTTACAGCAATATTGGCGGAGGCCACCACCCGCGCTGCATTCCTTCGGTTGATGACACCCTGCCCCCACTCACTCGTGTGGTGGTCTTTTGATTATTGCAGCTTAAGGTTTCTGCAAAGGGTTTTAAAACAGGCACTGCACGATTTACTATTGGCCTGATTCGGCACCTGGCAGTAAGGGCAGGAATTGAACTTTGGCTTTGTCATTCTGAAATGTACAACAGACACACAAACAAAATATCAATATTATACTGTATATAAAACGTTGATGCAAACACATGTATGCTCAAAAAAGACAAAGCATTCATGCACATTCAGGTGGGCGAGTTGGAGCAGTGGTTAGTATCCCCGACTTACATCCAGGAGACCATGTCGCTTTGGAAAAAAGCGTATACTACATACATGTCACCTTCACCTTCACCTAACAAAACCCTTCACAACTTGGACTCAAATTGTGGGGATTATATTGTAAGTCCTGATTGCTATGTTAAATTGAACACCTGACTCAAATGGCTGTTTGTTGCCCATCTGTGTGCAAAACTGAATAGGCCTACAGCTTGGGGATGGGCCTACTGAAATAGCATGCTGAATTTTCAAACTAACGGCCATATCCTGGCAATAAGTCCCCTCAAGTTTTAGATATTAACTTACTTTAACATCTACACCCAGCAAATAAGAGTAAAGAAATGTAAAAGTTACAGTTACTTATTTGGCATGCTACTGTAACAGTCGGAGTTATTGAATGTAGCGCCACTAGGTGGCGCCTCCTTTTGTTAAGTGGATAATGTAACCTGTACCTAGAAAAAGAGTTGTTGTACTTCCGCTACACCATGTGTAGCAATGCCGCCAGCAGAGTGAAGACCACCCTTTTATTTTATTTTATATTGTGATGTATCGGTGTAGGATCCTCGGACTAAGTGTGTCAGTGCATGTATGCGTGTGATAACTAGTGCCGTAGCGACCTGGCTTGGTATGGTCTGTAAGTTACAGTGGAATAAAAGTATGTGCGGAAATCCCACATGTTGCCTGCCATGTCGTCTGAGCTATCCGGAGCTAGCTGCCATTGCAGCAGACCATAACCTTCCCCTTCACCGACCACGTTACACTACTTTATCCTGAATATTGGCCTAAAAATTGACATTTTCAAGACATCAGTATGCTTAACTTGGCACTAATCAAACATTATCAAATGTTTGCTAGCTTAGAAGCACACTTAGCTAGCTAAGAGGCTAGCCTATATTGTGCAGCCTCATGCACATTTCATTTGGTGGAACGAGGTATTATATGTCTCTATCCCATAAAATTGATACAGTGTACTACCGACAATAACGGTGGTTTAAGATGTAGGCTAAATACAGTGCATTTTAAACTTATTGTTTGCATGCATGCTGTA
The DNA here is from genome assembly GCA_963678695.2 of Diplodus puntazzo. NCBI lineage: Eukaryota > Metazoa > Chordata > Actinopteri > Spariformes > Sparidae > Diplodus > Diplodus puntazzo. Next base: position 35,154,049 of record OZ023156.1, read on the forward strand.
ATTACTTCATAGACAGTAAAGTTTTACTTGCGTAGCAGAGTCGAAAAACGCAGTGATGGTTGGGATCGTTGTACAGGCCGTGTATACTGACGTGTCACCATCAACGTAGTTGGTCAACATAATGTAAGAACTTGCGCAAAATAAATCATCATAAAAAATATGCATTCTTCTCAATTTCCGCAGTAGGACGGAGTATTAGGGCCAGACTAAGAGAACAAAAATATTATTATTAATTTTTGAAATTTTGAGAATAAAGTCATAATATTACGAGGATGAAGTAGTCAGTTTATGAGAACTCCTCTCGTATTACCGTATTACGAATTTATTCTCGTTCTTTATTCTTGTAATATTACGACTTTATTCTCATAATTTATTTTATTTTTTTCCTCTTAGTATGGCTCTAATACTCCCTTGTAGTTATCCAACTCCACATACTCAGGAGCTAAATAAAAAAAAATATATATACAAGTCAAGATAAACATCTGTAACAAAATGCATCACCGGAAACCGAAACTTCCAGAGCAGGCAAGCCGCACGTTAGCTAACCCCCTTGCGTCGAAATCCACCGATGAGGGATTTGCATTCAAATCTGACAGATGACTCTCTGCGTCGGACACAGACGCAGAGAGTCATCTGACAGATTTGAATGCAAATCCCTCTGCGTCGGAGGTCGACGACAGGGGGACATGACCAAACGTCAGTATGTGACGAGTAGGGATGAGACTGTGTTGACTTAGCATAAATATATTAATACAAAATAATTGCAGTTTTTTCAATATCTTCCATGTCATGCGACCCAGTGACTCCAAACCAGCAGCAGATTGTATTAGTAAACTGGATGAATGAGACACAGCTCTTTTTATTGTACTTTAGTGCTTCCTCTATTTTATATGAATATTTATATGCAGAAATTATGATTTTTTTTCTCAGTAACTTCCATGTCAGGTGGCCCACTGACTTCTGCAACAGATTCTGTTTCCATAAAAATCTATACTAATAAAAATTAAAAAAAAGTTCTCTAATGTCTCATGTCTTAGATTCTGAATTTTTTTTTTTTTTTTTTTTTTAAATCTCACCAGCAGTCACCATTTAAAGGGTTATTTTTTAAAATTTTCTTCCGGGGGGGCATGCCCCAGGACCCCCCTAGTCTTGCTAAGTCACCAGAACAATCCAGGGGAAACACTGTTCTAAGAATTTTGGACGTGTCAGGCAAACTATTTCTTTCTTAGCTGAAGCTGACAACGGAACAAAATAAGTGTAAAGAGAGACATAGTGAAGCCATATATTCTCCTGCTTTTTTGTCCTTTGCCAATCACACCTATGACTAAGCATGATAGCCTTGTTCATCATAATGTGCAGCTTTGAAGTAGCTGGGAATATGATTAAAAGCATGTGGAAATGTATAAAATGGTATTCAAATAAGACCCCCACTTTTTTGTGTCCCCCCCACTTTTCAAACCGATGTTACGCCCTTGGGGCCAGGAACCAACTCCACATTGTCTCCACAAAGTCCTGTAGTACTTCAGCACTCTCCCCCGCTCACTGTGTCTGACCATCACATTGTCACTTTCTCTCTAACCTTTAAATTCACCACGTCCCTCGCCCCTACGCCTAACACAGTCACTACCTGCAGCAATCTGAAATCCCTCTCTCTCTCCGCTCTCTACTCTTCTTTTCTCACTACCATTTAACCTGACCGCATTGGGGAACACAAGACTCCTCTGCAACACAAGTGCCAAAGTTCAATGCTTATGCTCAGTGCTCAGTGCTTAGCTCAAACAAAGGCAGTGTTTCTTTTATAAAGCAGCACATTTGGTGCCCTAGATTCATCAGTCAAACAGAACCTTCGGAATCTGGGAGTTGTGTTTGATCCAGCAATGTCTTTGGAGCATCACTCCAAAAAACTGATCAGAAACTGTTTCTTCCAACTGCGGAACATCTCAAAAATAAGAACAATTGTATCTAGGCCTGAACTGGAGATGACTGTGCATGCTTTTTCGTCTCGCCTGGACTATTGTAACAGCCTTTTCTCATGTTTTAATAAGAAAGTGCTGGAACGTCTCCAAACCTTTCAGAATGCTGCTGCAAGACTTTTAACTCACACAAGTAAAAGGGCACATATCACCCCGGTCTTAGCCTCGCTCCACTGGTTGCCAGTTCATTTTAGAATCCATTTTAACATTTTAGACCTTACTTTTAGAGCCCTGCATGGACAAGCCCCCCGTTACATCTGTGACCTGATCCGACTCCACACTCCTTCCCGTAGTCTCAGGTCATTAGGCCAAATGCTGCTAGTGGTCCCTCACACTCATTTTAAGACTAGAGGGGACCGATCTTTTCAAGCGGTTGCACCTAGGCTATGGAATGATTTTTCTCTCTCTGTACGCTGCTTGAACACAGTCGACTCTTTTAAAAAGCACCTAAAGATGATTTTATTTGAGCGGGCGTACAGTTTGAACTAGGGTTTTAGAGCTGAAGGATTCCTCTCTTGTTGCTGTTTGTTTGTTGCTTTTTTATTGTTCTCCTCTCCTATTTATTGCGTTTTATTTGCCATCTGCTTTTATTTGTTGTATTTTATTTGTGAAGCACTTTGTGATTTCTATCTGTGAAAAGTGCTATATAAATAAAGATTACTTACTTACTTACTTACTTACTTACCATCTAAAGATCAATTTGCTCTAATGTCTACCAAGGAAACCTCCTCCATGCTGCTATCCTCCCTCTCCTCCTCTTTAGACGTTCTCTGTCCCTTCATCTCCCGACCGGAATAGTTTGGAACCACTGCACTAGATCACTAGGCTCTGCAATTACATCACATGGATTCTCTTACCGCTGTTATGCAGATGACACCCAACAGTTCCTCTCTTTTCCCTCATCCTCCTCCAACACTCACGTTGCAATGCGTATCTCGTAATGTTTGGCAGACATCTCTTCTTGGACTGCTGCGCATCACCTCAAACTCAACCTTAGTAAGTAAAACTGAACTCCTTTTCATTCCAGAGAAAGACTGCCCTTGCCTGGACCTGTCAGTCACTGTCAAGGATGTCACAGTATGATCCTTGACAATGGACTATATTGCGCCCCCAACATCACTGCTGTGGCCCGATCCTGCAAATTTGCCCTCTACAACATCCGCGGGATCCGATCTTTCCTCATAAAGGAAAGGATGCAAGTCCTGGTTCAAGTGCTGGTCATCTTCTGCCTGGACTACTGTAACTCCCTCTTGGCTGGACTCCCAGCCTCTGCGACTAACACTGCATGAAAAGTAGGATTTTCGTCAGTATGCGGCACTGTAAATTGTCGTGGAATTTCAGGTTTACGACTGCAAACGGCAATTTGCAGGCAACACCGAAAACTGACGTAAATTGTCGGAAACTGACGTGGGCCTTGCTTGGCAGTTGTCCCCCCATGACCCCCCTCCCCCTGATTCTAGGGGAGGCTTTAACATGTAAATGAAAATGCTGTGAGCTATACAAATGCAAATCAGGGTAGCAGGGGGAGTTTTACCTCAGGTTACCTTTTTCTAAAAGGTATTAACTTCATTGTAAGAAAATCTCTGGTATAAATAGATGAGGCCCAGTATAGTCTAATTATAGACTCTTACATTTTAGCTTGAATTGATTTATTCAATTAAAATATGCTAGATTAATTACTGTGTATGTCATTAGCAATGGCCAATGTTATGTAAAAAGATTATGTATTCTTTTTTCTCTCTCCTGAGACCAAGTTAAAGATAAAGCGCCAGTTGTTACGTTAAAATTTGCGCGACATATTTTGAGATAAATAAGATATTGAAATGTATAAATATTTTGTTTAAAATGTGTGACATTAAAATATAATTTCATGGGTTCTGAATGTTTAAAAGAAGTTAAAGTAATTCTTATTACGTGTGAGAGTTCATGACCTGTGAGAGTTTATACACTTTCGGGTTGACCGAGCGTCAGTGACGAGGAAGAAGAAGCGGAGAGTTAATGGCGTCGAGCAGCTATCAGTGGACTGTGTGTGTCCGTCAGTGTCGTGTTTTATCACTAACGCACTGTGAACTGTTGTCGGACGCTGTGAGTGTGTGAGCTGGACTCTCCATCGCAGTCGAAGTGTTTGTGTTTTATTGGACACGAAGCAAGTTTGGCTAAGCTAGCTAGCCGGAGCTAAGCTAGGCTAGCAGGAGCTAGGCTAGCGGCCCGGCCATTGTCGAGAGGAGGCCTGCGCTGACGGGAGGAGCTTTGCCGGGTCGCCACGGAGAGTGACGCCAAAGAAGGGCGCATCGCTGCTGCAGAGGGACACGGAGGTTTATCGCTACAAGCATTTTGTTTTCACAGACTAACCTCGCCTCATAACCAGGCTGTGACCTCCTATTAGCTCGGAGCTTTGTCTGCATGTCCAGATTTACATGATGCTGATAATGACGCCATCGTGTGTAAGTAACGTTTACTGTTTTCTCCTTCCTTGTTTAATTTTACTGTGACTTACGTTTTCTTTATTCATACCACTGTCATTTAATTGTTTTCCAGCTGCCTGTAAGACATTACGGGACAGTACGCAGGAGCTTCAGGTACAAACAACCAGATCTTGCATCGCAGGCGGAAGCTGTGAAGAGTTCAGCTCGGAGTCGATCGAGAAGAAAGACGGTAAGACTTATTAGATTAGATCCGTTTTGGTCAATGTGACTATTATTCGGGTGCATTAATAGATGTGTTGTGTCCATACGCAGTGCATCGCGCAGTACTGATCGTCCTTATTGATTGTTTTTACAGCTGCTGAAAGCGAGACAGAGTGCTAGCTGAGGATGAGGTGGACTTTTGGAAGTGCGCCGCCATGGACCTGATGTCTGAGGAGGAAGAGGGCGGGGTGTGTGGATGGAGCCGGGAGCTCACCGAGCTCTGTGCCACGCTGCAGTCGAGATTATTGAGGCGATTCCGAAGTACAGAGCGACGCACCAAAGACGTCTGCAAAACGGACCGAATTCAGACAGAAGGCCAGCAGTTACCTCCAGCCCCGAGGCGGCAGACAGACACTTCAGGGTGCTGCAGGATTTTGGGCTTCTAGTGAGCTTCCTGTTGTTGTGTGGGCAGATTATGCTTTGTACATAGTTGTGGTGTGTTTGTGTTAATAAAGCTCTTTCTTTGAATAAACAGCACCTTCCTGGCATTTTCCTTTCCTCAATAAATTCATTCATGTCTTTGATGATATCATAAATAGAAAATAAATATAAATATGAATATAAATATACATATATATATATATATATATATATATATATATATATATATATATATATATATATAAATATGGGTGGGGTTTACATTTATAATGACCCAGGTTGACCAATAGTGACAGATCTGCCAGCCAGAAACTGCATCATGTGTTTAAAAGTAGTGGTTTCATCCAATACTGAGTGAGGAAATTCAAGCCAGCCCACACATTCTCTGGCCAGGCGTGGTTTCGCTGCTATTCATATGCAAATTAGAGCCGTTCGCACCTCCGGGAGCTCCACATACGTCATGGTTCGTTTCCGACAATTTGTGAGACAGTGAACGTGGTGTTTGCAGGCTGTAAATTGTCGTTAACTGCCGAAAATTAGAGAGATTTTCGGGCGCTTACGGGGACGAAAATCCCACTTTTCATGCAGTGTAAACTGTTGCTGCATAATCAGAACGCCGCAGTGGGCCTTGTTTACAATCTACCCAAATTCCCATGGGACCCCCCTCCTTTGTGACCTCCACTGGCTTCCTGTTTCAGCCCACATCCAGTTCAAGACGATGGTGCTGGAGTTCAAAGCCGTCAATGGAACTGCACCCGTCTACCTCCAAACACTAGTCAGACCACACGCCCCAGTGCAAGCACTCCGCTCTACTACATCAGCTGGCCGGCTGGTACCGCCATCGCTGAGCGCAAACAAAGCCCGCAGCGAAGTTGCAACTCTTCTTTGTTTTGGCGCCTCAGTGGTGGAACAAACTTCAAACCAATGTCAGGACAGCGGAATCACTCTCCCTCTTCCGCAAAAGACTCAAGACTCATTTGTTCAGACTTCACCTTGACCCCACATAGCATGATGCTGTAAAAAAGAGGGGTGCACTCTCCAGAACTTCTGGAGTTATGGAACTCTCTTCTTTGTTGGATGGAAATGCTGTAAGGAATGATCTTCTCTAGTCCCTTACATGACCACACATTGAGCCGGTTCACCTTAACATCAACATAACTTACTTTCAGACTTTGGGATAGCTGATGCTGTTACACTGTGATAGCATGGCAATGCTTTTCACAGCAGCTTGCAGCAGTGCAATACTGAGCCAATGGATATATAACAAAGCTACAGTGAGATGCCTGAAACCTTATGCATTTCTGCTTTTTTGTGTGTATTTTACTTTGTTACAGAGCAGTTTAACATCCATATGTTTCATCCTAAATGGTGTTTTCTGTGGCCATTGGACCTGTTTCTACCTACACAAAGACACACAGATACTGGTATACCATCTATGTAAATAGATTGATTTAGCATGCATTGGAAGGTGGAAAGAGTGTGAGCAACAACGACCTCCTTGCAAGATAGAGCTGAAAGAAAAGAAACACACCTGGCCTCCAAATGAGACGTGTGTGTGCGCGTGTGTGTGTGTGTGTGTGTGTGTGTGTGCGTGTGTGTCTTTAGTGTTCCTCTTCCGTTTTCTGCCCTGGAAATAAGCTATTTCCAATATTAGATAGCACTATAGAGGTGTGAAGTGCCACCTCTCCCCATTCAGAAGAAGTTTCCGCCTGTCTGCCTCCTGTATATTGTTCCACTTCTCTTTCTATCATTCCTTCTCCACCCCCCTCTGTTTCACTCACTTTCTCTCTCTTCTCTGCTTTGTTTATCCGTCTCTTGTTTTTTCTTTCTCTTCCTCATTTTTGTTTTACCCTTTATGTCTCTCTGCATAATAGTGGTCTTTGAATCCCCCTACTTAACCACCCTATTTTTCCTTTTCCTCACCCTATGTCTGTCTTTACTCCATCCCTTCTGTCCTTCACTTTCCCTCTTCGGCAAAACAACACACAGGTTGGATGAGTTAATGATGTGCTTGTGCTTGAATCTGCCTTCACTGCATATTCACCACAATATTTGCCATATTCTTATTTATTTCCTGGGAGATTTTACATATTCCAAGATCTCCAAATGATCTTTTGTATTTGCATTTTCATTTTTCTCTCTGTTTTTCGGCAGCTGTGCCTCTTCTTAGAGAGGAAATGTGCTGACTTGCTCTCCTGCTAAACTCATGGCTAGTAGCTAGTAGGGGAGAGTGTCAGCCAAATGACTAAACTGTAAACAGTAATGGTGCAAACACTTTCTAAAATGTTTTCATTATTAAAGGCAGAACTTTTGACACACTGGCAGAACTTAGCGGTAACATACTTGACTCCAAGTATAACTGTGTTTAGAATTGTTTGAGTGCAGGTTGTACAGTTTGTATCCATGCATATGTATGCATGTCTTGTTTTAGACATGCATATATTTCTGCTTACTGAGCGTAAACACATGGATTCAAATGTGTGTACTTTTATTTATGCAAAAGAATCGGATGACCTTGGTGATAGAAAACGTCAAAAATTGTTAAAACATTTGTAAGACAATTAAAATTGATAAAACTACTCTACTTCATTATATTAATACATTGTTGTCAGTTCAGTTGAATTGTGGCTTTATTATTTGCCTTGCCTGTTGTACCATTGTTGCTAATATTGTTCTCAAAATCAAAACCACATTACACCCTGGGTAAGTCGCCAGTTATTCCAGCATTTTACCACAGTGTTAATGTCTGTATCAGTAGAATATGTCACATCCATCCATGAATTATCTAAAACTTTTTCAGGGTCACTGCCGATTCCAGCTGACACCCTGGATAAGCTGCCAGTTCATTACAGGGCTGACATATAGGGACAAACAACCATTCAGGCTCACATGCACACCTACGGACAATTCTGAGTAACCTAACCTTACTTAACCTGTTTTTGGATTGTGGGAGGAAGCTGGAGTACCCGAAGGGAACCCACGCAGAGAGGACAGAATGGGAGAACAAGCAAACTCTGCACAGAAAGGCCCTGCCCCAGCCAGGTCTTGAACCCAGGTCCTTTCTGCTGTGGGGCTGTTATTCATAGATTTCTGAGAGTACTGTAAGTTACATGGAATCTTTCTCCAATGAGGAGGCACATTTATATTTTTAAATGTTATGCTTTCTGTTGTTTTTCATAAGAAAATAAAATATAAATATATCCACATATTGAACATGGGTTCTGTTCAGACATCTCAGACAATGTCACTGATGCTCTGCAGTCCATTAGAAACTACGCTTTCCACATTTCTGCCATTCTCATATGAATGGTGCTTTTCCGAGTTGAAAAATATTGAACTCAAGCATCGGCATTATCACCTGTCGCTGTGTCAGCATTATGATACTATTTCGGCGTCCTTCTGATCCATACAGATGGATCGGCGCTCAACAGCTGAGAACTGGGCACTGATCAACCTCAGGTAGCGCTGGAAGCTGCAGTCACCCAGACGCAGCTCCAGATGGTGAAATTGACTGAGTTGAGTGTCGCACGAGTAATAAATGATAAATAAATGTTAATAATCCTGCGATCAAACTTACAATACACACAATAGGATTATTTTCTTTGCATTTGGTCTGAACAGTAGGGCCATACACAGCAAAAATTGGAGTGTTGAAATTTCAGGGTTGAACATCTCCGAGTTGATTTCCACTCTCATAGTGTAATTTTAACACATTCTGATTTAAATGGTGTTCAGTGTTGAAGTTATTTGACAGAGTTGATCACATCAGTGTTGCCTAACTCTGCAGAGATGTAATGAAGCTCCGCCCATGCATTTCACTCTTTGGTTGGAGTCGGAGCCATTTTCCTCCTCTCATGCAGCTCTACACGGTAAGTGCAATCTAAGTCAAACTTACTGAAACAATTATAAATTGATGCTGTAAACTGCAGTATGTACAAGGAAACATCTACGGAGAATATATGCTTCACAAAGCCTTGTTTGTTGCCAGGACTGAACAGCAAATTTGTCCAGGTGATTAACGTTAGCTAGCTAACGTTAGCAGTCTATGGTAATGTTAGCTAGCTAACCGTTAATGTTAGTTACTAAAACCGTCTCCAACTTTATCACTGATGATTTAACAACAATTAACATGCAAGCTCAAAGCGATGAAAAACAAATCTTCATGGTTTTTACTGTATAAAATCTTGTTTGAGGCTGGAGCTAAAGGTCTTTTTTTTTGCCTTCACTGCTTTCGTGGTTGAACATCAAAGGGGGCACAAAAATCATGTCTCAACATGCAGACACAGGTGTTTCACGTGTCTAGTTGTCTGTGTCTGACTTCGCTTTATTTTTTACGTCTTCTTTTAAATGTTAGTTTACTTTGTCAAACTGTCTTGCATGTCTCAGTAAAAATGCTGGTCCAGGTGAAGTACAGCCAACAGCAGAAGTATGTGAAGTTGGATGAGGTTGAAGGACGGTTTGACTTTCTGCAATTCCATGAAAAAGGTTGGCTTGGCTTAGGAAAAAGGTTTAAATACACCCATATTATTTTAAAACCACATTCTGCAAGCTCCTTAATGTCTTAGACTCTGATTTCTTTACATGTCTGTAGCAGACTCTTTCATAAATGGGGGTAAATTGCTAAACCTTTTCAGTTCTGCAATGTGTGCCTGATAGAATGTAAAGCATAATATACACCAAAACAGTCAATTAAAAAAAAAAAAAAAAAAAATCATCAATTTTCAAATTTGGACTTAATAGGGAATGGGTTTTGTGAGGGAAAAATGCTCTGGGTCTATTTAATGATTGTACAGTGGTGGATGAATGTATTCACTTCACATGAACAGTCATTCTGTGACTCAAGCTTCAGCTCAAGTGCATCAACTATAATCTTAGATGAGGTCCCAAGCAAGAGACAAAGAATTGAGGATACACGTGATGCAGTTTCTGCTAAACAGGTTGGAACAAAGCTTGATTCTCATGACTTTCTTAACACTTTCACATTTTTCTTTAGTCTCTAGAAAAGTTGTTTATCACCATGTTTTGCATTCTCATGTTTTTGTTTTGTATTAGTTTATTGAAGCTGTGCAAAGAGGCAAGTCTGGTGGTGAAGAAGTACTACAGGAGTACCAAACAACAGAAACCCTAACAGATGCCACAAGAAGACAAATGGTTAACATACTGGTGGCTCATATGGTTGATAATCATGGGTATGTGTGTTTCATATTCTTTTTATTTGTGCCAAATAACTGCATGGCCAGTGCATAAATTTAGATCACTAATTTAATATCTCCTCTCAGGCACCTCCCCACTAAAGCAATCAGAGAAGAGTATGCTCTTGGGATAGTGATGCTGTTCCCTTCCCTCAAGGATCCATATGCCAAGAAAGGCTATGTAATAGTCATCATTATTGTTTGCATGACACTTGCATGTCATACTTGCATGCTGTGACACAAAGCTGTGTGCATGACATTGACGTTTGAATTATCAGAGATTTCTTACGAGCCGAGTATGACAACGCATTTAATTTTTTTAATTTCAGGAACACTTCTATGATGCTTCAAGCAGCACAGGATACATTTCTTGGCGTCTGAAAACAGTCCAAAGGAAAATTCGTAGAGGATCTGCACTGCCACCAAATAGCTCTATTGACTTTTCTCCCGAGGGCCCAAATTTCCAAAGGACTGTTAATGTTGAAAGGCAGCTTGATGGGGATGCTTGCCAAGAGGCCATGTCTTTGCTCAACCATACCACGGACAATTCCCTAATTTTCCAGAAGATGAGAGAGACCTTTCAGCACCGCCGGAAGCTTGTTAATGATCTAGGCAGAAGTGTTGATGTCCTCTCCACCTTCCCAAGATTCCTGAATACAAAAGTATTGGTAAGTTTGGAATTAGATGTTTGGAATGGCTTGAAATTTGAAAGTATTTCCTGTAGTAGAAGTCGAATATCTTCTTTCTTAAAGGTGGATCAAGACTTCACTCTCCTGTTTGATGATGAGACATCCTACAGGCTGCTTCAGAAATGGGATGTGTTCTTCAAGCCAAATGTCATAAAAGAGGCTAAGTGGCTTACTTCCACACTAGAGTTGCCTCGCTTGGTGAGGTCAGCAGAAAGTCCCCCAGGAAGTGATTTTGATGAGGCAACAAGTGAGTTATATTTGTTGTTTGTGTTTGTTTTAAAGCATTTTCTATAATTGCAGTTACAGTTGCTTCATTCATTATTTTCATGACTATATGATTACATTTAGGAAACAAGAGTACCTGTGAGATACTAGATTTATTCTTACTATATTGTATTTGTTTATTTTATGTATCTCTGAAGGTTGATCTGATTTTTGGAATAAATATAAACAATGGATGGATGACTGTTTAAAACTATCTCTATCTAGCACTTGTGAATTTCTACACATTCTTGCAGACAACAGTGTATAACATTGATGTGGGGAAAATGAAGGAGTCACTCAGAGTTAGAGACTTGAGAGCCAGACTACTTAACCAGCAAGTAGCACTCTCATTACGTGAGTAAGAGGCTAAAACAATGCTGACCTGTTTCATGTGTCAGAAACTTTATCCCAGCACTCAGCAGTTGATTTCACATTTAAGAGTTGAACATAGTCACTGTTCTGGACCAAATTCAAATTGTTTTGTTCTCAGCAAGGCTGTAGGCATCAGTTCCTAACATATGCAGGTTTTCGGAAGCACCTTAGTGTTCATAGCAATGTTCAGCAAATTGCTCAAACTTCAGCTGTTGCTTGTTCCTCTAGTGAGCCAGTTGCAACTTCATCTCAGGCACATGCTTTGGAGGATGAATTTAATCCCCCAAATCAATGTAGCTCTTCCAGTGTTTCTTCTTAGAGCAATGATTCAGGACATACTAAAGATCCAACCAGAGAAATGTGTGCATCCATTGTGGCCAAATAACAGGGGAGTGGGATTTCCAACAGTTTGGTATCCTCAATTGTGGGAGATTTGGAGGAACTAACAAGTAAGCTTTGCTCACAAGCAAAGAATACCATTATTTCTGCTTTACCTATAATTGACCCCAACATATCTGTGATAAATGAATCTTTTGAAAAAATTGAAAACCTGTTCACAAATCTGAACACAAAATGGAAACAAAATAAATACTTCAACCAAAAATGAGGAGTTGTCGAAATCCGGACATTTGTGTTTTACTAAAGAAGGTGTGTAGATCAGAGCCTGACACTTAGACTGAATTTTTTGATGGAAGTTATTTTAAAACCCACTCTTTGTTTACAACAAAAAGACATGCATTACAAATTCAACCATACTATGATGATTTTGAAACAGCCAATCCCCTTGGCTCCAAACGTGGACTTCACAAAATTGGCTGTCATTTCCGTCGCCGTTGTTTGATTAAGAAAAATGACACTCAAACGGTACACAGTGAGGATGATCCTAAGGTGATCCTTTGTGGAAAATATATGTTTGAAATACATTGCCAGTCTCTCCAGGAAAACCCACAATTGAAGTCACTATATGGTTTGAAAAAAAATTCTACACTTAAATCATTGAAGTATTTCCATGTTTGTAATAACTATTCATTTGATATAATGCATGATCTTCTTGAGGGTGTGGCTCAGTATGAGATCAAATTGCTTTTTGAATATTTCACACAACACTTTATGTCAGAACAGGACTTGCTTTCCAGGATTTATGGTTTTGATTATTGATTTTAAGAACAAAAAAACATCCCACAAAGATTATTTTGAGTGCTGGCAAATGGCATTGGTTTGAATTCTGTTCAGACATTGTGTCCTGTGAAAAACATCCCACTGTTGTTTGGTGACATTATTCCTGCAGGAAACAAAAACTGGAATTTGTTACTGTTATTACTTCAGATAATGAACATAGTTTTATCACCTTCTCTCACTCTAGGTATGACAATATATTTAAACCATTTGATTGTTGAACACCACAAACTATTTAAGCACTTGTATCCACATAGAAATGTGATACCTAAGCATCATTTTATGATCCATTACCCATCTTCTATAAAGAAAATTGGCCCCTTGTTACATATGCGGTGTATGAGGTTTGAAGCCAAACACAAGCTGTTTAAAGATTATTTTGGACATTTCAAAAACATAACCAAATCACTTGCTAAAAAGCATCAAATGGCCATTGCTTATCACTGGGAAACGTTCACCCTCAAACAAAATGAATACGGGCCAATTAAATCTTTTTCCCTCAGATATGAGAATATGGTCAACAATGAACGTTTGAAACTATTTTATCAAAAGATGTTTTCTCAACTAGTTGGATCAAAGTTGATGGTGTAACATATAAAGCTGGACTTGTTATTTGCAGTGCAATAGATGATATACTTTTGGTTGAAGATTTTTTTTTTTTTGGCAAACAAGCTATTGACAGAGAATTTTGATCAGCATCATCATGCATTCAGAGTATTATTTAGTAATATTTTTCAGAAGGTAAATTATAATCTCATCAATAATACTATTAATAATACCAATAGTAATAATACTTACGATCAAGTGATCAGCAGGAGGAAAAACTGCGTTTAATAGCTTTTCTGAATGATCCAGCATTTACCACTGACCTATTCCGCACCACCTTTCCTCCCAACAAGCTCTGCTTTGGTTGCAAATTTGCTCTGAAAGTCCCATTCCTGTGCTGCTTTATGAAATCAGATTGATGAATATATCTGTAATGTTTGTATTTGACGAACCTATCCTGCTATTTCTATTTTAGATTCCTATTTTCATTCCTTTTGATAAGCATGGTGGAAAATATATGTCATTTCAGGCTAAACATTTCTACGAATAGTGGAATGCTGTCATTATGTGGTGTTATGGCCATGGGTAATGATGCAGAGTAACTGCTCCAGCACTGTTGGAGAATATTGGCTGACTTCACAAAGAATCCATTTCTCCACATGGCGGAATAGTGTTTAGAGACCCCAATATTTATGATCATCTGTTCTTTGATGGTGTCTGCATCTGCAGTGTGCATCTGTCTACCTCCACTGCATCTGCAGTGTCTGTCATCTGACATGTTTTTCTTTGAGTGCATGATTAAAAATGTCCGAAAGAGACCCCAAATCTTTTAACCTTTAGTTTAAATTCACAGGTAAATCAGAAAAGCAATGTAATATATTGCCACATTTGACACTGTAGATCATGACATTTTAATTGACCGCCTCAAAACCTGGGTTGGCATCGAGGACACTGCACTTAGTTGGTTTCATTTTACCTTTTAGAGAGAACCTTTGTGGTCACCATAGGTAATCATATATCATCTACAGCTCAAATAACCTGTGGTGTACCGCAGGGTTCAGTTTTAGGTCCGATTTTATTTTCTATTTACATGCTTCCACTAGGCCACATCATCCCACAACACAACGTCTCTTTCCATTGTTACGCAGACGACACACGGATATACCTTCCGCTGAGACCGCATGACTCGAGAAGCCTGGCTGCTGTCTTAGACTGCCTCAGTGATATTAACTGTTGGATGGCACACAACTTTCTTCGACTTAACAAGTCAAAATCAGAAATCATCTTGTTCAGTCCCCCAAACACAGACACCAGCCTCATTACAAATAGCCTTGGTCCACTCCCCAGTAACATTAAACCCACTGCTAGAAACTTGGGAGTCATATTCGATTTAGATCTCACCGTCGACAAACACATTAAAACAATTGTCCAGTCCTGCTACCTCCAACTCAGAACCATCTCCAAAATCAAACCGATACTTTCTCATCCTGATTTGGAAAAAGTCATTCATGCATTCATTTTCTCCAGACTAGACTACTGTAACTCCCTCCTCTCCGGCATAAATCAAAAGTCTCTCTCCTGCCTCCAACTGGTCCAGAATGCAGCAGCTAGGCTTCTTACAGGTTTTAACAGACGACATCACATCGCCCCAGTTTTAGCTTCTCTTCACTGGCTCCCTGTTAGTTTTAGAATTGATTTTAAGATTTTACTGATCACTTTTAAAGCTAGTCTTGGCCTGGCTCCAAGCTATATAACAGAAATGT
Organism: Diplodus puntazzo; assembly: GCA_963678695.2. Lineage (NCBI taxonomy): Eukaryota > Metazoa > Chordata > Actinopteri > Spariformes > Sparidae > Diplodus > Diplodus puntazzo. The sequence goes on from OZ023156.1 coordinate 35,169,092, forward strand.
TGACCCCATATGAGCCAGTTCGCAGCCTTAGATCCTCAGGTGGGGGACTCCTGGCAGTTCCAAAGTCAAGGCTTAAATCTAAAGGTGACCGAGCTTTTTCTGTCATTGCCCCGCGACTTTGGAACGACCTACCTGAGGAGATAAGGCTTGCAGAATCAGTAACTTCTTTTAAACCACTTCTTAAAACTCATTTTTATAGACTTGCCTTTTTGTGATGTTGTCTCCTTTTAACTTTGTAATTTTTAAGTTTTGAGTTTTAATGTATCATTTATTAATTTTTCACTATTTTCATCTTCCCAGTGTTTGCTGCACTCTACTCCATTATGTATTTACTTACCGGTCTAAGATTCCTTATCTGTTTCTATTGTTCGTATATGAAATCTTTTGATTGCTCTTATTAATTTGAATTAACGATGAACTATTTCTATTCAATTAGTTTGCTCTACATTTTTCAACTGTAATTTCAATTGTGTTCCTTTTAATTGTTCTGCTTTGTTTGTCAAAGCACTTTGTAAACCTTGTTTTTAAAAGTGCTATATAAATAAAGTTATTATTATTATCATTATTATTATTATTATTATATGCACACTACCACATTAAACATAGGAATGTGGTTAAAAGTAATTAATATTTGATAATTTCATAAAAAGTCAGCTTCCACAGAATTTAATTTGCCCACGCAGGATTATATTATTGAGACTTTCTTCAGAAATATTAAGAATGGGAGAATGTACAAGCTGCCATCTGAGCTAGAGCCTTGAACAAACCCTAAAGGTAAAGGAGTTGCAGCTTGGTTGATAACTGCAAAAACATTCAGGGACTACCATAAACTTACATCCGATACATTGACTGTGAACCTTGCACAAAAGTGCGTCGACAATTATAAACCCATCGTTGACATTTATCGGCATTAAATCTTACTGGCACATGTGAAGAGTTTTCTTGGAGATAAATTGCACCTTGGCTGGAAAGTGGACGAGATTAGACTGCAGCAGCAGGGGGCAGAACCAAACAGCTGGAGAGTTGAACAGTTTTCCAGCAGCCTTAAGTCTGTACAGGAAGTCACAGAAACACTCACATCCTGTTAGATCTAATTCCAAACTCTGTCAATGGATCAATCATATTAACACTTAAATCATAGCACTTGAGGTATCCTTGATGAATAGCAGCTATTATACACAGGCTTGAAAATTGTCTCTTTTTTATCTGTCTTACTTTATGGACGGTGATATGTTGTGGTTTCTTTCTTGTGACAAATGCATTTATTGTAAGTCGCTTTGGAAAAAAGTGTCTGCTAAATGCCCTAAAAGTAAATGTAATTGTAAATGTAATCAACCTCAATTTTGCATACATTCTCCCATAAATCACCTTCATAAAAGTCTGCTGCCATCCAGACTCCATGAAATAATCATTCAAATTACCTGGAACAAGGCTGCTGCCTATCTAGATTTAGCCTGCAACCTACTATGACAAACCAAATAAGTATTTACACACAAAATAATGATAGGTCTAAGTAAGCCAGAATACATATTTTTGCATAGGAGGTGTCAAAAAGACAAATTGATTCTTTTCCTTTGCATTTTCGGGTCATTAACGCTAAGATGTGCAGCCATGTAGCTAATCATTTTCCATATATTGACGTAGATTTTGAACAGTATATATGACTAGACTTAAATAAATGGGGTAACATTATCCCTACCTTTACAGAACTTCAGCTTTTTAGCAACAATAGCTCCAGCCAGCACTTGTGTTATCGATTAGAGTCTAGACACAACCCCCATTCTGTCTGGCACTGTAGTCTTGGATCTTGCTATTTACATGACACTAACCTCTGGAAGACTTCAGCCAAAAATCCTTGAACAGTAACACCTACAATTAACATCAGTTTTTTTTTTTATTCTTTTTGTAAGGATACATTTTTATAACATTTTTGTGACCATAAATCCTTCATACTTTACTGGGAGTTTTTATCTGTCACTTTAAATCTGCATAGACTACTGTCGGTAAGCCTTACTGCAGAGCAAAGACTGTACTGAAAATTTGGTCTCTTCAAAAACCCCAGTGATTGAATGCTGGATGAGGTCCTACCAATATAAAGCATCTCTTGAGAGCACAACTTAAAGGTCTTGTGTAAAGGTTTTAGTGGCATGTAGTAATGTGGTTGCAGATTGCACGTGTGGCTTTGTCAAGGCGATCACCAGGAGAATTGTTCTGGCATGTTAAATGTTAAATTTAAAATGGGTTTATCAGAGAGAAAACAATGCAGGGCAACACAGGGCCCCCAAGAACTGTAGATTGTGATTGACTGTGGAGATTGACCTGGACTGATGTTGATGATTTCCGGCCTGAGTTATTATGCCAGTTCACCTCTGGCAGTGCAACATGGAGGACTCTCCCTCTCTCTCTGAAAAAATAAAAGGCTCAGGTAATGAATAGGGGTGAGCGGATCGATCCAAATATCGATAGTATCGATACCAAGGTGAGTATTTGTATCGGATCGATAGTAGCGTGATGAGATCGATATTTTAGGTTGGAGTTTCTCTCTTCTATAAACTCAGCAAATCACTTGTATTTCTTCACAGAGTTTGTGTGAGCGCAGCGTCTTTCTTAGTCCTTAAGTGCAGCGCTCCTCTCCACCTCTCTCACTCTGCTCACTCAGCTTCACTGTTACTGGAACTCAAAAATATATATTTATATTAAGATATATAGCCTGCCTCAAACCTGAAGTATGAATATGGCAGAATATAATAACCCTTTTGTGTATCTGTTGAAGGAACATTAGTATTCCTATTTAGGCTACATGCAGATACATAAATATAATTTTCTTATTTGGCCAAAATCTTTGTCCTGTGGTTTATCGTTATCATAATCTTGATCAACTAATTAAAGGCAAAAGTACAAAATCATTTAATGATCAGGAATTTTCAAGTAAATCAGCATCAGTTTCGGCAATACTGGCCCTGTAATTACTTGGTATCAATATTGACTTAGTATCTCAATGTGTTGACTTAGGCCTATGTCTTGTTTCCTCATATGTGCCAAAGCAACAGAGGCAAGCTGGGGAGACAAGGCTTAGCAGACCTAAATGGATACCATCATTGAAGACTACTTTAGATGTGGATTCACAAATCGTGAAATTTTAGCGCTCTTGGAGGAATCACATAATATCAAACTAAGCCTTCGGACTCTAGAGAGAAAGCTACAATGGAACTAGATTTGGCGGAGACGAAATAAGACAGATGAAGCTGAAGTGGCATCCTTCACTGACCAACAGCTACAAATATCTGGTAAACAGCACGGATACAGATGGATGCAGCAGAAATGTTGGCTGGCTGGGATAATTAGAGAGAGTTACAGAGAAACTGTGCGTTAATTGATGCGACTGATAGACATAAAATAAGGTAGATCTGCGTGCACACAACCATTTGAGACAGCAGATATATGTCAGTTGAGGGCCAAACTATGTATGGCATATAGATGGGTACGATAAATTAAAGCCAACACTGCAACATGTGTATTCTCAGTGCCGAGATCTAACCTGACTTTCTGTGCACATCCGTTGTTTTCGATCACAGCATCAATAAAATAACCTGCGATAATACAAGGGTCACTGTTGGTTTTGTATGCTTTTGGCCACATCCTTTTTCTTGAATAGCCATCTATGCAACCACTGATACATATGCCACATGGCTTTAATTTATCGTACCCATCTATATGCCATTCATAGTTTGGCCCTCGACTGACATACATCCGCCGTCTCAAACGGTTGCGTGCACCAAGGACGAAATTTTGATCTCAGAGGTGGGGGGGACTCTTTCAGTTCACTGTGTTTTCTAGTAGTTCTTTTAGTTTTCTATTGCTACTTTTAAGTTTACTGTTCCCTTTTTGACTGGTTGTGAAGCATGTAGCAAAACATTGTCACCCACTTCTGTGTTTCACCTTGTCAACTTCACTTTTGGAATATATGGTAAACAGACCTCATTTTATAGAGGAAAAAACTTAGTTTCACAATTCTCATGAGTTTGGATGTATAAAATCACATTTGTAATCTGAGGTTTTACTATATGTTCCCCTAAATCTTTCATTGTTGGTGTTTTTTTTTTAAACAGTTGCAGCCTTTCAACATAAAATCAATACATGACAATAAGGTATCTCTTTGGCATTAAATATAAGCTTTTTTAAAATCTTTGCATTGTTGAGGCTCTACAGTTATAATAATAATAATAATAATAATAATAATAATAATAATAATAGTAATAATGATACATTTTATTTATCAACACTTTCAATAAAACTCAAAGACACTTTACAAGATTATTGAGAGCTTTGTAATTGATGAGGAGGATCTTGAAGTGGAAATGCTGCTTTATTGGGAGCCAGCAGGTGTCGCAGGATGGGTGTAACGCATTTCTTTGAGTACAGTAAATTACCAAATAACAGCCGGGTTTCAATTAATTGCAGGGTCCCCTTTAAACGCCAGGTCAGGTGCAGGTGTATATTTTGATAAATAACCGCTGGTTCCAAATAAATGCCGAGTCTAATTTATTTAATGAAGCTCAGCGCAAATTCATGCAGGACACGGAAGTCATAAGCCCCAGCTGTAGTCAGCTGACAGCCAGCTGATCAGATCAGCTCCAGTCTCCAACCAACCACACTCACTCTTCCAAATTAGGTGGTCCATTTAAACCCAAGCCGTCATTCACTGATCTCTCCTTCGACACTGCTGCACGCACATCGCCGCTGCTGGCAAGCTTAAATACAAACTGATAGAACATTTTTTCACTACTTACCAGCTCCCCGCTCATGATGTCCCGTCTTGAGTCGGCCGATTCGGACGGGTTCGTCCTCGAAACGCTGCTCGAAGAGGATGCATCCGAGGAAATACTGGAGGAGAGCTGCCAGGTCTGTCGCAGCTCCCGACTGGCGAACAAGAAAGGCCCATCGTTGAAAAATTGGCCGGTGTCTAAAATCCTGGAAGCTCTTTATAACCGCAACATCCCTGCTCCCTCGGGGGCCAGCCATGAAGAGCTCCTCAATTTCGCTATGCGACACCTCAACGTTCCTGATGCGGCCGCTGTTCCTCCCGTCACCCCGGCTTCCTCGTCGAAAAAAATCAGCAGCAAAGAAGAAGTACTGCCCACGTCCCCGCGCTAACTCCAGCCACGAGCTCTCCGAAGCTAGCGCTAATATCCCCTCCAAACGCCCGAGAGTCCACATCCACCACCAAAACGAAGATCCAGTCCTCGCCGCTTTGTCCAACATCCAGTCCCCCCTCAACGAGATGGACACCTGGATCCAACGCCTGGAGAACCCATCTACCTGCGCACCTCAAAATACAGCTCCTCAGCCCTGACCGTCAGGCATCTCACCGGCAGCTACGGCATTCGGCACGCCCCCCATCGTCACGCCGCATAGAACCCTGGGAACTGCAGTCCCGGCCGTTCCGACAGGAGTCCCTTTCGTTACCCTTTCGTCCCTTTAGGTACACTAAGGTAGCATGACCTCCCTGGGATGCATGGCTGCGCCCGTTTAGTTATTGAGGTCAGCAGCAAGCTGCTGCTACACATAGTTCTCTCCATAATGGCTGATGCTTGCATGGGCTCACCAAGGCTTGTGCTGAGCTCCATTGTTCTTTGGGGGGTATGCATTGCGCTTCCCGGATTGACCTAGCATGCTGCTAGTCAAATCTGGGGAGCTCCTTGAGTGGAGCCTTCAGCGCCAAGCCTAACTGTATATCATTTGTCGCAATAAATGATTTAAGCAAATGACGAGAGTGTTCCTGAATGAATTTGTTTTAATCAAGGAAGAAGATGTGACCGCTGACACTGCACGTTTTTCTTTTTCGCCTTTTTCATGTATTGTGCTGCTTTCTGTCAGTCAATATCATATTGATGATCGCCATGGCTCCGGTGCAGCAAAACAATAAAAAGTATGACTTGTAATTTAAAATTTCTGTCGTAAAATATGCAGAGGAAAACTTGGGAGAAGCTGCCGTTAGACATTTCTCTGTCGACCAGAAGAGAGTGAGAGACTGGCAAAAAAATCAAACTGAGCTTCAGCGTCTGTCCAAGGAGGACAGCAACAGGGCCAGGCTGCCTGGTGGAGGGAGGAAGAAGGCTAGCAAGGAGCTTGAGATAAACATGCGGGGATAAGTTATCGGCAAACGGGCACGCCACGAGAGAGTGTCCCGCAAAATGATCAGGGCGATGATGGCGAAACAAATGTACGCCGCCGTGAGTGACAGCAGAGATGAGGAGTTTGCTGCGAGTGTTGGCTGGCTGAATCGTTTCCTCCGCCGCAACAACTTGCAGAAGACGCACAACTATTGAATTAAACGCCTGGTCCCAAATAAATGCCTGGTCTGTTAAGTGATTGAAACAAATAAACGCCCCAGCTATTATTTATTTACCATTACCATTATTTACAATTACCAAACACACATACACACACGCAATCATGCACGCACATATGCACATGGACACCGATTCAAACATTAATTTAAATGAAACCTCTGATATTACAATCCTTCTAGCTGACGTGACCCAGGCAGAACAAACGCCCAACTTACAGTGGGAGATTAATAAAGACTCTTGGGCAACTAGCAGACCGGTGTGCAAGCAATATGGAGTGACAGCGGGGACAGCCAATCACACAAGCAACAGCAGAGCCAATCGAGGAGCTTGTGGGCGGGTCTAAACTCAGGGAAACGGGCTCAGGCTTTTTGAAAAAATGTGTCCCCACCAAAAAATTACGTCCGTGGCATGCACGCAGATCCACCCCATTTCTGTCCATCAGTTGCATTATTATGAGGTACTAAGTCATTATTTTGAGATGCTATTTCATTATTGTGAGATACTAAGTCATTATTTTGAGTTACTAAGTCAATATATTGAGATAGTATCTCATCATGATGACTTACAGGATCTTTTTTTTCTCCATCACACTGGCGGAAATGGGCTTCCATAGAGAACAGCTTGTTTATTCATTAATGCAAGAAATACATATTTCTGAGTTTTAATTTCTTCACATGCACCTCAGCCACAGTCTGTTCACCCTGCTTCCATCTGACAAAAGATACACTATCTGCTGTCATACCACCAGACTAGAGTAGCAGCTTCATTACTCAGGCTGTGAGACTCCTCAAATTCATCCTCAGCACTCCATTTCATATAAATAGATAGGACTCAACAATTGTTTCATTTTTGAAACACTTGATTTAATAAATTACAACGAATTTACCTTGTTACCTTATATACTTATAAAAACATAATTATGGACATAATATTTTATTTCTGTCTGTAAATCCCCCTAAATACTAAACACACTGGACCTTTAATAGGGCCAAACCTGCTATTTGCAGACTTGTGCCTAAGGGACCTCCTTAAAGTAAGGGCTTTCACACAAGGCCATCATTTAGGAAGAGGTAAAAAGGAGCCAGGTGAACTCAGCGGCTAGAGAGTCAGTGGGTCTGAGCAGAGAGGTCTGCCCTTTAGTTTACTAGAACTAGTGCAACTCTGTCCACTGTGCTAGGCAAACACCGATTCTTGAAATTAAAGTTTTAAACTTCAGCAAGATAATTGAAGTTGGTATGTGTGCTTCAAATACCTGGAAGTTCTATAATTGAGGCAGTTTTTAACAAGAATTAAGACTGCTATCATTGATTGGATTTTTCTTGTGGCCTTCTTTGTGGTTATTGTGCTAGGTGCTCTGGAGAGGCTGAGCCATTAACCTTAGCCTCCACCACCACTAACCTTCAGCAGTATTTTAATAAATTCCCTTGTACCTTACCTCTGTCTTGATGTTCGCTTTTGGGTCCTACAAATATCTACTACAAAGTGTAAAAACTGCAATACTATAGCTCCTTTTGCCATCTTATTCAACAAGTTTGCTAGCACTCATCTACATATTGTTTTGCGGGTTTTTAATTGAGTGATTATTCACTCCTCAGAAATTCATTCATGAGAATGTATCTGTTTTTTACTTGTTAAATGTCTTCACATAACTGCATGGAGGGTCTCTTTTCGGGCTATTTCTTAAAAAAATATGTTTCATCTTCAGCATAGACCAAGCACAGTGTCCGAAGGCAGTTGCATTGTCAAAATTGTAAAACTTGCTCTTCAAGTCATTTTATGCTGCAAAAGGGGATCAATTTAGCTGTGCCTGTGACAAACAGTTTAAGAATGAAAAATAATCGGGTTGTTATAATGCACATTAGGTCACTAGACCTCTGTATTATGCTCCTCATCTCCTCTACTATTTGCATAACGTAACCAAACCTCTAACTAGGCTGTTTGTGGTCAAGCGGCATTGTGAGTTGTGGAGGCACCAGGTTATGACAAGTCAACCCAACTGCCAGAATGAATGTTGGCAATGTGTGTTTCTCCCCTGGCCACTGTTTTATGAGCAGTAGTTTGTTTGACAGATGGACAGTCGGAAAGCTAGGTGGAGCAACAGCAGTAGGAACTATTTTTCTAAGTCAGACACCTTCAAATCTTGACCTCCCCTCTCTCTCTGTGTTTCTCTCTCCTCTCTCTCTTTCTACCAACACACACACGTGCAAAAACACGAGACCTCCTGTCACTTCCTGGTTCCTGCAGTTCATTGTCTGCCTGACAACAGTGCTGACAACTTGCTCTGTGCCCCTACACACCCCTCATGCATTAGCCATGACAGGTATGTGTGACTGAGAGAGAGAGGGGAGGGAGAGCAGGACAAAGGTCAACCATCTCCCACACCAGGTGATGTGTGTTCAGGGGACACTCTCTCTCTTTCTTGATCTCTCTTTTCCTCTCACCTCCAGACACACACACCCACACACTTGCATACACTCTATATGTGTGTGTATATATGCCATGTATGTTTTAATTGCGTGTCAAGTTCAGTATGAGCACAACTCTCCTGCCAGACAGTCCTAACCTGCAGTTCCATTAGCCCTCTCCCCCCTCCCTTCGAGTCAAATTGTCACCCCGATCTCTCCTTCCCTACACGCCCCCTCCCCTCACTCTGTGCCACTCTATGCTAAATAGTCTTCTCTTAGTGGGGCCGTCTCCTCTCAGTGGAATCTGATAACACTGTAGTGTATTTTGGCTTAAGTCAAATTCAGTTTGAAAAACCAGTAGCAAGATAACTAGCTGTGAACTGAACTGCAGCTTACTGATGGAGTTCAGTTGGGGCAGCAATGGCCAGATACGGTCTTTCTTTCTCACCAGCCCAGTCTACACAACAATGTGATGTGCACTGTGCAAAATTCAACTGCTCCTGGGGAACAAGTGACAGAATATCAGCTTTCAGTGTTGTGTTAATAACACACTCCACCTTAACTCCACCTCCTCATACATTTTCACTCTGTAACAAGTGGTGGTGGACTTGAATTATTGGAGGGTTTTTTATGTCGTAGAACTAAGTTATGATAAATCTGAAAAGGTCTAGTCCATATCCTCCTCTTTCCTGGACAATAAGGTCTTAAAACCAACTGAGATCATTACCATTTGTGAATTTTCGTTCATTTTGAAGGATGTGGACAATTGTGTGATTGGTCAATGTGTTTTGGTCTTCCTCCTTTATGTGTCTTACCTTAATTTTGTCTGTACTCTTGTATTGTATCATAACTGAATGCATAGTGTGTTTTATGCGGCATTTTAGCCAGGTTTATCCAAAAAAGCATATTTTAATTCAAACACTCTTACCTGGATAAATAAAGGAAAGTGACAATGACAATTATAATTAATAATTAATACTCCAGCCTGTGGACAATGACCCAAAGTGTCTGGTTTTTACTACCTCAGAAAATGCATCAAAAAACAGAAGATTAACAGGACATCATCTATTATCCTTGTCCTTTTGCAATTATAGAATAGTAGTAGGTGTTCTTGGCATGGTTCAGTGCTTCCTTGTAGGTTGTAACATGGTCTTTGTAGGCTAAAGCATGAACAGTTAGGCCAGTTTTCCTGCTGAGACGCTCTAGTTGGCGACAAGCAGCTTTCATTTTGCGTAGCTCAGTTGTGAACCATGGTGCAGAATGGCGGAAGGACACATTTCGTGATGTAAGTGGGGCAAGGTGATCCAGTGTTTCTGAGAGGAGGACATTATATGTTGAGACCAGATCATCTGTTGATGAGAAGGTGTAATAACTGCAGAGCTGAGTGTCCAACATGTCCAGTAGAGATGGTATACTTATGTTCTTGGGTTAGGGTTAGGGTTAGAGATGCATGTAGACGCTGACGGGGGACAGGGAGTGAGATATTAAATCGGACAGCCTTGTGGTCCGATACTGCAAGATCCATGCCATGAAGGTTGGAGAGATATATGCCAAAAGAACAGACAAGGTTGAGTGTATGACCTTTTGTGTGAGTAGCAAAGTTAACAAGCTGCGAGAAATCTAGTGCATGGATCAGGTTTAAAAACTCAGCAGCAAATGAGCAATGTTTAGAGTCAGCATGAATGTTCAGATCACCAACAAGTAAAATAGCAAGGTACAGAGGACAGACAGACATAATTAGCTCAGACAGTTCACTAATAAAAACAGAGGATGAACTGGGAGGATGGTACTTTAGAGCAAGACATTCAAAGGATGTAGCATTTTGTAAGGGCACAGTTACGACTTTATGCGTTGAGAGCACAGCAAGACCCCCCAATGGGTTGCTTGGTTCAATGCTAGATAGTCATTCGAGGGCTGCCATGTTTCGGTCAGACACAAAAAGTCAATGCAATGCTCAGAGATTAAATCATTTATAAACGGTGCTTTGTTATTTAAAGAGTGAATGTTAAGCAGGGCAAATTTCTTACAAACAGTATCACGTTGAATAAAAGACTTGAGTGAATTACAGTCCACACCAATCAAGTTTTGCAGTTTTTCTTCGTTCGGGGAGGTAGAGAGGAAGAATGAGTGGAGACAGGTGCTGCTGTTGACATTAGGCACGTGAGCTTGCACGTTAGTCACATGTCAGGAGCAGTGTTTACATTGTGGAAAGTGTTCGCTGACAGTGCATGTGTGCCATCATAGCTGGGATGAATCCCGTCTCTATTAAAGACGCCAGAATAAGTTAAAATTGTCAATAAACACAAACTTGTGTGAGGTGGAGGCTGACTGGAGCCAGGTGTGGAGGTTAAGCAACCGGCTTAAGTGCCCCATGCCTCTGTTAAAGACGGGAGGGGACCGGAGATAAAAACATGCTTCTCACAGACTTTGAGAAAGTTAAAAAGACGGATAAAATCGTGCTTTAAAACTTCCTACTGCTTAAGCGAGGTGTCACCTTCAGATGCAGATGTTTTTACTTGTTGACATTTGTTGTACAGGCATGATAATTAAAAGGGAAAGGCATGTTTGGGCCACAAACACTGCATTTGAAAAACTGTAATGACACTGCAAGAACAGGGTTATCAGAAATTCAGCCCAGGATTGCTTCAGGAGCAATTTATTGCCTGTATGTCTAATACATATGTGTATATATATATATATATATATATATGTATATATATATATATGTATATATATACATACATATATATATATATATATATATATAGATAGATAGATATATATACATACATATATAATATATATATATATATAATATATATATATATATATATATATATATGTATGTATATATATCTATCTATCTATATATATATATATATATATATATGTATGTATATATATACATATATATATATATACATATATATATATACATATATGTATGTATATGTATATATATACATATATATATGTATATATATATATATATATATATATATATATAATGAGGCAGGTCTGCAGCTGAACCAAAGAGAGAGAGTGTGTAAAAATAGGGAATGTGACAGTGGTTAGTGACTGGCTCGGAGTCCACAGAAGTTCTCTCAGGGAATCTTCTTCAGTTCTCTCAGTGAGACTCTACTCAGTGCATCTGTGAGCTAGTAGGTCTGCAGCTAGCAGAGCTGGGCAGCAGATGGATGCAGAAGGATGACTGACAGCTTGGATTTTCATCTGAAACCATCTCACTGTGTTTTTTTGTGTGCAATGGGCAGCTTAACACACACACAAGCTCGGAGAAAAAGAAAAAGGTACAAAAAAAGCACAAAAGCAGTACAATACTTGGCAAAAATGAATTTGAAAAGTTGAAAAGTAGTAACAAACACCAATACCCAATCAATAGCTATGTTTAGATCATTCTAAACTAACTTTGGTGAAAATCTTGAAGCACACCAAATGTTAAGAAGCATCACACTCCATAACTGCTATATGGAAGTGACAGAAAAAAAGCCACCAACATAATTTCACGTGTGACAAAAAAAAAACAAAATTCCTAAAATATTCTTTCAAACTAACTTATAGCTTCTATATATTAAAAGGCATGATTGAAGGAATGTACAATTAGGATCATGCTTAAACATGAGAACAAACAAAGAAACAAAAATGTTGGCAACATAAGGGCAACGTAGAACAGAAAAGCAAATAGTAAAATACATGAACGATATATACAAAAACTTTAACTTAAAAAAAAACAATCATATAATGGAGCAACAGAATTAAGCAATTACAATTTTAGACTACCCAACATTTATTTCCATGTTCCAATCCTTTGGTCATCTTGTCATCACAGTTAAAATCTAGACTTTGTATGTACTTACATGTTTGGTAAAAGTCTGCACAGTTTTTCTGTAAATTTTAAATTAATGTATCAGTTGTTAAATCAAGATATGGATGATCAGTTTGCCCCCACATGACTACTTGTACACTTGTTGTGATCACTTAAACCCTGACCACAATATACCCATATATACTTTAATGTAATTCACTTTCAAAGATAATACTTTCATTACAATGTGGCTCCTTCTGGCACTGTCTGGTTTCAAAGTTTGCAGCCTAGTGTTTGGCACCTTAGCCTCCAGTTCTTGTTAAAGAAAAAAAAAAATCATCAAGAGGTTAGCCTGCTGTCAAACCTGTCAGTGTGATGCACCTGGCTGCTTCAGTGTGAGAGGACTTGACTCAGGCCATCCTGAGCAGATAGCAGGCAAAGTAGAGGCCTGTTTACATGTTCCTGCAGATGCAATAGGCAGGCATACAGTGGGAGGAAGTGGCCGTCATGCTAAATGTAAGAAAATAATTCATTTGAAAATAGAAATCTAATCATATACAAAGCAACAGTATGATGCCCTTAGGACTTGCACAAGTGCTAAATCTGCCAGTGCCATTAACCACCATGGTATGTTTGACTAACTCATTCATAAAGCATAATTAAAATTGGACCAGGAACTCTTAACGTGATTTAGGAATTTTGCTCCCACATTTCTGTTAGTATCATACTATATAGAATCACTGATTACTCCTCACGTCAAGTAATAGAACCAGTGCTTCTTCTTCTTTGAAAAAAGACCATCCATGCTTTTTTGAGTGAGATACAGGTTTCTGACAGTGTCTCCCTGCAGTTTCCAGATGAGCCAAATTTGGCTTCAGTTTCCGAGGTCATTGACCGATCATTTGCATATTCAAACACTACCCCCTCCCTTCACTGCATACCTACGGTGTCTCCACCCACCAGCTACAGCCTTACCTTCTCGGAGATCCGCCATTATGTTATGAAAGCACCATGTCAGAGTGCAACGCGAAATGCTCTGTTGTTGGCTTCAAAGACGAGCACACAACACTCCATCTTGTCCCAGCCACAGAGGACGGAAGAGTGGCATGGATTTATTCATAACCATGAATTTTATTAAACCACTTCCTTTATTTAACCACTTCCAGACTGACTGTTGGAGGCAGGAGTAGTCGGGAGACTTTTTCTAAACGGTGGGGAACTTCCAACTTTGCATGGAATACCTGCAGATGAGGGACATGTAAGTATACAAATAATTTGCTGTGTGTTTCTGTAGATTAAGGTGAAATCGTGCGTGATGTACTGTGTGTTTTGCCATTGAGGACAAGGTAAGGTTAGCAGCTAACCGCTAACATAGCTTCTCTGACCACACCAGTTAGTGCTACAGCAGAATCATTGGCCCTCATTTATCAATCTTGCGTGAAAACGGGTGCAGATTTGAGTGCAGATTGGTCTTACGACAGGACACACGTGTGATTTATGAAACGTTCGTATCTGAACAATTCCAGCGTACGAATGATCGGGTCTTGATAAATGCGGCGGCTGAATTCGATCGTCATTAACATGTTACGCCCTTAAATATTCCTGGTTCGGAGGCCTCGCCCACTGAGGTCAAACATGGAGAGAAGAAACACTGGCAAGAAGAGAAACTTTTCCGAGATGGAGATCGGCATCCCGGCAGTGCCGGCACATCAAAGGCTCCATTCACTAATGCAATGTTGTGCAAAACTGAACAGGCCAAAATAATATGGCACACTGTCTCTGGGGTATACAACAGAGCTCCCCCTGCTGGTCTGAGACGGAGCCACCTGCCCTTCAGCACCCCGTAGCAGCTCCACTGTGACCCGTGTGTGTGTGTGCGCACTATTGAATCTGTGTTCCTGCTCTGTAGCAGGTTTGCCAGCGTGGTTATTAGGTATTCCCTTAATTAGTTGTCACGTTATCATATTTTATTTTACCAAAAAGTGGTATCAGTAAAAACGTGGGCTTTTTTTTTTTAAATAAATGTTTTGTATTTTGTTTTATTCGTTTTAAGAATCAGTTTTGATCTGTTCTAAAAATGTGACTGCTTATGCTTAATGACAGCTGAGGTTTGTTTAATAATTATTTTCAGTCTCAGCCAGATTTTGCTGTGCTGCACCGCAAATCCACACACTCAGATTTGCGTACACGACCTCAGACCTGACGTGAGATCTGATCGTAGCTTCCGCTCACGTCCAAATTGATAAATGCCAAAGCTTGCGTGGAAATGGTCGTACGCACGTTTTTTTGCCGTACGTTCGTCTGATAAATGAGGGCCAATGTGTGTAGTACTTTTGTGATCTTGCACATTATGTAATGCATGTCCTAGGGAAATGTCTGCATGTACAAATATTTAGCTGTGGTTACTTAGCAATTTTACATGAACTAACCAAGCAGTGTCACATAGTACAAGCTAGCGCTAACCGCAAGCTTCCAAGCTAACGCTAACCGCAAGCTTCTAGTTCGTGATCAACACGGTGTCCACATGCAAACCCAGAGACCCGGTTGGTCAAGCAGTACATACACACACCCTTCGCCGGGTCTGAGTTTTTTTCAGGATTTTGATAAATAATGCATTTGAAAATGTTTTCTAAACTGGAATATGTTAGCATAGGTCAGGGCAAAACGAGTGTATGGTTGACTGCTACATAGAGTTTAGAGTTTGCTACATAGAGTTTAGATTCTCCTCTCGAGGGCCCTTGATCAAGAATTTGTGTTTTTTTGTTTTTAATAACTCAAAATAATGACTATATTTCCAGCTAGAAAACGCGCATCTCTCTCTCCTCCCTCCATTTTTGTATGTGTCGCTGCGTGGTGTGACACATGAGTTCTCCTCATGGTGAAAACGTGACTTGTCGCGTACGTGACATCACTCCCCGAGACGCAAGAAGAAAGTAAAAATATATATTTTTAAGGAAAATGACAAAAATAATTGTAACGCACTGGATGTTTTGGGAATAGCCCTGGATCTCTGTGCCTTGAAAAAAAAAAAAATCAAATATAATTGCCTAATGGTGAAAGGTTTTTATGCCAGAGCAAATTGCGCAGAAGCTGGCCTGGCTTTCCTCATGGCATATATGGGCAGAGCCAGAATAATTTGTTGCAAATTCAACATCAGTGTTATTCTTCCCCCCTACTGTTTAGTGCCATTACAGCGTTTATAGCAGGGATGGAAATTAAACCCGCCACCCGCCAAATGCGGGTGAATTTGTGTGCTGGGGAGTGAATTGAATCAGTTTACCAGGTCAATTCCAGTCAGATCTGATCCAATTAATCTCAATGATCGAAATCTTGGTTAAGGTATAACAGCACGCTTTCCACGACCCTAGAGTTAGATCGGATCAAATTATATGTTTCTGATTGGACCAAAGTGTCAGTTGGACTTCAGAAGGGCCGGAATTCAACATTATTATAAGTTCAACATACTATAACGGCCATAAGCGGTCATTTGGACCGCTGGATTTAAACCCTATAATGTCTCATGTAAACACCCAACTGAGTGATGAATGCATTCATTGTGTCATGATATTTTTTTAAAAACAAAATAACACCAAAGTGTACATTTTAACAACTTTAATTGTACATTTATCGATATCATACTATACCGTAATTATTGCTATTTACACCAAATTTTAATAAATAAAACTCAGAACAAGAACATTATTATGAAACATTTTATTTTAACACTTAATATATAATAAAATGAATAATAATAATCGAAAAAGCTGGAAATGAGCTGATCTAAAACAAAAAAAAAAAGAGCCGTTTTGATCACTTTGAGCACTCCTTGAATAAGATGCGGGCAGAGGCGGTCCGAAAGAGCTGCAAACGGAACCAAACATCGGACACTTGAAATGCCACAAGCCCGTGTGTGGTAACTGTGCGAGGAGAGCGGAGGTAATCTGTAGAGACCGAGACCAGTGATCACAATGGCTCTTTTTTTGTTTTAGATCAGCTCGTTTCCGGCTTTTTCGATTATTATTATTATAGTTTTATTATATATTAAGTGTTAAAATAAAATGTTTCATAGTCAAATACGTTACTTTTAATTGTTAGTTTTGTTGTTCTGAGTTTTCTCTATTAAAATCTTGTGTAAATAGCAATATTTACGGTTTACCATGTGTGATGACGTGAATATTGATAAATGTATAATTAAACTTGTTAACATGTTCATTTTGGTGTTATATTATTATTTATAATATTATCATGACACAACGAATGCATTCATCACTCAGTTGGGTATTTACATGACAGATTATAGAGTTTAAATCTAGCGGTTCAAATGACCACTTACGGCCGTTCTAGCAGTGTTGAATTCTGGCCTTTCTGAAGTCCAGCTGACACTTTCGTCACGGGGGGATCCGTTGTGTGACAGCGGAGAGTCAGCAGCTGGATTTTGCACCCACGGTCAGTAATATTAGTAACTGTATAGACAAACAAACAAACAACAACCACCCCGACCATTATTCATTGTATTATTACATTTGTGGGAAGTTGTTACAATAAAGATTTTCACATCCCCAAAAATAAATCTTTGCAAACGTAATAGTTATTACATGTGTAGGAAATAGCATGTTAAGTTTGTAGTAGGCAGCGGCTCTTATGTTTATGGAAAATGTATTACATTTGTGGGTTTATTACATTAAATGCTGCAGACTTTTACTACGTTTGTGGGTTTATTGACGATGTTAAATGGCGATGTTTGTCTCTTAACACCCTACAAAGCCTCCTGTAGGCCTGATGCAGATAGAAAATGAAGCCAAGAAATTATAATAGGGAATGTTCTACCTGCTCTTATAGCCTATGCACACAGCGCATCTTATTATAGGCTATAATATCTTTAACGTAAACATTACTCAGTAGGCCTAGTGAGGGAAAATTAGCTTTATTTGTGATTAAAATATGACGATGAGGACCCAACGATTGGCCTTCCTTTCCTTCTCAAACTATGTTGAAATTGCATCTTTAAACTAAAGACTCTATCTGCGCAGTGATGCCGGTATATCTGACCACTTTTTTCAGTAACGAGTAATCTAACACGTCAATATTTACAAACCAGTAATCAGATTAAAGTTACTTATCATTAGTTTTGTCATTTTCCTTAGTAAAAATATATATTTCTGCTTTCTTCTTGTCTCGGGGAGTGATGTCACGTGTACCACAAGTCACATTTTCAGCACGAGCACAACTCACGTGTAATACCACACAGCGACACAAACACAGCAACAATGGAGGGAGGAGAGAGATGTGCGTTTTCTAGCTTGAAATTCATTCATTCATTATTTTGGGTTCCTGTCAGCTAAAGATGAGAATATTAAGGTTTGTTGTTCACTCTGTGCTGGCGATAAAGTGCTATCAAGCTTTGAAGGAGTTTAAAGGAGTAATCAGTAATCAATAATCAGATTACTTTTTCAAGGTAACTGAGGCAACACTGTGCGATGTTTGTACTCCTAGCGACACCCCTGGATTAGAGTAACGTAACGTGTTGCAGTCTTTAGTGCTTGAATTATACTGTACCGTCATGTGTATACAGTGCTGTCATGTGTTACTCCTATCCATATGGGAATCCTGAGCAGGTAAATTAAACTGTGATTACATGTTGAGAACATTTGCCCATTTCTTGCAATTGTTTTCATGTCTTTTTACTGTTCAGAATCAGAATCAGAATCAGAATTCCTTTAATGTCCCGTAGACCGGGAAATTTGTATGTTGCAACAGCAGAATATTACAAGACAGAGAAATAGAAAAAAAGACAAAAAAAATTGAAAAAGTAAAGAAAAATAAAATAGAATCGACAAATGTACATATTTACATGGATAGTGCAAAAATGCAAAAATAAGCAACAAGTGTTTATATACAGATTTTAAATAAAGGTAATACATATGGGTGATGAAATGAGTACAGATTTATTGCACAGTGCAGAGTATGAGGTGAGGTCTATATGGAGCAGTGCTGGTTGTACAGTCTGACAGCAGCAGGAAGGAAGGACCTGCGATACCTCTCCTTCACACACTTGGGGTGTATTAGCCTATCACTGAAGAAGCTGCCCAGTGCTGTGATAGTGACCTGCAGGGGGTGGGACTCCTTCACCAGCAGCGATGACAGTTTGTTCATCATCCTGCTCTCTCCCACCACCTGCACTGGGTCAAGAGGGCAACCCAGGATGGAGCTGGTCTTCTTTATAAGTTTTATCCAGTCTCTTCCTTCCTTGCTGTTGAGATGCTGCTGCTCCAGCAGACTACTCCATAGAAAATGGCTGGTGCCACCACAGAGTCATAGAAAGAGGTCAGGAGTGCCCCCTGCACTCAAAAGGACCTGAGCTTCCTCAGCAGATACAGTCTGCTCTGACCTTTCTTGTATGTCACTGCAGTGTGATCAGTCCAGTCCAGTTTATTGTTCAGGTGAACTCCCAGGTACTTGTAAGATGTCACCATCTCAATGTCTGTTCCCAAGATGTACACCTGTGTGCAGGGTTGTCTGTGCCTGCGGAAATCCACCACCAGCTCTTTGGTTTTCCCGGCGTTGAGCTGGAGGTTGTTCTGCTGGCACCAGTTCACAAAGTCCTTGATGAGTTCTCTGTAGGCTCTGTCGTCCCTGTCCCTGATGAGGGCGACGATAGCAGAGTCGTCAGAGAACTTCTGTAGATGGCAGTGAGGGGATTGGTGGTAGAAGTCTGCGGTGTACAGGGTGAACAGGAAAGGGGCCAGGACCGTTCCCTGCAGGGCTCCTGTACTGCAGATTATTGTGTCCGACACATAGTCCCGAGTCCTCACATACTGTGGCCGGTTAGTGAGGTCATCCAGGATCCAGGATGTGAGGTGTTGGTTCACCCCGGCGAGCTCCAGCTTGTCCCCCAGGAGTGCAGGCTGAATAGTGTTGAAAGCACTGGAGAAATCAAAGAACATGATCCTCACAGTGCTTCCAGGCTTCTCCAGGTGAGACAGTGATCTGTCCAGGAGGAAGATGATGGCGTCGTCCACTCCCATGCTGGGTTGGTACGCAAACTGGAGTGGGTCCATAAAAGGACCCACCAGAGGGCGGAGATGGACGAGGACCAGCCGCTCCAGGCTCTTCATCAGGTGTGAAGTGAGAGCAACTGGTCTGTAGTTGTTGAAGTCTTTTGGGTAAGAGATCTTTGGTACAGGTACCACGCAGGAGGTTTTCCACAGCAGTGGCACTTTTCCCAGCTTCAGGCTCATGTTGAAGATATATTCCACAATCCTGCACAGATGGTCTGCACAGGACTTGAAGAGCCTGGAGCTGATCCCATCTGGACCCGTAGCCTTCTTCACCTTCATCTTCCTCAACTCATTTCTCACCTGGAGAGACGAGAGGGACAGAGTGGAGCAGGGGGGCTGGGTGTCGGATGTGGGGGAAGGGTGGATGTCGGGGGGGCAGTGGGGGGGAGTCTGTGACATGAAAGCCGTGGAGAGGGAGATAGAGGTGAGAATGGGTCAGGAAACAGGGGGGATGGAAGAGGTGGTGGGGGGCAGCGGAGATGACTGGGCCGGGGGAGGGGTGGGTGTCTGATCAAACCTATTGAAGAATAGGTTCATGTCGTTCCCCCGCAGCCTGGGAGTCTGGAGTCCTCTGCCCTGAGATTGCTTTAAGGCTTTTCCAGACTCCACTAACGTTCCTCTGCTGCAGCTGGTTCTCCATCTTCCTCCTGTAGCTGTTCTTCCCCGCTCTGATCTTCCTCCTCAGCTCCTTCTGCACAGCCTTCAGCTCCTCCTTGTTTCCTGACCTAAAGGCCCTCTTTTTCTCCTTAAGAAGGGCCTTTATGTCAGGATTAATCCAGGGTTTGCTGTTAGAAACACACCGTACAGTCCTGGTGGGTACAGTGTTATCAACACAGAAGTTTATATAGTCCGTTATGCAGTCTGTTAAGCTGTCGATGTCCTCCCCCTGAGAAACACACAGTTCTTCCAAAACAGTGGAGTCAAAGCAGTCCCTCGGTGCCTCCTCAGACGCCTCAGTCCATGCTTTAACTGTGTGGATTTCCACTGGTTGACTGTTTACGAGGGGCTTGTACACAGGCAGGAGATGCACCAGGTTGTGGTCAGATCTTCCCAGGGGAGGGAGGGGGGATGAGTTGTATGCCTCCTTGCTGTTGGCATACAATAAGTCCAGTGTTTTATTGTCTCTGGTGTGGCAGGTGACATACTGTGTGAATGTGGGCAGGGTGGAGGACAGAGAGGCATGATTGAAGTCCCCAGAGATGAGGAAGAGGGCCTGTGGGTGCTGTGTCTGCAGTGAGCTTGTGACTGAGTGAAGAGCATCACAAGCTGCATCAGCATTAGCAGAGGGGGGGATATACACAGCGCAAACAATCACCTGTGTGAACTCCTTCGGGAGGTAGTACGGCCTCATGCTAACGGCTAAAAGTTCGATGTCCTTACTGCAGACCTGTTCTTTAACAGTGATGTGCCCAGGGTTACACCATCTGTCATTAACAAACACCGCCAGCCCTCCTCCTTTCCTCTAACCGTTCAAGACTCTACCTGGCTGCACTACATTACAGTGAGAATGCTAATAGAGGAAAAGCAACCGCATCATCAGGGGATCCTCTTTTCAAACTGAGCTTTCCAAAGTCCAGGAAGGGAGAGTGCAGAGCCAAACCAGTGAAGACAGAGGAGACATTCCATAAGTTTTACAATCTTTTATTTGAACCCCACAAATTAAAATAAACATGGACACACAGGCATCACACAAAAGGTTGAAAACAAACACAAACACATACAATCTTAATTCTTTTCAGATGGTTTTCAAAATAAATAATAAATAAGGAGAATGTATAAATAAGAAGTAATTAGGAGAAATAAGAGAAACTTTACAACACTGCAGCACAAGGCTTTTTGGTTCTACTGCAATTTTCCTGTAAACATACATTTTGTTTATTGCACTGCAGACTGCGTTGATGCATTGTTGGACCTGATCTTTGAGAAGGTTTTCCAGGACCCTGCCCCATATGTGAACAAGGTGCTGAAACTCATAATCCATGAAGACCTCTCGGACCACGCAGAAAGGCAGCACAAATCTCACTCTCTGACCCAGAATGCCCCAGCACCAGCTTACAAAGATTCTGTAGGCTATATTGGCTGAACACAATTCAGTTATTGTTGTTGTTGTTATTATTGTTGTTATTATTTTTCATATTGATATTGAAGTTAATATATAAAGTCAAACTGTTTCACTTCAGATACTTATTTTCTTCTTCTTGTTATTATTTCATTCATGTCAACACATGTTTACAAATGTTTCTTAGAATAAAACATCTTTACTAACTGTTCTGTGTGTTTTCATTGCTTGATATGTAATTTTCATGTTAACAAGATAATAAACCGTAAGCAATGTAAGATAGAGGAAGCAGTTATGTACTTTTCATCATAACACTTTTGCGACAAACGAAAAGTATTTATGTGACTAAATGTCTGTTTCATCTACATGTTGAGCTCAGTGACAGAATTCCAAATTTACACTTTTCCCTTAAATAGCAAGAAAAATAGAATAAAGCAAGCAGCGATGAATGGGCCCTCGCAGTCCACGTATGCTGCTGTCGGGCTTGTCAACGCAACACCCTCCGTTGAGGAAGTTTTTCCTATGATTTGGTGGGCTGCACCTCCTGCTGGTATTAAACAATGTATGCTGAAATAAGAAGAACTCCCTGCAATCTACATAAAGAACAAATAATGAGAGGAGTACACTGCTTGACCCTATAGACTGCTTAAACAGAGGTTGGTATCCATTAGCCAGGCTGAATGGTCAAGAATTTGCAGAAAAAGGTGAAGCTGAAAGGGCTGAAAAAAAAAAAGCTTAAAAAGGTGAACAGTCTCTGTTTGATGGCCAGCCTCAGTAAAAGGATTGCTGGTTGAGGCGGCAGATTATGGACCATGATTCCGGTCAGAGAATCAAGGCACTTGGAGAGAGAGCTCTGATTTGACTTCCGTTAATGAGGTTGTTGGACTTCAACATAACCGTAAAACGTATGTTTGTGTGAGTGTGTGTGTGTGTTGTCTGAAAAAAGAAAGGAAATAAACTGTATTACAACAATGCTCGACATGTTATTCAGCAGTTAAATGAAATAAACATCTGTAAATAAGCTGCTATATGAGCATAAGATTTTAAGGTTCCCCAGTAATAACCCTAACTTATATGCAAACGACTACTTAAGCATAATACAACAACAAAGATGCAACATTAGTGGTGGAATAAGCAGTACAATTTCCAACATAACATTAGCAGAGGCAACGCATTCTAAACAGCATGATAGCTTTACATACTGACTGTTAACCACAGTAAATAATTCGACCTTTAAAGCATGGTCACAATCACAACAAATAGACTGAGTTGCAATAGTGGCATTACAAATGAAATGTTCATCATTAAGTTCTCACCATCCAAATGTAGCTGCAGTTCTAGCAAATAGCAGCTAACTACTACTGAGATACAGGCTATTGAGCTAACTCAAACTCACACAGAAAGTTCCATGCAGCTTCACACAATCTGCTCACTGACTGGTCTGCTGCTTTTCAGTAGCCCTTTTTACATAGCGTCTCCGCATTCTCTCCGGAGCGGTGGTTCGCCAATTCTCCGCAGATGGTTATTCACACAGTGCGAAGCATCTCTGTCGTGGTTACACCCCACCTTTCCGAAACCCCACTGTTCTGAACATAGACTTCAATTCATCGTAATGGTGGGGTTTCCCTTTTTTTCAAAGACCCCGCTATTCCGAAAAGGCTATTGGGGAAACCCCTCCATTCCGAAACCCCCCACTCCGAACGGACACAATCAGAAAGGAAATGGAGGCTGCGCATTTATCCTTTTTTCCTTTGTGGGTTCAAACGGATCATGTGGCTGATTAACCGCAAAACAAGCCTACTTCATATTAATGACATAACGCTCATTATGCTTCAGCTGGACAAATGACCATGTTGAATTGAAATTACTTTATCATGCTAAATATCCGAAATTGTATGAAAATTGCTCCAATGCGTTATACCGGTAGCCTATTGTCTTCTCCTCTGCTTTTTTTTTTCAAAGACAAACTGAGCAGCACTGCTCAATCCACTCATACATTGTTAACCTTCCACAAAGACAAGTTATGTTAAAACGAACGACCAGAGGGGTCATTCCCCGGCAGATCACACCCATGGGCCACAGTTTATTTCAGAATTGTGCGAGTGCGGCTGGAAGTGGGGATTTCAGCACCATGGATAGCGCATGTAAAAAGATTAGACAAACGTTTAAATGTGTTTGCTGCAAGCGAAAATATACTAGGCCTACAAAATAAATGAAGATAGTGACATAGGCCTATTAGCAATAAAAAACAATGAGTTGTGTGAGTGTGGCCGGTGAGCGGACGGCAGTGTTTGATGTAGGAAGTAATGTAAACTTGAAAATCAATTTCAGAACAGCGGTGTTTAATTTCGGAACAGCAGTGTTTTGGGGGGAGGGTCTGAACAGCGGTGTTTCGGAGTGGGGGTATTTCGGAATGGAGGGGTTTCGCAATGGAGGTGTGTCGGAATGGAAGGCTGTCCCCCTCCGGGTACAGCCATGTAATTCACACAGAAAGCTGGCGCTGCGCCTTCTAAAGGGGCGTGACGGTACACGTCATGTTGATGACGTCAGTGTTTCCCAGGTGTCCCCCTGTCAATCTAAACCCTTGGATAGCTTATAATCCTATGAGTGCTGTTATGATATGTAGTGATTGAGATCCTGACCCACCAAACACCCTGGTAAGTGACGAGTTATGTTTTTTTACGCTAAATTACATAATTACATCATCACCATCAGTAAACAGGTCGCTGTCTGATTTCCTCACTCGCGGTGACGGAGGCTGGTTTCTGGGGGAAAGCTCCCTGAAGTCTCGGTCGGAAGGGCTGACGGTCGCTGTGATTTATTTTCATCACAAACACTCGGTGAGTTAAAGTTTTTTGCCGGTGACAGACGCCGTTTTATCGGGCAGAAATGTGACAAAGAGTCGGTAGCAGGGCTGGGTGATTAATTGAATTTAAATTTCGATTTCGATTTTGGCTTCCCTCGATCATGAAAACAAGATAATCTTATTAAAACGATCATTCTGCCGCACGCCGTGTCATGTGTGGTAAATGCAGCGAACCCTTCCATCTCCACCTGTGCACTCCGCTCCGCCCCGCCCTCGCCTGAAAATGTTTGCTTTCAGCCACTTGCTTTCAGTGTATTGCCAGTGCGTGTTTAGAAAAAATGTGTAGGAGAAGACGGTAGAACATGGCAGAAAGGCAGCCTTTGGTCGGGAAGAAAGGTAAAGCGAATTCTGTGGTGTCGAAACACTTCGGTTTTGAGGAGTCTGACCCGGAACAAGCAAAGATATTGTGCAAGGAATGTCACACAACCGTGTCTGCACCTCAAGGGAAAACGACCAATTCATTTAATAATTTAAAGTCCACACACAGAGTAGTACATGACCAAGCAGTGAAGGAACAAAAAAACAAAAAAAATGAAAAGCTCCTCAACTCCTGCCACCGCCACACAGTCCTCAATTAAAGGTCCCATATTATGAAAAACTGACTTTTTCTGGGATTTGGGGTGTTATTGTGGGTCTATGGTGCTGCCACACGCCGAGAAACTTTGAAAAAAGTCTATCCATGCTTTTTTGAGTGAGATACAGGTTTCTAAAGGGGTCTTGCCTGCAGTTTCCAGATACACGAGTCAAATTTGCTGCGGCTGTCGACGTCGACGGCCGCACATTTGCATATGGCTACCCCACTGCCCCTCCCTTCACCGCACGGTGTCTCCACCCACCAGGTACAGCTCCGGTCTCGGAGATCCGCCATTATTCTACTGAAATCACCATGGCCAAGCTCAAGGAAAAATGCTCTGTTGTTGGCTGCAAGGACCGGCACAACACACTCCATCGTCTCACAGCTGCAGAGGACGAAAGAGCGGCATGGATTGAATTTATTTTTATGATTTATTTTTGAAGTTGGCAAAAAACTGTTGGTGTGTGCGAGCCACTTTGACACTGACTGTTTCACCAACTTGGGCCAGTACAAGGCATGAGTGGTTGGCAGACTTTTACTCAAAGGAATACATGCAGACCAAGGACATGTAAGTACACAAATAATGTGCTGTGTGTTTCTGTAGATTAGGCTGAACTCGTGCCTGATGTACTGTGTGTTTTGCCATTGAGAACAAGCTAAGGTTAGCGGCTAACCGCTAACGTTAGCTTCCCTGACCACACAAGTTAACGTTAGTGCTAAAGCAGAATCATTGTGTGTAGTACGTTTCTGATCGTGCACACTATGTAATGCGTGTCCCAGGGAAATATCTGCATGTACAAGTATTTAGCTGTGTTTATTTAGCAATTTTACACGAACTAACCAAGCAGTGTCACATAGTACCAGCTAACGCTAACCGTGAGCTTTCAAGCTAATGCTAACCGCGAGCCCCTAGTTCGCGATCAACACGGTCTCCACATGCAAACCCAGAGGCGCGGTCAGTCAAGCAGTACATACACACACCCTCCACCGGGTCTAAGCTTTCAGGATTTTGTGAAATAATGCATTTGAAAATGTTTTCTAAGCTGGAATATGTTGGCATAGGCCGGGGCAATACGAGTGTACTGTTGACTGCTACATAGAGCTTAGATTCTCTGCCCGGGTCGGGCTGGGCCCTTGACCAAGCATTTGTGCTTTTTTGTTTTAAATAACTCCGCATAATGAGTATATTTCCAGCTAGGAAACACGCATCTCTCTCCTCCCTCCATTTTTGTGTTGCTGCGTGGTGTACACGTGAGTTATCCTCATGGCTAAAACGTGACTTGAGACGTACGTGACATCACTCCCAGAGACAAGAAGAAAGCAAAAATATATATTTTTACGAATGAAAATGACAATAATTGTAACGCACAGTGACTTCAATAAATAACTTCAGTGTGATTACTGGTTTGGAAATATTAACGCTAGATTACTCGTTACTGAAATAAAGTGGTCGGATTAGAGTAATGTAAGGCGTTGCAGTCTTTAGTGCTTGAATTATACTGTAACAGTGCTGTCATGTGTTACTCCTATCCATATCTGGGAATGCTGTGCAGGTAAATTAAACTGTGATTACTTGTTGAGAACATTTGCCCATTTCTTGCAATTGTTTTCATGTTTGTCTTTTTACTGTTCAAGACTCTGACTGGCTGCACTGCATCACAATAAGAATGCTGATAGGGGACAAGCCACCACATCATCAGGAGATCCTCTTTTCAAACTGAGCTTTCCAAAGTCCTGGAAGGGAGAGTGTAGAGCCAAACCAGTGAAGACAGACACGACATTCTGTAAGTTTTACAATCTTTTATTTGAACCTCTCAAATTAAAATAAACATGGACACACAGACATCACTCAAAAGGTTGAAAACAAACACTTAAAATCTGAATTCTTTTAAGATGGTTTTCAAAATAAATAATGAGAATGTATGAATGAGAAGTAATTAGGAGAAATAAGAGACACTTTACAACACTGCAGCACAAGGCTTTTTGGTTCTACTGCAGTTTTCCTGTAAACATGCATTTGTTTATTGCACTGCAGACTGCGGTGATGCTCTGTTGGACCTGATCTTCCAGAAGGTTTTCCAGGACCCTGCCCCATATGTGAAGGAGGTGCTGAAACTCATAATCCCTGAAGACCTCTCGGACCACACAGATGGGCAGCACAACTCTCACTCTCCGCCCCAGAGAGCCCCAGCACCAGCTTACAAAGCTTATGTAGGCTATATTGGCTAAACACAATTCAATATAAAGTCAGCACTGAATGTTTACACCCATGGCAACTAGATACTTTCTTTGTTATTATTTTCATATTGATATTGAAGTTAATATATAAAGTCAAACTGTTTCACTTCAGATATGTATTTTCTTCTTATTATTTCATTCATGTCAACACATGTTTACAAATGTTTCTTACAATTAAAACATCTTTCCTAACTGTTCTGTGTTTTCATTGTTTGATATGTAATTTTCATGGTAATAAGTAAAAGATAATAAACTATAAACAATGTAAGATGGAAGAAGCAGTTATGTGCTTTTAATCATAACACTTTTACGATAAATGAATAGTATTTATGTGACTAAAAACTGACTGCACTATTCCCCTCAGACGTAAAGATTCATAGTCTGCCCGATAAATGTTCAGTGCATGTTGCATTGCAGATACATTCAGGCAGACAGGTTACAGGCCAGGGTGGTCCACCATGCATGATGGTGTATCAGGAAGCTGCCGCAGTCTTCGTGTAACCTAGAAATTATGAAAGGTAAGTGAGTGACAATAGATTAGAGAAAAGAGAGCAAAATGACAACCTTGTTTGCCCAGTGTTTACACTTAATTGTGGTATTTCCATTAAAGACTATACAATGTTACGTGCCTTAGAGTACTCAGTGTGCCTGCTAAACGAGGAGTGATCTGACCTGACCTTGAGTGACTCAGTGCATCATATCTCTACAGCATAAAAACTGAAGACGCGGAAGCTCTCGTCAGATCGCTTTTGGGTTTCACTGGCTTAACTGTCCGTGTGTATTGTACGATCTCCGCTCTCTGCAGACTGCGCTAAATAAAAGACTTCTACTCGATTCAACTTCTGTCTCCTCGACTTGTGTTCCTGCTCCCGGCCTGGGTGAGACGGCATAAAAGTGCGTCTCAACAATTTGGGGGCTCGTCCGGGATCGAGGGAGTTGTGAAGGAACATCGAGGGCACCATTCGGACCTGAAAGCTTTTCTTCAGGGACAGAGGACAAAGACACTAGTCGCGACACTTATACAAGGTAAGCAGAAAACCTGTTAAAACAAACTTCTGCATATTGGGAAACACTAAAATAAGTGTCTTGTCCTGTGTACTTGTGAGAAAACAAAGCTAAAAGAATCAGTAAAGGTCTAAGGTTAAATAACTACGATACAGGAGGAATACACAGTAACCTCGAGAGTGGCGTAACTCCACCTGAGATCCGACGGGGTCCAGGAGCGGTTAGTACCGCGGCTGGGTTAGAGTCCCGGGGGTTGAGGTCCCCGAATTCAAGTTGTTGTTACGATATGAAAACTCCTAAAACGATTGGAAAATAGGTTTATAACCCTTGGAGAGATTGAAATATCGCCGTGTGTGCAGACGTTATTCCGGGTGACGGAGTAACCGGAAGAGGAAGATCGTTCGGTCGAAAGAAACTTCAGTCTAAAAAAAAAGAGACTGAGTTATCTTAGATAACACAACTTTAAGGTAAAAGAATAAAACTGTGTGGGTATCGTTGGTTGGAAATGTTTGGACATCTGTGTTGTTAATTTTGTGTGATTTTTGAGTACGGTTGAGGGAAAAAGGGAAGTGGGGAGAATAAAACTCTGAGTAAATCGTTGTGTGAATACTCACGGTGTACTGGGTCTGTAGCTGGTGTTGTGACGGGATACCTAACGGTGTAAACGAACGTCACTCATCGGTTGCAGTTTAGGACGGAGTGGACGACGAAAAATCGTCCATATCTGACCAACAGACACGCAGTGAGGGCTAAACCACCCGGTGGATGAACGAGACGTCTCATCTCCAGAGTAAACGCTGTGGTTCTTGTGATAGGACACCCAGTGGGAGACCGGACCGACCATTAAGGCGGCCTAGAAGCTTGTCTCTCAAAGAACTGCAGTGGGCTAACGTAGCTATCTCTGGTGGGATCGTTGTCGTAATAACACTGTGGAACTCAGAGTTTAGTTAAGATGGACGGAGAATTTGACAGGGAAATAGATGATGATGGATGGGGCCCGGTCAGCCCGTATGTCACCCTAATGACCCAAATTGGATCCACTTCTAACGCTCTAGAGGCTACATTAAAGCCAGCAGACAAAGATAAAAAGGTGAAAAAAGCAAAACAAGAATTGGAGCAACTTATACAGGATGCAGGGAAAACCACAGAACACAGAGGGCCATTAGGACAGTTGGTATATGACAAGGTTAATGAAGCTGCAGAGAAAAGAGATGAAGCAGAAGAGCAGGGAAAAGCTGCAGGTCTGTTACAGAGATCCAGCTGGAAGAAAAAGGAACAGGACTGGGAGAAGGAGCGCCGGAAGTGGGCTGAACTGTTGATCTGCTGGCAAAGCACCAAACACCTGCACCAAAAGGAGCCTCCAGCGCTTCGCCCAAAAACGGTAACTGCACCACAGACCCCCACATGTCCACCACCCTATGTGCCTCCCACACCCAGCATGTACCCCACATTTTACATTGAGAAAGGCACAATGAGTATTGACATGCCCGGTGGCCAAGATTCTGGCAGCGAACACAGTCTTGACCTTTCGGGAGCTAATTCGCCACGTTCTTGCGGAATAAAATCATCCACTCCAGCTGCGCACCCCCCGCAGTCCCCTCCTCCGCTTCTGTGGTCTGATGTGAGCCGCCCTGCGTGTAAAAACCCCTCCCAACCGGTTGACATAGTTGCGCCAGAGGGAGTTGGTCTCAAAGAATTCATGGACAGGGAGATTAGAGAGAGACTTAAGGAAGAACGAGAAAGGTATTCGCAAGAGGCAGAGAAGCAAGCGGCCATAATAAAAACTTTTCTCGAGCAACAAGTAGAAAGCGCTAAAAAGCAGTTGTGTAAAACCAAGGCAGCCCTGCAGGATGACAGAAAACTAGAAGGTGATAAAAGTCCAGAAGTGCAAGCTCAGGGAGAGGGAAGCAGACATGAGCAACGCCAAACCCACGGAGGAAAAGGTGCTGCCACTCTTAAAGGGACAGGTCAGTGGGAGTCCGATAGGACACAAGATTGTTTGATACAATTAGATATTGAACTCGACCAGATCGACCGTGAAATGTTGGTGAATCTGCTAGAACAAAATGAAAATACAGTGGATCAGGCACTAAAAGAATTAGATAAACGCAAACAACAGCGCCAACGGCGTCGTGACGTAATAACCTCCGTAGCAAACTCGTGGAGACAAGATGGGGAAGGAGAAGATACCGCCAGCATGTGTTTGAGGTCTGGCCGTCATGTCGCTTCCGCGTATCCTCTCGTCGCCCCAGCTCAGGGACAAGCCGCAGCTAGATACAAACCATTTTCTTTCGGAGACGTGCAGGCTATGGTAGATAAATTGCCGCCGGTAACTGACGGGGGCGGATTGTGGATGAACAAACTAGACGCCCTGACGGCCGGTCATACACTGGCACTGGGAGATTTCCGTGCAGTCGCCGCTCGGTGTATGACCCAAACTAATCTTAGAGATGTAGAAACCGACGCAAACACCCTGATACTGGCTGACGACGTTAGATTCACCCCACACTGCACTGCATTGGGTGCTGCAATGCGTACTCATTTCCCTTTGCCTAATTCGGCGGTCATGCCTAAAATTAGATGGGATCCCAAACAAAACCCAAGAAAATTCCTGTGCGAAGCCAAGGACGCCTGGACTAACCAAACAGGCCAACATCCAGGTAATACTGGATCACAGGCTGAATGGTTCCGTCAGGCTGTCCTGGCTGGAGTGCCTGAATCGGTGCAGACAGCCATGAAAAGTAACCCAGACATGTTAGGGTGTCCACTGTGTACATGGGAGAAGCACCTAGTTCATCATCTTACTGCAGCTCAAGATAAAGCACAAAAAGATGAGAAAGACACAGCAGATTTACAGGCGCAGCTGCTAAAGTTACAGCTTACCAAGGCCAGGGAAGAGATAAATGATAAGAAAAAGGGCAAGAATGATAAGGTCAAAGTTATGACTCAGACTGTACAACAGTGGGATAGTGATAACACTCAAGGTTCCGGGACGCCACAATTTAGAAGAGGGGGAGGGAATTACAGGGGACGGGGAGGCCCGAGAGGTGGGGGAAGGAGAGGGTTTCCCGGAGGAAGGTCGCAGGGAGGAAACCAAGGCTGTTTCCTGTGTGGTGACTCCTCTCATTGGGTACGTCAATGCCCTCACAACCCCGCCCAGACTTCTCAGAGAGGGGGAGTTCAGAGCAGGGGAGGGATGCAGCCTCCTCAACCTCAAGGGGGAGTACCTGTGCCGCAGTTCCCCGTGTGGCAAGACAATGAGTGACACACCCCACAGAGAAGCCCTGTACAACACCTCACGGCAGAACCAGTGTTGTCAGTGGCAGTAAATCAGGACTTGCTGCCTTTTTTAGTGGATACTGGGGCAACGGTGTCCACTATTAAGACTGTGGAGAAGAAGCTGCTTTCGTCTGAAGCCATAACAGTCATGGGTTTCTCTGGGGTTCCTACTACACTGCCATACACCAAGCCACTCAGAACTCAGCTCGGTAATCAGACCGTGTTACATTCATTCATCTACTCCCCCGAGGTCCCCTCCAATCTACTGGGCAGAGACCTCTTGACTCGATTAGGGGCCACCATCCTGTGCTCACCGGATGGATTAACAGTTTCTTTTCCGGATGGGACCTCTCTGCCCTGCGACAACGTTGGCTCTTCACATTCAAGCCAATACATGATCCAACCAGTTGTGGACAGATCAGCTGACATCTACTGGGGTCTCTTACATAGTGAAACCAGCGACAAAGGTGGAATCCTGTCGGCTTATCTGACGTGGAAACCCTGGATCTCCCAAATACACCCCTATGTGGCCCCTCCTGACCCCCCTCATATGACGTTGTTTTATGACAGAGAGGACACACAATGGTATGAAGAACAGTTCTATAGCGATCTCGAAGGGACTGAGTGGGTTTTGTCAACTAACAACATTTATGTGGCTCCCATAGGTGTAGCGGCAGAAGTTTCTCTCACCCCCGAACAACTGCAGTGGTACATGATGAGTGACGAGGCTTCTCCCCATGTGTCTTTGGCCCTACATCCTGAACACCAAGCTAAGGAGCTTGGCTCCATTGTAAAAACAGCTCAGCTTCAGACTGATTGGCAGAGGATTGCTTCCTCCCTGTGGTATTCACCCACCTCACAAATCTATAAAATACAGGTATCTTGCACTGATCGCGCTCTCCTCGAACACGCACAGATTTCCCGCCACCATGGTAGGGAAAAATCTGACCACCCTGACACAACCTTTTTGCTAGACTCGCTCCCAGACTCCTTATGGTCTACCGGTCCAACGGACGTCGGCCTAGTCGATTGCCCCCCTGTAACGTTTAAGTTAAAATGTGATAATCCGGTGTGGATTCCTCAATATCCGAGTAAACGGGATGCGGAAATTGGCATTGCGGACACCATTGAGGGGCTGTTCCAAAAGGGGGTGCTAATTGAAACATCCTCTGACTGGAACACTCCTATATGGCCCATTGAAAAGAAGGGGACGGGTAAATACCGTATGGTTCATGATCTTCGGGCTATTAACTCTGCGTTACACACACAAACCATTCCTGTCCCCAATCCCTACGTCGCGCTGACTAACCTAGATCCGCGTCATCAATGGTTCACTTGTATTGACCTTGCTAACGCTTTCTTCTGTCTACCACTGGCAGAGGAATGTAGAGACATTTTTGCGTTCACCTATCGAGGGGTTAAGCTGACGTATTCTCGCCTTCCTCAGGGGTTTGCCTTGTCTCCCGGTTTGTTTAATCAGGTGTTAAAAGACGTTTTGACAGATTGTGAGCTGCCACCCGACACAACTCTGGTTCAGTATGTCGATGATCTCCTTCTTGCCGCTCCCACCGCCTCTCTCTGTTTGAAAGCTACAAAACAGGTGCTGCTACATCTTGCTAACAGGGGTTTTAAGGCCAGTAAATCCAAGCTACAAGTAGCGCGCAGAGTCGTCTCATTTTTAGGCAGACAGATTTCACAGGAAGGGTCAGGTCTGTCGCCAGAACATAGAGACACAATCCTACACCACCCTAAACCCAAAACGGTCAAAGACATGCTCTCTTTTCTCGGGCTAACGGGTTACAGTAGAAACTACGTGGCTAACTACACTGGCCTCACATCGCCGCTGCGTGACTTAGTCCGCGAACATGGTATGCGTAAACTTTCGGCACCACTCAATTGGACCACAGAGGCTGAGGATTCGTTCATATCCCTTAAACAGCAACTTTCCCATGCAGCTGAACTTGCCGTCCCCAACTACTCTTCCACCTTCTATCTTGATGTTTCTGGTACATCACACTGTGTCAATGGTGTGCTGTTCCAGAAAAAAGGGGGAGAGAGAAAGATATTGATGTACATCAGCACAATACTTGACAACATGGAAAAACGACATCCACCATGCACACAACATGTCGCGGGGATAGCAAAAATCATACAAAAAACGGCACACATTGTCATGGATCACCCACTGCATGTTTTAACCACTCACAGCGTCGTAGCGTACGTCAATTCAGCGACATTCACGCTCACAGCACTCAGGCAAAGGCGGCTAGCGAAAGTTCTAGAAGCCCCAAACCTGACGTTCACACACGAGGGGGTTAATATGGCAGACCAAATGAGCACAGGCACACCACACATGTGTGCAGACAAAGTTCAGAAAGAGGAAAAGGTCAGGCCCGACTTACAAGCAGAACCATTTGAAGAAGGACGAGATTTCTACACAGACGGGTGTTGTTTTCGACATGAAACGCAAGGCCTGATTTCAGCCTATGCAGTTGTAGGTAAAACAGAAACGGGCATGGAAACGGTTTCGGCTGAAAAGATCAAGGGACCCCAATCTGCTCAGAGGGCAGAAATAATTGCGGTAATCGAAGCGCTAAAAGCGGGAAAAGACCAAGTAATCAACATCTACACTGACTCAGCCTACGCAGTAGGAGCAGTACACGTAGAATTGCCGCAGTGGCAACGGACGGGATACCTTACGGCATCTAACAAACCCATTAAACATGAGGCAGAGATGAAAGAACTCGCAGAAGCGCTGATGCTACCCCAAAAAGTAGCCGTAATTAAATGTAAGGGACACGAGAAAACACATTCGCGCACCAAAACAGGAAACGATGCCGCTGACGCAGCAGCGAAAAAAGCCGCAGGCTATGTACATAACATGATGATGCTCTGTTCCGACCCAGAGGTGAACCCCGATAAGGATAGGGAACTTGTACATATAAAAGAGGAACAGAGTAAAACCTCACCGGAAGAGAAGTCGCTGTGGTTGGCCAGAGGCTGCACAAAAATCGACAATCTCTGGCGAAGTCCAGACGGCCGGATTGTGCTGCCACCGGGAATAAAAAATGTAGCACTGACTGAGGCGCACGGAGTGGGACATGTCGGGGCTGCCCAGATGCAGAGAAACCTCGAGAATTGGTGGCACCCATTTTTGAAAGATATGTGTAAATATTATGTACATACTTGTCCTGAGTGCACTATGTACAATGCAAGACCAACAGTCAAACCACATCCTGGGCGTTTCCCTCTTGAGACAAAGTCAGGGAAAGAGATCATCATAGACTACACAGATATGGTGAACTCAGTGAAAGGATACAGGTATATGTTGGTATGTGTGGATGCATATTCAGGTTGGCCAGAAGTCCTCCCAACAAAAAGGGAGGACAGCAAGACAGTGGTGAAGTTTTTGGTAAACCACTATATTCCTAGACATGGATTTCCTGAGAAGGTCCGATCAGACAATGGAACACACTTTAAAAACCATGATCTACAAAAGGTTGAAGAAATGCTGGGATTGAAACATAAGTTTGGTTCTGTTTACCACCCTCAATCCCAAGGTAAAGTCGAAAGAATGAACCAAACCCTCAAATCTAAATTGGCTAAAATCTGTGCACAGACAAAAATGAATTGGCTAGATGCGTTACACCTTGCTCTCATGTCTGCTCGAAGCTCAATAAACCAAAGTACAAGCTTTACTCCATTTGAGCTGACCACAGGAAGGAGGTTTCCAGGGCCTCAGTCCAAAATCATTGGACTCAGAAATGATGATCAGTCGTTAACCCACACACAGTATTTCCATGCTTTACAAGCTCTTGTTGCAGAATATGCCAAGCAGGTGGGGGAAAGGAGCAACGACGATACCACAACTCCGCCAAGCACAGAGTGGGTCCTACTGAAGGTGCTCAAGCGAAAGTGGACCGAGCCCAGGTGGACAGGTCCATATCGAGTGACAGAACGCACCTCACACGCTGTTCGGCTGAGCGGCAAAGGAG
This sequence comes from Diplodus puntazzo, assembly GCA_963678695.2. Classification (NCBI taxonomy): domain Eukaryota; kingdom Metazoa; phylum Chordata; class Actinopteri; order Spariformes; family Sparidae; genus Diplodus; species Diplodus puntazzo. The sequence continues at coordinate 35,204,747 of OZ023156.1, forward strand.
ACACGTGGTTTCACTGGAGCCAGTGCCCAGCGGCTGACGCCCCTGCGCGCACCTTGGGAGAGACACGCACCGAGTTGCGTGAACAACAACAGCAAGAAAAGACCACCGATCAACAAGGGGCAGAATAATCCCCTGGTGGCATCAGGGTGAGGTAGTCTAACCAATACCCCTGTGGGAGGAGGTGAAACAGCGCTCCTCTCCTACATGTGGTGTGCCAAACCACCGACTTGTTTCGTCGAGGGACATAGATCATCATGACAAACATCAACCTACTGGTTCTCTGCTGGTTTGTGGTACTCATGGTTTTCCTGTGGGCACTGATTCATCTGTACACCACAGGCACCACCCTCGTTTAAGAAGCATTTATTAACTTTTATCTTTCACAGTTATTGTTCACTTTGGCATTATCTTTTTACATTTTTATATATATTTTACACATGTGCTATTGCTAAAAGAGTTGTGTGACTGAGGTATCAGAAGGTATAAAACTGTCGGGGGAGTAACCCTACCCCTGATTACATACGATACAGATTCGCTCGTCACAAGAAAAGTTCACTGCTTGCTAAAATGTTATATGGAAACCGCTAGTGGGGCTCGGCATCCTCAGCGTCGTTATAGTAACAGTTATATTCCTTCTTACGACAGACATATTCACTCTTACGTCCACTTCCAGGCCCGATACCTCAAAAGGGGGTGCTCCACCCTCACGTCAAAGACGATCCGGCAACTCGGGCAGGTTTCAGGAATGTGGCTCTGATGGCTTAGTTTTCTGTTCCCCTGCCAACGACTCGTCTGTCATACTGTTACCATTCTCCGCCCTCCGCTCCTATAGGTTCTCCGGAAGCGCCTCACGCAGTTACTATGCGTTACTAGGTACCGGGTGGAACTGGTTGATTGGCGAAACAGATTATGACTGGAGTAGGGAATACGTGGAGGACAGGGCGCGAACTCTTAGACGTTCCTTCACGATGTCCAAAACCTCTTCGGGTCTGGCTCTCATGTTTAATACAACCGCGAAAATCTGCCTTACCATGACAATATATGAATATGTCTCTGGTCGCGACCCTAGTTGCCAGGTTACCCTTTGCTATGATCCTTCCCAGACGGCTCCCACCCTCTCAAAATCCGCAAGCGACTTAGGAGTCCACATCGTCGTCCTAACCGGTAATGGTAGCATCAGTCGTGTTGATGAATTCTTCCAGGTCACCACAGGTATCTCGGCCACCACTAATAATTGGCTGATGATGGCCGAACAAGCCGCTAACTCCACCCATTCTAGTTGTGTCGTCTGTCTGGGTGCACGCCCTATCCTTAGAGTCGTCCCAGCTACTTTACCATCCTCCTGCCTTACTGACGTCATGACACACCACCGTCCTAATACCACAGCATGCGCTGCATGGGACCTTGTGTTCCCTGTGGTCGACACAACAGCTAAAAAACCTGTGTTCTCTAAGAATGTAGCTGGCGGTAACTTCTCGTGCATCTCATTCCAATCTTCCGGACCTAAAATAGGTTCCTTGAACCCAGCCTGGTGTGCCTCCAATGTCACGGTCCCCTCAGGTTTCTCCCCAGTCGCGCGCGCTGACATCTGGTGGTGGTGCGGTGACGATAAAATTTACGACCGCCTGCCGCGTAACGTGTCAGGCCTTTGTGCTCTCGTTACCCTCTTATTACCTGTCAGGATTTACCCCACAACGGCGCAAGAATTGATGGCTAACTTTAATACTCTTATGCCTACACGCTGGGGGGGGAGATCTAAACGCTCTGAGAACAATCCATGGTTGCACGCCACCGACCCCACGTACATCGATTCTATAGGTGTTCCGCGGGGTGTCCCGGATGAATACAAGATCGCTGACCAAGTTGCCGCAGGCTTTGAATCTGTCCTTTGCTGGTGGTGTACTATCAATAAAAATGTGGACAGAATTAATTACGTTCACTATAACGTACAGCGCTTAGGCAATCAAACAGAAGAAGGTTTCCGAGCAGTCCACGAACAACTTAAGGCAACATCTCAAATGGCGTACCAAAACAGAATCGCTCTAGACATGCTCTTGGCCGAAAAGGGAGGTGTCTGTGCCATATTTGGCGACCAGTGTTGTACTTTCATTCCCAATAACACAGCCCCAGACGGTCGTCTCACCAGAGCCATTGACGGATTGCGCACGCTGAATAAGAAAATGAAAGATCACTCTGGCGTTGACACGTCTATGTGGGACAGATGGATGGAGGTGTTTGGCCGCTACAAATCTCTAGTGTCGTCTTTGTTGATCTCAATAGCCGTATTCGCCGCCATCCTCACTTTGTGTGGATGTTGTTGTATCCCTTGCATTCGTTCGCTCGCTAATCGCCTCATTACCACGGCGATTGAAGGTAAAACCCCTGCGCATCAAATGATGCCTCTGCTGCGGGTTTCAGGGGAACTCACGGACGACGAGGAGACTGCTGACCCATCCGTTTTCCAAGTTAAATAATCTTTCTTACGATGGTTGTCTTAATTATGTGTTTTTACATTGTGCCTTTGGACATTTTGCCTTTTGCTTGTGCCTTATTATAACTTAGAAAATGTTGTAGCTTTTCACCTCGTCGTGAACCTTCAGCACAGGTGATTTTTGATTGTATTTGTGGTAAGATGTTTTTATTGGTGATGTTGACTGTATTTGGGATTAAAAATGATTTTGTTGGTGATGTTTTCTTTTGTGATCTCTTAACAGAGATCAAAAGGGGGATTAAAGACTATACAATGTTACGTGCCTTAGAGTACTCAGTGTGCCTGCTAAACGAGGAGTGATCTGACCTGACCTTGAGTGACTCAGTGCATCATATCTCTACAGCATAAAAACTGAAGACGCGGAAGCTCTCGTCAGATCGCTTTTGGGTTTCACTGGCTTAACTGTCCATGTGTATTGTACGATCTCCGCTCTCTGCAGACTGCGCTAAATAAAAGACTTCTACTCGATTCAACTTCTGTCTCCTCGACTTGTGTTCCTGCTCCCGGCCTGGGTGAGACGGCATAAAAGTG
>OZ023156.1:35207868-35229944 GCA_963678695.2 Diplodus puntazzo
AATGCAAGAACATCTATGATAATCATCTCCCGACGAATATTTAACTCTCTGCGCAGTAATGCTGCACCTTCATCCACGGGATCATTATCAAAATGACATTCCATGGTAGTGAAAACAGTCGCCACCTAATATAACTTCTAATGTAGGCCTACTCAAAAAACAGACGGCAGAACTATGCTACGCCAAAACTCGCCTGCTGACTTAATGAATGAGGAAATCAAATACCGTGTGTGGCTGAAAGAGGGCGGAGACAGAGAGAAACTCGAGGTTTGTTGAGAAAAACGTGGTCCCGACCAGAGGCCTGTTCTGCGAAGGGGGCTCAACATAGCCAGACTTTGTGCTCAAGATGCAGCTCAACAAAGCCCCAAGTCCCAAAACAGAGTTAAACGGTTCTGCGACGGCGGTTATCAACTTAGTTTGTTAAGTCCGGCTCTCTGCTTTGTGCTCAGCGCGCGTTCACATAAAAGGGGGCGTTTGACGTCATATTATTCTACTTCCGTGCGAAAATGTTTAGATCCTGGGCCACATATTTTACTCAAGATGAGCAGATTCTTATTATGCAAAGCTATGAACAATTCAAAGAAACCATCACGGCAAAAAGTAACACTGTCGCCGCCAATAGAGCGAGAGAGAAAACTGCTGACCGTGTAAATGCGTAAGTTAACGATGATTAATAGCCTGTTATGATCGATATTATGTTAAGCCCTTAGTGTTTTAATTTCTGAAAGCTCAACATTTTGCAACTTTTACATATTAACCCTCATCCATTTAAGAAATAAATAGACTGAAGCAACTACTATCTTTTTTCATTTTTGAATGATGTCTATATTGTTTTCACATTTTACTGATCTCAGTTATAGAATGCGCGTGTGTGTTTTATTGAAAGCGAGGCTGAGTGTGCGCAGGCTGTAAATGTTCAGTGTTTTTTTTTTTTGTATTACTGTGTCGGGATGAACAAGCACATGTAGCTACTGTCCATGTACAATGACAATAAAGACCTTTCTGACAGTGAAAATAGCTCAAGCCTGTAAGATTTGTGTTTGGGTGTCACTGCCCTGCAGCGGGTGAAACATTGATCAGTTCATCAGTTTATTCATGGCCACATCAAAGAAATAATTAACTTTACTCATTATCTGTGACAAATAAATACTAGGTTGGCCTAATTAATATTTCATGTTGCATTTTATTAAGATGTGGAAGCAGCAGTCGGACATGGCAGCAGGTGTGTGGATAATATACTGTATCCCATTTTATTTTAATATCATATCTTCAGTTTGCAGCTTCCCAGTAAGAGCGAGAACTACTCTGCGCAGCACGCAGTATTTCTGCTCAGATTTTCTGCATCACCAAGTGAATGTCAGTATTTTGCCCGACAGTGAGTCTTCTTCAGTGGTATTCCCGACACTCGGCTCAATAAGTGAGCAGATGTACCGAGTTCCTCGGCTGAAAATTCATCAGGAAATACCAGCGGATCAGCGCGATCTCGCAGAAGCCGCTCACGTCGCAGTGCTGCCAGAATTATTCTCGCTCCCAGGTCCACCGGGTTCTCAATGAACGGTGACGCAATCTCCGAATGACTTACACAGTGAAACAGCGCCGCTTTTATAGCCGATTTCAAGCCGAAACTCTGAACATAACCTGGTCGGGACCAGGTTATGAGCTAAGCGTAAGTTACCATGGTGATCTAGCCGGGTTAAAAGAGAGCCACCTTCGTAGAACAGAGGGGTATTTTGCGAAGCCGGTTTAGTGGGTTAGCGAGCTATGTTGAGTCTAAAGCCAGGCTCTCCTGTTCTACGAAGGTGGCTCTCTTTTAACCCGGCTAGATCACCATGGTAACTTACGCTTAGCTCATAACCTGGTCCCGACCAGGTTATGTTCAGAGTTTCGGCTTGAAATCGGCTATAAAAGCGGCGCTGTTTCACTGTGTAAGTCATTCGGAGATTGCGCCACCGTTCATTGAGAACCCGGTGGACCTGGGAGCAGAATAATTCTGGCAGCACTGCGACGTGAGCGGCTTCTGCGAGATCGCGCTGATCCGCTGGCATTTCCTGATGAATTTTCAGCCGAGGAACTCGGTACATCTGCTCACTTATTGAGCCGAGTGTCGGGAATACCACTGAAGAAGCTCTGCGCTCACTGTCGGGCAAAATACTGACATTCACTTGGTGATGCAGAAAATCTGAGCAGAAATACTGCGTGTTGCGCAAAGTAGTTCTCGCTCTTACTGGGAAGCTGCAAACTGAAGATATGATATTAAAATAAAATGGGATACAGTATATTATCCACACACCTGCTGCCATGTCCGACTGCTGCTTCCACATCTTAATAAAATGCAATATGAAATATTAATTAGGCCAACCTAGTATTTATTTGTCACAGATAATGAGTAAAGTTAATTATTTCTTTGATGTGGCCATGAATAAACTGACGAACTGATCAATGTTTCACCCGCTGCAGGGCAGTGTAGCCCAAACACAAATCTTACAGGCTTGAGCTATTTTCACTGTCAGAAAGGTCTTTACTGTCATTGTACAGGGACAGAAGCTACATTTGCTTGTTCATCCCGACACAGTAATACAAAAAAAAAAAAAACACTGAACATTTATAGCCTGCGCACACTCAGCCTCGCTTTCAATAAAACACACGCGCACATTCTATAACTGAGATCAGTAAAATGTGAAAACAATATAGACATCATTCAAAAATGAAAAAAGATAGTTGTTGCTTCAGTCTATTTATTTCTTAAATGGATGAGGGTTAATATGTAAAAGTTGCAAAATGTTGAGCTTTCAGAAATTAAAACACTGAGGGCTTAACATAATATCGATCATAACAGGCTATTAATCATCGTAAACTTGCGCATTTACATGGTCAGCAGTTTTCTCTCTCGCTCTATTGGCGGCGACAGTGTTACTTTTTGCCGTGATGGTTTCTTTGAATTGTTCATAGCTTTGCATAATAAGAATCTGCTCATCTTGAGTAAAATATGTGGCCCAGGATCTAAACATTTTCGCACGGAAGTAGAATAATATGACGTCAAACGCCCCCTTTTATGTGAACGCGCGCTGAGCACAAAGCAGAGAGCCGGACTTAACAAACTAAGTTGATAACCGCCGTCGCAGAACCGTTTAACTCTGTTTTGGGACTTGGGGCTTTGTTGAGCTGCATCATGAGCACAAAGCCTGGCTATGTTGAGCCCCCTTCGCAGAACAGGCCTCAGGAGAGCCTGGCTTTAGACTCAACATAGCTCGTTAACCCACTAAACCGGCTTCGCAAAATACCCCTCAGGTTAGGTTCATAGAGTATGTTACCATGGTAACTGACCGAAAGCTTAAGTTGCCTCTCTCTGTGAAACAGGCTAGAGTTACCCCTCTTTCTCTGGTTTGAGTTACCTCCCTTTGTGAAACGGAAAACTCAGAGTTTCCCATTTCAGGGTTAACAGACTCAGAGTTTTCACTAAACCTGCTTTGTGAAACGGACCCCCGGTCCCGACCAGAGGGGTGTTCTGGAAGCCAGTTTAGTGGGTTAGCGAGCTATGTTGAGTCTAAAGCCAGGCTTCCCTGTACTACAAAGGTGGCTCTCTTTTAACTCGGCTAGATCACCATGGTAACTTATGCTTAGCTCATAACCTGGTCCCGACCAGGTTATGTTCAGAGTTTCAGCTTAAAAGCGCCGCTGGTTCACTGTGTAACTCATTCGGAGATGGCGTCACCATTCATTAAGAACCCGGTGGACCTGGGAGCAAGAATAATTTGGGCAGCACTACGACGTGAGCGGCTTCTTCGAGATCGCGCTGATCCGCTGGCATTTCCTGATGAATTTCTCTATGAGCGATATAGATTTTCAGCCGAGGGAATACGGTACACTGTAAGAAAAATCTGTGTATTAACAGTTGAATGATTGTACATTTTAACAGACATTGTCCATAAATGGGATTCACAGGTCTATTTCTGTAAATTTACATCCCGAATTGCATTATGGGACTTTGATCTCCCAACCAACTTCTCTTGGCGGCCATTGTTTGCAGGTGTCTGCATTTCATTTGTGGTAAGTAAAACATTAATTAATTAACAATACAGTAGAAATCAGTCAATAATAAAGCAACCGTTTTATTAACAGTAGGTCTAAAGGAGTTGGAAAAGTTATATTCTGGAATAGTCAAAATACGGCTCAGATATCACGTTAATGTTTGCTAGCACTAACGGTAGCTCGCAACGTTCGACTAACGTTGTTAGACTAACTTATAACGTTAGTTATACTCTATTGTAAATTAAAACACTTGGTTTGATTATTTTAAATTTAGAAACTAAGAAATGAATTAATTGTTTGCAAGATTAGTATTTGTATATGAGCCTGTGTCGTTATAAAGATCGCTCGTCAGTTGGTCATCATCTGTGAGTTTACAGTATAAATGACAGTATTTTCTGTCCACCGCACGTGACACGTCATAGCTCAACCCCCTCCTCACTCACTGTGCGTCTGTCAATGCAGGTCTGTCAAGGACTCATTCGGCCCTCTTCACTTCAAGGTAAGCCAGTTGATTGAACTTTCAAAGAGACATTTTCTCGGTAAAATATTAAATAAATAGGCTATTATATGAACGTTCATGTTAGTAGATTAGAGTTAACGTTCGCTAGTATTTTACTACGGTCTCGTGACTAGCTAGCTACGTTAGCTTTAGCTAGGTTGGTCTGTTAGCTGCCTGTTGTCCCGATTTTGACACATCACGTTTTTTTTTTGACCTATTGACCGCGGAAATATGGCTTTATTTCACCGGAGCAGACGGGTAAAGAATGTGCAGCCTCAGCTAACGTTAAGTTAAATAACATAGCAGCCTTAAACAAGAGAGAAATGCGTCAGTGTTATAAAGAAACACTAAGGTTCCCATATTTTCCGGACTATAACTCGCGCTTTTTTTTAGTAGTTTTGCTGGCCATGCGACCTATATTTATAAGCGACTTGCATGTCAAAAATATACACTATGTCAGGGAGGCTTTTATTTCTAAATCCCTCCTCATTCAGTAGCTCATCTTTATCCTCGTCACATGCTGTTCTCCTTGCTGCGCTGTCAGACCTGGGTCTCTGTCTCCGTTGCGCCGTAGCGCTTCACTCACATTCGAGTCAATTCAGAGTATTTTCACAACGTGCGCTGGTCTGTCTCTGTCTGTGCCTCCGGACATGGAGCAGAGACCCAGGTCCGACAGTGCAAGGCTGTCCCTCTCTGAAGCAGAGGATGAGGTCAGATTCACTCCCATAACGTTAAGTCTTAACAGACCGTCCTCCAGTGTTGGGGCTCGTTACTCAAAAAAGTAATATATTACACATTACACATTACTCTCAAAAATAGTAATGCCTTACATTACAATATTACTGCCTGGAGAAAGTAATTAGTTACATTACTCGTTACATTCTGGCTTGTACTGCAAGTTTAATTAATCTTGAATTTTGCCATAATCTGATGCAGTTTAGGGGCGGAAAATAAGGGAGAAGGTGAAAGAGACAACATTGGTGAAGCCCTAATATGCTGCAATTCATTTCAAGTAACCTGGAACACTTTTTTTTTGCAATTTAAAAAAACCTGGTGCAGTTTTGGGGAAAAAATGTAATAGTCTGTGTTCAATAAAGCCAATATCAGTGTTTACAATTCAAATATGAAAATATTTGTTGGCTAAAATTACTGTACTTGTTTTCAGGTGAACATCTACCCAACACAAACCTGTCACCTGTCAGTGTGCAAAAGTTCTTGGACGGCTACACCACGTGACATCCCAGAAGCCAATTCATTGTGCCTCAGTGCAGGTACCATATGGAGTACGATGATTTTTCCACATTATTATTTCTTTTTTCTTTTTGAATAATGGAGTGAACAGGTTTTGGACTCTACCATTGACACTATCTTGGATACCATTCTTTTTTTTCTTTTTTTTCTTTTTACTTGCTATGACACTTCATTGTGGTATCTGTGAGTTCACAAGTGCCTCAGTGTCTGCCTATTTAAAACATTGCAGGACCCATAGAAACATTAGCCGGGCAGTTTTTCCTTGTGGTTTTCCAGAATGTGGAAGAAGCTTTACCTCTTACAATTCCTTTAATGTGCACTTGACCAGAAATCACCATGAGGGGAGGAAACAGTCTTTTAATCGTAACATATCTGTACAGTTGAAGTGTTCTTGGGAATTTTGTGGCAAAGAGTTTGGAAGCATAAAATGTCTTGTAGCTCATCTTAAGTTTCACACACTCACACACTCTCTCACACACTCTCTCACACACTCACACACTCTCTCACTCTCTCACACACTCACACACTCTCACACACTCTCTCACTCTCTCACACACTCTCACTCTCTCACACACTCACACACTCTCTACACACACACTCTCACACACTCTCTCACTCTCTCACACACTCTCTCACACACTCACACACTCTCACACTCTCACACACACTCTCTCACACACTCACACACACACTCTCTCACTCTCTCACACACTCACTCACACACTCTCTCACACACTCACACACTCTCACACACACTCACACACTCTCACACTCTCTCACACACTCTCACACACTCTCTCACTCTCTCACACACTCTCTCACACACTCTCTCACGCACTCACACACTCTCTCACTCAATAATTTTCTTCTCTTCTCCTCCAGTTGGTCCAGTTCCCAATGGATCCAGTTCCACCGAGCATCCGATGGGGACACCAACAGCTACGACACACATGAATGGGACACCAGCTACGACACACATGAATGGGACACCAGCTACGACACACATGAATGGGACACCAGCTACGACACACATGATAGGAACATCAACTATGACACATACAGAGAAGTTTCAAATCCCATGGCAGAAGTTCCCAGTTAAAATGATGACTGCACTGAAGGAGAAGAGGAGACCACAACCGAAAGATAGAAGACACATGATTAGGATCATCATGGAAGACATGATGGCTTCTGACATCAGGCCAGGCAGAAGCAAGTTGAAGCAGGTTGCACAACAGCTGGTTGAGACATACCCGAATTCCTTCTTGGATAAGTGCGGGACAAATGTAGTGGGTCAAGGTTTTGCATCCCTCGTGGTACAAATGGAGAACCGAGTTGAGAATGTCAGACGGCAATATGGTGTCAGCACAAGACCTGAAGAAAGACCTAAGAAAAAACTCAGGCCATCAGACTATTATGGTTGTAGAAACTGGCAACCTGTGGCATCAAATGGCTCTGACTATGAAGAAAAAAAGAAAATGCTGCAAGATGCCTATAAAGAAAATCTTCTATCTGAGATTGACATAAAGAGAGTAATGTCAGAAACATACAGCGCCCAACGCATCACTCTGAATAACCAAGACAACGTCATCAAAGTCATGGAAGAATGGCCGTACTTGTTTGAAGCCACCCATCTACTCGACCACACAGAGAAGTTGATCGGATTTCCTGTCCAGACAAAACTGCTGAACCAAATTGAGGAGAAGGGCAAGACCATCACTGAGTTTCTTGTTGGCAAGGGAATCACAGGAGTTACAGCAGACCCATTGAACCTCCTCTGGAGCCTGATCAAGTACCTTGGAGAGGAGCCAAAGGTGTTGCTACTAAACCAAGAAGTGAGTACAGCATAAATAACCTCATTTGTTTTAGATACAGTAGGAGGGGAAGCTAGATAACCATGTTACCACTGTTAAGCATTAAAGTTGTAGTTGCTAATCCTGTTGAGAAACATGTTTTGTTATACTGGGAGAAATGGTCCTTCTATCCTGAGAGTTATCAATACATTATGTATTCAGAAAAAGCAACAAAAATAATCAGACCTCTGTGGTAGCTGCAGGACTGACAAACCTCTGACCAATCCATGCTTTTCACTCTGAAAAGGAAAAACCAATCAGATGCCTTCACGTTTAGTTCTGTCTACGCCAAATCAAGCTGCCTTCCTCTCTCCCTCCTCTCGTGTGCATGACCAGATTCTTCACCTTTGTCCGCAAACGGGAAGGGCATGGCTTCAGAGAGAAGTCTGAGAAAAGGGGCTGGGACTTTTGACTTGTATATTTTCAAAATGCAGCCAGTATCGTTTTTCCAGGATCGCCAACCCTACCTTTAAAAGAAGCTTGATGTGGTTCGACAGTATCTCCAAGAATCCAGTATGCACTGCACCAAGTACACCCTATCAGAGTGTTTATTTACCCTATGACCATTCTGTCTTTACTTACAACAGGATGTCCCAAGAGAGCTGCCAAACACACCGTGTATCATCATCGTGGGTAAGTATGTTTACAGTATAGGTGTTGTATAGGCTGTTTATTTCATTGCTCATCTTGAACACTTGTATCAAAAAACTGAATGTGAATCACGTAATTTGAATTTTAATCGGTGAACTGCAGTAACTGCATTTGGAAAAAATAATCTGAGTAGCATAATTTTGAAACAGAATTCATTTGCTCTGAAACCTTATTCAGTTACGGCAATTCAAATTTGCTTCATGTCATTCAAATTGAGCAATATACGTTTTTCAAATTCAGTTTATAGTGACATGCATTTCTGCACATAAAATGTGTGTTGTCTTTTTGTATTGTATTTTGCAGATGAAGGACAGTACAAGCTAGCAGTGGATCAAGTTACTTTTAACAAGAACATTAGCTGTCCACTGGTGGCCTTCAGCTGTATGTTCAGCCTCTTTTATGTACTTAACATAAAATACCCAAAGGAAGCAGCCCTGACGCTAGAGTTCATCCAGAGGTATGTTTTGGCAATGCCCATTTTATCGTGTACTGTACTGTACTTAATGTTGCAATACCAAGTGACATGATGCATTTTGTGTTTGCCACAGGAGCCTGCTGGGCATCAATCCCGAAAGAGGGTCGAAGGCTGAAAAAAAAGGTGCCAAACAGTACAATGTCCCCCCAAAACTGCTGCGATTCCTATCGGATCTGAATGACTTTACGAATCCTTGGAAGATATAAAGGTCATTACACACTCTTCTTTGTTACTAACACACTCTCTCTCTCTTGTCTGTCTCACTCAAGTCTTTGGTCACGAGTCCAAATAAAGTTTCAAGTCTCTTAAAAATTAAAGCCTCATTGTAATAAGCCTTCCATCATCTGCTGTGATCCGGTTTGCTAAGAATACTGCACAGTTATATCTAAGAAATTCAAAGCATTTACTGTATACTGCCAATACTGTATGCTAAATAGATAAAGGAGTGATAATAGGCTAATACTCTTATCATTTCTTTGTCTATAGCATACAGTATTGATTAGTTTTTTACCATATGATGCCTTTAAACAGGCTATTGCAATGCAATATGAAGAAAACACACAATTCAAGCTTTCCTGTAAACGGGAATTACCTTTTTTTACAATCTGGACCTTATTTCTAGCATAAAATACGATCATTTACTCACCCAGATAACTTTGGTGTCATTTGTCGTTCCGCCAAATTAAGATCCAGCCGAGAGCCGTGTATATCCGTATAATGGAGTCTACAGGGCAGCAGAATGCAGCCTCTAAAGAACACATTATCTGCAGAGAAACTCATTCAATTCACCAATATTTTGTCATGATACGCTAGTGCTATTCCCCTCTGAGTCCAGGGTTAGCTGTTATCAACATCCAGGGTCTGTAGGTTGACCTATTAACCTCTGACCTGGATGATATCATCTCTGAGCGCTGCACAGCTCATTCTGATAATAATGATTCCACTTTGGCATTCGGGCCCATTTTTAGCGCAACTAGCCAGAGCTTTAGTAAGAGGAGCTCTCCTGTTCCTCTCTCTTCAGTGGGGTGTTTGGCTGCACTTTGTATAAAATGATACAGTATATCAAGATCTAGCCTTGAGTTTGCGACTTGAGTTTGAGTCACAAACTCAAGTCCCCATCTCTGCGCGCACACACACAAAGTGTCTGGAAGAGTCTGCCTCACAAGTAGTAGGGCTGCTTGATTATAGTAAAAATTATTTTCTTCTCTTCTCCTCCAGTTGGGTCCTGTGCTCCAAAGTATTTCCAGGTCTGCCGAGCACACACATGATTAAAGACTCACTATCGCTTGTCGAGACCTAATGTCATCCAGCAAGTGCAGGAGTGCTTGCAGTTGATGGCATCATTGCAGTTTACGTTTTGTGTTTTTATGTACACTGTTCATGATTTTGCTCATTTGATGTTAATACAATTTAATGTCACAATTGTTTGTAGTATACCTTCATGTATTTTGTATGACAGAGAATCGGGGCCAATCAGTTCCATACCTGCCAATGAGAAAATGCTACAGGATAGTGGAGATGGGCATGTCATCAAATCAATTATTTTATCTTTTTCCCTTAGTGTGGCCATAATACTGTTGTCCTAGTTTTGTGATACAGTTGAAAGAAAACAGTAATTTCAATGGGATCTGTAGTGTTCTCTTGACAGATGTACTAATAGTTATTTATCAGTGGGGGACTTCATAGATGTAGCATCTGGCAGGATGCAGACTTGTGTTTTTATGTGTTCATATAGTTCATATAGGCAGGCTTTTCAACCTCACTAATTTTCTACTCAGTAATGATGATTTAAGCTTCTGCTCATTAAATGTTACAGTTTTACTGGTAGATGTTTTCAAATTATCTTAAGTGTTAGTGTAGGTTTTAAAATATTGAATCTATTGTAACTCTTTTAATGTCCAATTGCCATTCTTCAATTGACCTGTAAGTTTGTGGGCAGGCTATTTTATGTCCACTGCTTCTGTGATGATTTGGATGATGATTTATCTAAAAAATAAACCATTAAATAACGGATGGCTTCCTGTTTTTTGTTTGTTTGTTTGTTTTAAACTGTAAAGACCATTTTATACTGAATAATGTCCTGTTTTTTCACAGTAAATGTTCAGTAAATTACTGAAATTAGATTTACAGAAAATGTTTTATTTCACTATAGATACACCATTTAATAACAGAAAATGACCTGTTTTTCCACATAAAAAACACCATTAAATGACTACAAATATCTTGCTATTTTACAAGAGATAAACCATTAAATAACTGAAAATGTCCTGTTATTTTGCCTGTCGTTTATTGTTAATTGACGGTAAAATTCAGTTTTTTAATTAACGGTCAAAGTCCTGTGTAATGAGCTGCCAGTACTTTTACTGTTATTTTACGGAAAAATTTCTGACAGTGTACATCTGCTCACTTATTGAGCCGAGTGTCAGGATGCCACTGAAGTAGCTGTGCGCTCACTGTCGGGCAAACTACTTACATTCAGTTGGTGATGCAGAAAATCTGAGCAAGAACACTGCGTGTTGCGCCATCCGCAAAGTGGTTCTCGCTCTTACTGAGAATCTGCAATCTTAAGATAGTGATGATATTAAAATAAAATGGGATACAGTATATTATCCACACACCTGCTGCCATGTCCGACTGCTGCTTCCACATCTTAATAAAATGCAATATGAAATATTAATTAGGCCAACCTAGTATTTATTTGTCACAGATAATGAGTAAAGTTAATTATTTCTTTGATGTGGCCATGAATAAACTGATGAACTGATCAATGTTTCACCCGCTGCAGGGCAGTGTACGCCCAAACACAAATCTTACAGGCTTGAGCTATTTTCACTGTCAAAAAGGTCTTTACTGTCATTGAACAGGGACAGCAGCTACATTTGCTTGTTCATCCCGACACAGTTATACAAAAAAAAAACACTGAACATTTATAGCCTGCGCACACTCAGCCTCGCTTTCAATAAAACACACGCGCACATTCTATAACTGAGATCAGTAAAATGTGAAAACAATATAGACATCATTCAAAAATGAAAAAAGATAGTTGTTGCTTCAGTTTATTTATTTCTTAAATGGATGAGGGTTAATATGTAATATTAATATGTGTTGAGCTTTCAGAAATTAAAACACTAAGGGCTTAATATAATATTGATCATAATATTAATCATCGTTAACTTACGCATTTACACGGTCAGCAGTTTTCTGCCAGCAGCCCTCCCTCGCTCTATTGGCGGGGACAGTGTTACTTTTTGCCTTGATGGTTTCTTTGAATTCTTCATAGCTTTGCATAATAAGAATCTGCTCATCTTGAGTAAAATATGTGGCCCAGGATCGATCCATTTTCACACGGAAGTAGAATAATATGACGTCAAACTCCCCCTTTTATGTGAACGCGTGCAGAGCACAAAGCAGAGAGCCGGACTTAACAAATTAAGTTGATAACCACCGTCACAGAACCGTTTAACTCTGTTTGGGGACTTGGGGCTTTGTTGAGCTGCATCATGAGCACAAAGCCTGGCTATGTTGAGCCCCCTTCGCAGAACAGGCCTCTGGTTAGGTTCATAGAGTATGTTACCATGGTAACTGACCGAAAGCTTAAGTTACCTCTCTCTGTGAAACAGGCTAGAGTTAACCCTCTTTCTCTGGTTTGAGTTACCTCCCTTTGTGAAACGGAAAACTCAGAGTTTCCCATTTCAGGGTTAACAGACTCAGAGTTTTCACTAAACCTGCTTTGGACCTCAGGTCTGTACTGGCTGTCAACACGAGTAAATACAGGGATGGATGACTTTATACAAGTTAATCCTGAATAAGTATGTGGGGAACATAATGAATGCAGATGTTTTCATCCAGGGGCACTGCATTACACAATAGGAATAGTGACTACAGTGACATTTATGGGAAAGGCATCAGTGAATAGGGTTGGAAATGGTTGTCAACCCCGAACAGTTGATGACCTTGATGCTCATTCATCAGTGATATATGTACGAGGGGTGATTGATAAGTTCCTGGCCTAAGGTATAAGTAGCTGAGGAGGAGAGATGGCTCCTGCTGCATGGTGGCAAAGACTTCTATGACAGCAATCAACTGAATAAAAGGGAAAATTGCAACTACAACTGCTATCTGTCTACCTGCACTCTGTGCAATAACAATACAGTTCTATCTAATCTAATCTAGAATTATTTTATTATTTATTAGACATGCTTATTAAACCATGCACCTTTCAACATACACTTTATGTGTATATAATAATTAAATATTATAAATAATTTAATAATCACTACAGAAGTTATGACTCTTCGATTTGTAAATCTTTTATGAGTTTCCAAGAACTAAAAGAGGGTTTGCACACACTGTTGTCTGCAATAACATTTGAATATTCTCAACCCAAACTAAATCTTGTAAATCTATTGTCTAGATATTTTTTTACATGTCGTACATTCTCTTATTGCATGTTTTAAATGTTGAATGAATGCAAATAAAATCCATGGGAAATACAGACAATACATTTGCAAGATACAATACTAAAAAAAACCCCACACAAACTCACTGAAAGTGTGTTAAAGTGGAGTTTTAGTTAACATTTTGGTTGTGACTTGGTTATTTCATTTGATAATCAGATTTGTATTATTAATGATGATGACCCTACACACACCTCAAAGCTTGGACTACTTAAAGACTAAAGAAGACCAAGTCCTGACTATCATGGACATTCCTCACAGTCACCTGACCTCAACCCCATTCAACATTTATGGGCCACTGAAGACTGAGAAAGCCAAACATTCTGTGACATCACAAGAAGCTTTGTGGAACACTGTCACATCATGCTGGGACAGCACGAGTCAGCAGGTTTTACACTAACTTTCTGGAGTCCATGCAGCTCAAGTGCATGCTGTCATTAAAGCAAAAGGTGGACGGACTGAGACATTCTGACATTCCTGGACATTTTTCAAGATTCAACTTTTCACTCAAACTGTAAAGCTGATATGATCATTTGTTTGGAGCTCTTTCTTGTTAAGATTTGCTTTTAGCCTCAACCCTTACACCCCAGACCTGCTGAGGAATAACACTACAGTGATCACATGGTATTGGAAAGACTTTGAGCAAAGGCACTGCAATGAAGGGGCCACATGAAACACTAACATAGTCAACACAATCCAGATGATCTTGACAGCTTTCATCATTTGTTTCGCTTACATATGTTGAGCCAACAGTGTAGTGTTGTAGTGAAGTAATACAGTGACAGCCATCAAGCTAGCCTCACCAAGACTGTTGATTTAAGTCAATCTGCACACTGACCTCATACTTAAAGAGTAAGCTTATACTAAATAATTTTTTTAGTCACAGTATTTAGTGTCTGTTTTTCATTTTACTATGCTACTCCCCTCATCCCCTGGCCTTACTGGGATGTAACAACCTGCTAGAATGTTAGCAGTTAAAATTTGTTTTGTTTTTGATCATTTCTTGGTAAACTGTTCCTTTAAGCTCAAAATGGGGCATTGATTTGCTCCTTAATGAATTGTTCTTGTTTAATTCTGAATCAGCTTATGTAACTGGCTCAATTGCCAATGAATAAATCATTTTTCGTGCCCCCTCAATTGAAGCAGTGCTGAGTGCTGAGTGTGCACTAGAAATGCAACATCTCTTCATCACTGTCTTACAGTTACTTGCCATTTGTACACACTCAAGGGTCAATAACCTGCCAAGTACTGTCTGCTGAGATTTTTCTGCTGACCCACCATTAGTTTATTAAATGAGGGTGAGGATGGAGGTTATACATCAAAGGGGGGTACTCAGAGGTAGATTCTATTTTCCTAACAACATCCACATTCCACACACAGCTTAATCCATCAACTTTCAGTAAGGTTGATGCTGTTCCCAGTCTGGTTCTCAACTTTTAGTTCCCTGAGGGTAATCACGGGAAGGGCAGACTGCCAAGTAGCCTTCGACACAGACATGGCACTGGAACATGGCTCTTCCCACCACAGCCATCGCCTTATAAGATACTCAGATACTTAACAGAAAACAATTTCAACACAGTGAAAGAAAGCTCAGTCTGTAGGGACTCGGCTTGGGGACTTGAAGGTCGCTGGTTAAGGTCCAACTCAGACCAAAAAAAAGTATGATGTGGACTGGCAGTTGGAGAATGCTAGTTCACATCCTGGGCATTTCCGAGGTGCCTTGAGCAAGGCTCAGTTATTTTTCTAGATTCATTACTTTTTGTATAATGAGTGCATGAAAAAGGCTATACCAAATATGTGACTTGTTTGGAAAAAGGGAGTTAAAAAATGAATTCATTCATTCATGTTTAAATGCAGAAATACCTGAAACACCTCATGCTTTGTGCAGTTGGGTGGACTGGTTTAAGTTGCTGCTACCCTTTTCAAACCCAGTTCAACAGCATTTGACAAAAGAGGGCGACCACACATAGTCTGTAAAAAATACAAAAGGTTTTAATCAGCTAAATTAAATAAGCAATATAATTATGTCTATCAGTTGTCAGTATGTATGCAATGTCTGTGGGGGTGTATGTGTCATGTGTATGTCAGTCAGCAGGTCAGGGCGAGAGAGAGAGAGAGAGAGAGAGAGAGAGAGAGAGAGAGAGCAAGAGTGAGAGAGAGAGAGAGAGAGAGAGAGAGAGAGAGAGTTGCTTGGCAACGAAAAGAGCTTAACAGCAAAAGATATGAGCTCTTGAAAACCTCTCACTTTTTTTGTGTTTTCACTTTAGAATATCTGATTTACAACGCAAATCTACAACATCAAGTGGTTGGAAGGCACACTCAACCACTTAAGAAAAGAAACCAGACTTTTCTACGATTTCTAAGTATTTTTTTTTTATCAAAAGAAGTTGCTACCTAGCTAACTGGAGGAAGAGAACTCTACTGCTACTGTGCAAATGACAGTTGGCTAGCAACAACAACAACAACAACAACAAAGGTCTGAAGAAATAATACAGCGAGGAAAACAGCTAGGAAAACTTCAAGAGAAGAGAAGATTTTCCAATCACAACTGGACTGGCAACATTTTGGGAACATCACCAGGACAAGAACTCTGAAATAAGGTATCTCTGGCAAAATAACTGTTCAGGAACTACTAACAGTGAACCAACTGTCAGTTGAAACCAACCATGCTAATGGAACACTGTGGAGCAACAGCTGAGCAGCAGCAACTGATAAACATATCTACAGATATATCAACTGTAGTAACACAGAGGCAACCAGGACAGATCGCTGGCTGTGAAATACAATATCCTGAACAAGCGATCACAGCACAGCAGAAGAAAGACTTCAAAATGAATGTGCTACGTGCCAACCCAGAAACACTGGTAGCAGACTTCAGCAAGAAGAACAACCAGAAGGTAAAATGCAACCTAGTGTTCTTCACTCAACATCCTGAAAATTGGCACACAGCAATATGTGAGCAATTTACTTACATTAAGAAGAACGGGATAAGCAAAGGCAGACAGATTACTGCCTATGAAGATGCAGACCGCTCAAGTCCCATCTTAACAGTAAACATATATCACAATGGAACAGTTATGATCCAGGGATCTGAGAACAGTCTGGATAACTTTGATAACAGCTTCCAAACATTGAAGACTGTGGCAGCATCAAAAGTGTCTCCTCCTCCTCCTCCTCCACAAGAGCTCCAGACCAGGTCACCCATCTCCAGCAGACCTCCACCTACACCATACTCTGAATCACCAAAACTCTCCAGCAATCTCAGAGTCCTGAAGGAAGGTATCTCGGTACTCGAGCGAGAGTTCATAGAGTTCAGAGAGAAGACACTGAGCAATCTTCAAAGGTCTGATAACAGCCATTTAGTGGAGGAGATGTACTCCACAGTCAAAAACCAGAAATACCAGATAGATGAACTCCAGCAAGCTGTTAGAGAACTGGAAGAAGACAACCGTTCACTGAGAGGAACACTCAAGAGAGTGATAGAGGAGCTGGCATCGGTCCACCACTCCAGCCCAACACAGTCCATGCACCAGGAGATCCAGCAGTCCCTGCTCCAGGAGACCCAGCAGTCCCTGCACCAGGAGACCCAGCAGTCCCTGCACCAGGAGACCAAGCAGTCCCTGCATCAGGAGACCCAACAGTCCCTGCACCAAGAGGCCAGCAATCCCTGCACCAGAGACCAACAGTCCCTGCACCAGAGACCCATCAGTCCCTGCACCAGGAGACCAAGCAGTCCCTGCATCAGGAGACCCAACAGTCCCTGCACCAGGAGGCCCAGCAATCCCTGCACCAGAAGACCCAACAGTCCCTGCACCAGGAGACCCAACAG
Organism: Diplodus puntazzo; assembly: GCA_963678695.2. Lineage (NCBI taxonomy): Eukaryota > Metazoa > Chordata > Actinopteri > Spariformes > Sparidae > Diplodus > Diplodus puntazzo. Next base: position 35,224,910 of record OZ023156.1, read on the forward strand.
TCCCTATACCACGAGACTCAGGGTAGGAAACCAGAGACGTCTACCACCCAGACATCTTCAGCCTCTCGCCCAAAAATTTCTCCTCCAACCACAGACCTGGAGACCCAGAAAAGGAGACCAGAACCTGCTTCACACAACAACACAGAAATAATATTTCTGTGTGATTCCAATGGAAAGTACATCAATATGAAACGTCTCTTCCCAGGCAGAAGATCCAAGATGATTTGGAGTCCCACCATCTCAGAGGCTATAAAGAAGCTGGCCACTACAGACCTCCAGGGTGTTAAACACATCCTGATTCACACTGGAACTAATGACCTCACACACAACAAGGACATACCTCACTCACTGCGACAGGTGGCAGAGAGAGCAACCTCAATGGCCCCCACAGCCAGGGTAACCATATCCACCCTGTTACCCAGAAGAGATGTTCCTCAGCATGAGATCAACAAAATCAATGCTGAAATATCCAAAACCTGCACAGGAATACCAAACGTCCATATGGCACATCACGCAGAGATCCTCTACCAGCACCTGTATGACGACCTACATCTAAACCAGAGCGGTGTGCGACTGTTCATCAAAGATATTAAAGATACAGCTCTCGACCGCAACAGATCAACACCTCACATCACCAACAAGAGCACATCCAACCACCGGAACCTCCACAGAAGGTTGCAGCACACTAGAGGCACCACCAACAATGGCCGGAGCTTTTCACAGAGACTTGGACCTGCCTCAAGGTACTACGCCCCAGCCGCACCTCTCCAGGGACCCAGCCCCATCACACCGCTGTACACCTCAGCCCCACCTCCTCAGGACTACAACCCCACTGCACCACACTACATCCCTCCTCCACTCCCACTTTGTCAGGGACCCAGCCCCATCACACCGCTGTACACCTCAGCCCCACCTCCTCAAGACCACAACCCAACCGCACCACACTACACCTCACCTCTTCAGGGACCTGAACTGCAGTTTGTTCTACATCCTCAAATTCTCCAGGAACAATACAGTTGGCAGCAGCAGCAGCAGCAGCATCAGCAGCCAGCTCAGACTCGGGTCCAGTCTCCAGCTCAAAAAGACAGCTACGCTGCTGTAGCCGCCAGACTCAACACCTCATCCACTGAACTGAGTCTAAAGCAGATAAGAGACATTGCAACACTACTCTATACTAAATTACTGAGTTAATAGAATGTAGAACAACACTCTGAATAATTCATCATCACTTAACATTTTTACTTTTTATTTATTTATTTATTTTATTTTTAAACATATATTTTTGCTTGTAAATCAGTTATTTTTTCCTAGTGGTACACTAATCTGTTAAGGTTAAGGAAATAGCATCTTTTTCGATAAGTAGCTGGAACATTCAGGGCTTATGTTCTTCAGTTTTTGGTTTGAAATCAGCAAACCCTGAATTTCTGAATAATATTAGAAATGTAGATATAATCATATTGAATGAAACTTGGAATCAAAACAAAAATCAATCAAATTGTCCTAACGATTATATAGAACTTATTATACCCTCTGTAAAACACAGCCATATTAAGAATGGCAGAGATTCGGGTGGTTTACTCATATGGTACAAAGGAGAATATAAAGATTACATCTCACCAGTTAAAAAAGGTACAAATTACATTTGGATTAAAATTCACTCAAATATTCTGGAAAACAACAGAGATGTCCATTTATGTGCAATATATATTCCACCCTCAAGCTCCCCTTATTATGCAGAGGAGGTTTTTGAGGAACTCCAGAAGGAAATTTCCTTTTACCCAAGTTTAGGGTCAATCTTAATATGTGGCGATCTTAATGCCAGAACTGGTAGAGAGCCAGACTTCATTAACTATGAAGGAAACAAACATATCTTCAAACATCCTCCTTTGTATCAGACTTGCATAAACACACAAAGACAAAGCTATGATAGCATGGTTAACAAAACTGGCAAACAGGTACTACAAATGTGCAAAGGCTTGGGTCTGTACATTGTTAATGGCAGAGTCAGAGGAGACTCTCTGGGCAGACTCACACAATGCTCTGTGTTAGGTAGTAGTGTTGTAGATTATGCCATTACTGACATTGAACCACAATATATAAATGCATTTACTGTATCACCGCAACAGTCCCTTTCAGACCATAGCCAAATAACCCTATTTCTGAAAAAGTCATTGTGAACCACTGTGAATCCAAACCCTGAGCCAAGACTGTTTCCTCTGCCGAGGAGATACAAATGGACAGAAGAGAGCACTGCTGCCTATACCGCTGCACTAGACTCGGCTCAAATTCACAACATGCTGGATACTTTTCTCAACACCCAGTATCAGCCTGAAAGGGAATACATAAATCTGGCCACACATCACTTAAACACAATATTTATTCAATTGGCAAAAAAATCTAAATTAAAAATCACACAAACCAAAAAATCCAGCATGAAACAAAAAGAGCGATGGTTTGATAAAGAATGTGCTATATCCAGACAAAACCTGAGGAAACTGTCAAACAGAAAACACAGGAACCCAAGTGACCTAATGGGACGGCTTGAATATGTCCAAGCTCTAAAAGATTACAAAAGACTCCTTCGTGTGAAAAAAATGCATTATATGGAGGGAGAACTCAACAAAATTGAGAAAGCTATAAATGAAAACACCTTTTGGAAATTATGGAAAAACATCAACAGAAACCCATGTACAGAGACCAACCCAATTCAAAATAGCACAATCTGGAAAAATTACTTTGATGACCTCTATAAAAATCCAGAGTGTCACGGTCTGAATCCCCACCAAATTTTAACAATAGACAAACTGAAAGAACTAGAAATGACAGTGAAGGACACCCAGTGTGCCCTTGACTACCCCATCACCATTAAAGAAATACGGCACAAACTCAAAACCCTTAAAAATGGAAAAGCTTGCGGTATAGATAGCATTAACTCAGAGATGCTGAAACACAGTAATTTAAAACTCCAACTTGCCGTGCAAAAACACTTCAACCTGGTGTTGGCTGCTGGATATTACCCCAGTGTTTGGAATAAAGGTCTCATTTCTCCTATATTTAAAAGTGGAGACAAGTACAACCCCAGCAATTACAGGGGCATCTGTGTTAACAGCAACCTGAGTAAACTCTTCTGTAGCATCCTTAACTCCAGATTAATCACATATCTCACTGATCATCATATTCTGTCTAGAAGCCAAATTGGCTTTTTACCCAATCATCAAACATCTGACCACATCTACACTCTCCATACACTCATCCAACAGCATGTTCACAAAAAACACAAAGGAAAGATGTTTGCATGTTTTGTAGATCTAAAAAAGGCTTTTGACACAATTTGGCACAATGGGTTATTTTTACAACTTCTACAAAATGGTATTGGGGGTAAAATATATGATCTAATAAAATCCAAATATTCTGACAACCAGTGCTGTGTCAAAATTGGTAACAAAAGAACAGAGTTCTTCAAACAAGGAAAAGGGGTACATCAGGGATGCAACCTGTCTCCTACTCTGTTCAACATTTATATCAATAAATTGGCCACTCTTCTTGAACAGTCCCCAAGCCCAGGATTAGATCTACAAGGCAAAGAAATCAAATTCCTCATGTATGCAGATGACCTGGTTCTACTGTCGCCAACAGAACATGGTCTACAGCAGAACCTCTCTCTGCTGGAGACGTTCTGTCAAAACTGGGCGGTAGATATCAACCTTGACAAAACCAAAGTCATGGTATTCCAAAAAAAGGCCAGGCTACAGGAATCCAAACATGTTTTCAGGGTAAGAGGGACCACACTTCAGCATACAATGGAATATAATTATCTAGGCATCATCATCAGTGCATCCGGCAGCTTTGACAAAGCAATAAATTCCCTCGCAGAAAAGGCACGCAGGGCCTACTATAGCATCAAAAGCTCACTATATAAATTCAATCCCCCAATTACAATTTGGCTAAAACTATTTAACAGTGTAATCAAACCCATACTCATGTATGGAAGTGAAGTGTGGGGCCCTCTAATTACCCAGAGGCACACCTCATGGGACACAACACCCACAGAGAAATTTAACCTTCAATTCTGCAAGGAAATCCTCAAGGTCCACAGAAACTGTCCAAACCATGCATGTAGAGCAGAGCTGGGACACTTCCCTCTCTCTCTACACATGATCAAAAGGTCAATTAAGTTCCAGGTTCACTTAACACAAGCTGATCCTGATTCCTATCACCACAGAGCCTTTCTCAGTAACAGCCTCTGTCCAGAGACAGACCCTCTGAGAAACACCAGAGAAACCTGCCACCTCAAAATCCAAGACCTCCAAAATCTCTCCAAAACTCACCTGGCATCTATAGACAAAAACAACAAAATGACTTACATTGACAATTGGAAGAATGAAATTAAATCCATCAATAAATTAGAATGCTATCGCTTACTGGATAGAGAATATTCTCCAGCACAATATCTGGTCAGCATAAAAAACCCCAAACAGAGACGCACATTAACAATGTACAGACTCACCGACCATCAACTACAGGTTGAAAAAGGTCGGCATCAGAAAGATTGGAAGCCCAGAGAATTAAGAATATGTAAACACTGTTCTTCAGGAGAAATAGAAACTGAGGCCCATTTTCTCCTCTCCTGCCCCCTGTACAAAACTGAGAGAGAGGCTTTCCTCCAGCAGATAACTGCAGCAGATTCATCATATGAGGGAACAAAATCTGATGAACTGTTAAAAGTATATCTGGGAGAAGTTCCACAATTTATAAAATTAGCAGCACAATATGTAACACTTTGCCATGATGCTAGAGAAACCCATGAATGCTGATCATCATTTAATATGAACTATATGTATATATATGTTTTTCATTGTATATGACAACTTGTAATTGCCTAATGATCTTAATAATCCTTCCACACACACATTATTGTCTTTAATTTTTAAGTTTCATTTCACTTATTGTATTTTAACCTACGAATTGTATTTGTTGTTTTGTTTAACTGATTCTTGATGCTTTGGCAACAAAGTTCTCGTAACATTCATGCCAA
>OZ023156.1:35230044-35268596 GCA_963678695.2 Diplodus puntazzo
AGTTTATTACTCATCATTGTCCGCGTGTTTTGGGGCAACTATGTCTAAGAAAGAGTCTGAGAAGAAACCCAGCCGAACTCTAAGCAGTAGAGTAGCTAACATGGCGGCAGCTGCTAATGCTGAAGATTTCGGCGTGATACTGGCTGCAGAGATGGAAAAACAACGCGAGTATTTGAAAATGGACATGACGTCTCTCATCAATACTTCGCTAGCACCTATCCAGGCATCTATAGCGAATTTCCAAGAGGCAGTGGATACTCTGGAAAAGAGGGTCGCCGCGGTGGAGAACACAGCAGGTGATAACTTTGACGCGCTGTTCAAGGCTGAGCAGGATATAGCTGAATTGAAAAAGCTAAACGCTACTCTGACTGATCGCATTGACGACCTCGAGAACCGGTCTAGAAGGGTGAATGTTCGCATCATTAACGTGCCCGAAGGTAGTGAAAAGAAAGCAGACAACATGGTTGAGTTTGTCTCAACTCTCCTGAAGGATTACATGGGGGACACTTTCTCTTCGCCACCCAGACTGGAACGAGCTCACCGGGTCTCACAACGGAGACCTAAGGAAGGGAAGACGAAAGGGAAAGACGAGAAAGGGAAGGCGAGTCCGAGGCCAATTATCGTCGCCTTCCACAGCTTTCAAGACCGCGAGCGAGTTCTGCATTGGGCAAAGCAAAACGAAATGACATACGAGGACCACACCGTGAGATTTTACCCCGACCTCAGTGCTCATCTCTCAAAGAAACGCGCAGCTTTCAAGAACGTCAAAGCGGCCCTTTACAAGAAAGGAATTGAGTTCAACCTTCTCCACCCTGCCCGCCTCCGCGTTTACCACGGAGGTGAAACGCTACTGTTCGAGACACCTGCGGAGGCTGAGGCTTTCTACTCCCAGAGGATCGAGAGGAACCCAGGCATTCTCCTGACTGAGGAGATTTTGGATGCTCCAGCTCAGTCGGAGGAACAGGAATAGTAGGCCATGCGGCAGCATATCCAGCAATGGGTAAAGTACAGAAAGACTGAAATGACATGTCATGTTTCGGTGGACATTTAATCAGAGTGCTTTATGTTTAAGTTTTTCACTCTTATCTAATGGTGAACAAGCACTTTATATTATAGGTTAATATTTTTGGGTTTTTTTTCCCTTTGTGTCATTACTCAGGAGCTCCCTCGAGAGTGATGACAAGAATGAGAATGAAAGTGTGTTGTTGGAAGAGTTTAGAAGAGGGAGGAATCCTGCGTGCTGCTATTTTAGCAGAGTTAGGAGGGGGGGTGTTTTTTGGGGATGAATGGGTAGACTGGACCCTCTATATTGTTTGTAATTTTGCTGTTTGTAAGTTCTTGGTTCCACTCTTTCTGTGTACCACTAATTTTAATGATGTTAGGTAGACATGTCACTGACGTTTGTTTTGTCAGGGAATACAGACTAATATTATTTGCATTAGTGTTTGTACCAAATTAATATGGCTAATAATAGTCCAAATCACTCAGGCTCAGCCGTAAGATTTATATCTTGGAATGTCAAAGGCCTCAATGGTCCTGTAAAAAGAGGCAGAATACTCTCTCATATTAAAAATCTTAAAACAGATATCGCTTTTCTCCAGGAAACACATTTAAGCAATTCAGACCAAATGCGTTTAAAGAAACATTGGGTGGGCCAAATATTTCACTCTGGTTTTAACAGCAAATCAAGAGGTACAGCAATAATAATGCACAAAAAAATTCAGTTTAATGCTTCTAGCGTTATCTCTGACCCACAGGGCCGATATGTTATAGTATCAGGGACACTATATCAAACTCCTGTCTTGTTGGTAAATATTTATGCTCCCAACTGGGACGATGCAGGATTTGTTCAAAGGGTTGTATCTCAGCTGGCAGATCTTGATGCTAACATGCTGATCCTGGGTGGAGATCTGAACTGCGTTATGAGCGCAAATTTGGACCGATCTAATCCCAAAACACAGACCCTATCTAAAATGGCTAGCAGGTTCTCAGAATTTTTCAACCATGCTGCATGTGTGGATCCATGGCGACATTTCAATCCACATACTAAGACATTTTCTTTTTATTCCAATGTACATCACACTTATTCTAGGATAGATTACTTTTTTGTGGACAGAAGACTCTTGAACTCAGTAGAGGCAGTTGAATATTTAACCATTGTAGAATCAGACCATGCCCCCATAATAATGAATCTCATTTTTTGCCAAAACTTCAGCTCTCGATCTCATTGGCGTTTTAACACCACACTATTGTCAGATAACACATTCTGCACCTCAATTGAAATAGCCATACAAAGATTCCTAGAAACTAACTCAATTGACGAAGTGTCCCCATCACTGTTATGGGAAACCCTTAAGGCCTATCTTAGAGGAGAGATAATTGCATATTCTTCTTTTATTAATAAGGAAAGAAAAAAACAAAAACAGCAGTTGATTGAAGCCATATTTGAATTAGATAAAAAGAACTCCATAGCCCCAAACGCATCCCTTCATAAGGAAAGAATATCGTTACAAACACAGTACAACTTAATATCTACATCTGAAACAGAACGACTTATAATGAGATCCCGAGGGTCATATTATGAGCAGGGAGAAAAATCAGGACGTCTTTTGGCACATCAACTTAAGTCTAAGTCAGCGGCACAGATTATATCTGAAATTGAAGATGAAGGGGGAAGGACCACAACAGACCCCTTAAGAATAAACAACATTTTCAAAGATTTTTATTCTGATCTGTATAGTTCAGAATCTTTAAAAGACACATCACTGTTTCATAATTTTTTCTTAAATTTGGAAGTTCCTACCCTGTCTTCTGATCAGAAAGAATTCTTGGATGAACCAATCGAATTGAGGGAAGTTAGCTCTGCCATCTCAGCCATGCAAAATGGAAAGTCTCCAGGGCCGGATGGCTTCCCGATCGATTTTTATAAAAAATTCTCAAAACAACTAGCTCCACTGCTGTTGGATATGTTTGATGACGCTATGTCAAAGAGTAAATTACCTAATTCTCTTAATGAAGCAACCATAACTCTTTTGTTAAAGCCAGGCAAGGATGCATCTAAGTGTGGGTCATACCGACCAATATCCCTTTTAAACACCGATCTTAAAATCCTCTCCAAATTACTAGCTACACGCTTGGAAAAAACACTGCCATATATCATATCACCTGACCAAACAGGTTTTATTAAAAACAGGCATTTATTCTCAAACATAAGGCGTCTTCTGAATATACTGTATAGCCCCTCATCGACCAATATTCCAGAAATTGTGGTGTCTTTGGATGCTTTTAAAGCTTTTGACCGAGTTGAGATGGACTTTCTCTTTTATGTTTTGAAGAAATTTGGTTTTGGTAAAGCCTTCATCAAGTGGATTCAACTTCTTTACTCCTCCCCCCAAGCCTCAGTTATTACAAATCGCATCCGCTCCCAAAACTTTCCTCTGTCCAGGGGTACCAGACAGGGTTGCCCATTGAGCCCTTTACTATTTACACTTGTCATAGAACCACTAGCCCTGGCTCTCAAATCAACACCATCAATAAGAGGCATTAGAAGATGGGGATTAGAATCAAAGTTGTCATTATATGCAGATGATTTATTGCTTTACTTATCAGATCCATTGAATTCAATTAATACTGTTATTTCAGTGTTGCATAACTTTGGTCAGATCTCAGGATATAAACTTAATCTAGAAAAAAGTGAGTGTTTACCCATAAACAGTCTAGCTATGCAAATCCCAAACCATGCCCTACCATTTCATATTTCTAGGTCAGGTTTTAAGTACTTAGGTATCAATATAACGCCATCATTTAATAACCTCTTTGATGAAAATTTAGCACCACTCATGTCTAAACTGAACTCAGATTTGCAAAGATGGGATGTTCTACATTTAACCATGGCAGGCAGGGTGAACTGCATTAAAATGAATGTTTTGCCAAGATTTTTATTTTTATTTCAATGCATTCCTATTTTTTTGCCAAAGTCTTTCTTCACTAAACTTGACAAAATCATATCTAAATTTATATGGAAGGGTCAGAACCCTAGAATTAAGAAGGAGTTCTTACAACGATCAAAGTTGGCAGGCGGGTTGGCTCTACCAAACTTTAGAGCTTACTATTGGGCGGCAAACTTCCACAAAATAGCATATTGGATTCAGTCTGCTGATACAGATTGGTGTGAAATGGAATACATGTCATGCACATCATCATCTCCTCTCGCTCTTGTTTCATCTAACCTTCCAATGAAGATTTCCAGGTTTACTTCCAATCCTGTGGTTATATCTACATTAAAAATATGGGCTCAGTTCAGAAAGCAGAATGATTTGAGGGATACTCTTTTGACTTACTCTCCACTGTGCAATAATCACAATTTCCTACCAGCAAACCTTGATCACACTTTTGTCACATGGCATAGGAAAGGAATTAAGAGGTTTAGTGATCTGTATATTAATGGATCATTTTCTTGTTTTGAGGATTTGTGTGCAAAATATGAACTTCAGCAAAAGGACATGTTTCGCTATTTTCAAGCTCGCCAATTTGCTAGAAGTCACAGCCCTCATTTTCCTATCCTTCCGAGTGAATCTGTGTTGGACTTAATTCTGAAGGCTCCTTTTTTTCTGAAAGGTTTCACCACACACTGTTATGCAATAATCAGGACAACTGACATTGTCAATACGGACAAGATCAAAAACCACTGGGAGAACGAACTTGGAACTGAAATCTCTGAGGACACTTGGACTGACACTTTGAAAAGAGTGAACAGTAGCACATCTTGTGCAAGACTGAATCTCATTCAGTTTAAGGTCGCTCATCGCTTGCACTGGAGTAGAGCAAGGATCTCTTCCATTTACCCAAATGTTGACAGCAATTGTATCAGATGTCATATTCATGTTGCAGATTTGACTCATATGTTTTGGTCTTGCCATCTGTTGATGGGCTATTGGTCTGATATATTTGATGTACTATCAAAAGTCTTTGGAGTCACTTTACAGCCCTGTGCAATGATAGCGTTATTTGGGGTACCAAACAAGGAGGCAAATTTAACTAAAAACCAACAGAATATTGTAGCATTTGTTTCCCTGCTTGCAAGGAGGCAGATCTTACTTCACTGGAAGTCAAGTGCGCCTCCTACTGTTGCCCAGTGGTTGAAAGATGTAATGCTATTTTTGCACTTGGAAAAAATCAAATTTGCTATAAGACGCTCAGACAAATTTAAGTCTGTTTGGGAACCCTTTCTTTCATATTTTAATGATCTCCAAGAACTCCCACCAACATTGCAATAAATGAAAGATTTTATTGTTTTAATTTAACAACTTGGAATGCAGATTGAATTATATATCTATTTTTCATTTGTCTGTTCTGATGTCTACCTATTTCTACCAAACAAAAACTGAAGTTTACTGTTGGTATGGTTTATTTTGATTCACTAATATTACAATTATTATTACTTTTGGGTCCAGTCGGGGTGGGGGGAGGGATGGGAGGGGGGTGGCTTTTTGAGTGTGTATAAAGTTTAAAAAAATGAGAAGTCTTTTGTAACAATGATGATGTTTTATTGTTTCTACCTCTGACTTTTCAATAAAAAGATTTAAAAAAAAAAAAAAAGATTGTCATAGGTATTAAGAATTTTCATTCATGAAGTGCATCCCTCATGTTTTTGTATATTTGACTGCTGCATGTACAGTATGTAAATTATTATTATGTAAATGCAAGTTAATAATTAACAGGTAGGCTAATGCATCTGTAATAGATATCATAATGCAGAAATTATTGTAACAATAATAGCATTTTCTTGAAACTCATAACATGTGCCTTGCTTTTTATTAATCTAGCCCGCTTCAACCATGAGTCGTCGCAAGGTGAAAGCCAATCCCAAGGCTGAGTCATCTCCCCAGAACAGCATAAAAGGTCTGGTAATATCCTTTTTTTCTGGTATTGTAACTAATTGTCGAGATGTGGGTCATTGACTACCAAATATTAACAACAGCATTGTTTCAATAATGTGTGGCTCAAGGTTTTTACAATACTGTATAGTGTTTTATACTGTACACTGTGTCTTGCTGCTGTGACAAGAGAATTTCCCAGTTTGGGACCAATAAAGTAGGTTCTCAGTGTGGTCCATGTCTATGGCTGATGCCGTGGCTGTTCAATACATTGTTTCAGCATCAACATCACACAAGCAATAGTCATATTGTATTACACTTGATATAAGACAAAAAAAAAAAGCAAAACTGAGAGGACAGGCAGGTGATACACAGATTCTACATGCACAGCAATTACAAAGAGTGTACAGTGACACAATGACCCAATTGCAGCACACAATTACTTACATCTTAGAATCTTTGAGACCTTTGTGTTGGCACACATAGATACACAATCAGGGATTCTTAATTCATGTGTTGCAATTATAAATACCTCCTGTTATTGTTATTATTATTATTATTTATTCCTGTTATTATTGTAAGAGAAATTCTTATGTAAGGGTTACTTCATTTGTAATTATTTCAACAGTCTCACCAAATGAAGTTATGGAGGTTCAAAAACTCAAAGAACTCCTGAGGCAGAGAAAGAGAAGGGGCAATTTCGTGATGAAACCATCTCCCTCCTCAAAGATGATAAGACTTACCTGCAAGGAGAACTTCAGAAAAAGGATGAGCTCATCCATCAGCTACTCTCCAAGAAGGATGAAGATAATTCCACAATCATGTCTGGCAAGTCAGGTGAGTAATTATCCATTCACATTCATACAGTACAAGTACTGTATATTTTTTTCACTCTCAGGTTTTCTCCAGTACACAGACAAAATGTGTTTTCATATTCATTCCTTTCTCACAACTAGATCACTAGCCACAGAATTTGTTTTGTTATTTGCAGGTGTCAAACGCAAGCATGGGAAGAAAGCCAAGCAATTAATGAGCATTGCTTCTGACAAGGAAGATGAAGACTCCAGTTCTGTTCTTTCTGATTCATCTGAAGGTAACAAAGGCACATACAGATGAATCAAATCCCACATTTTTTCTCATTGTCTGGTAGGGCTAGGCGATGTATCGGTATTAAGCGTTATACTGATATATTAATGAATAATTAGCGGTAGGTCACACTCTTCGTTTTAGCTTTTACTTGTTATGCAGTGATCTGCTGTCCACTGAAAGCGTGACAGAAGGGCTTTGCCTTCACTGTCAGTTCTGCAGGCAATAATGTCATATTTCCCTTAGTGCATCTGCTTTATCAACAAGTTTTGGTTGGTTGGAAGAGGCCATGTTTATCACTCTCTCACCTCAAACCTGTTTCATTTAATTAACACATTCAGAGGCATGTCATCATGATGACATTTAATCGATTACTATTGTCATTACTGCTATTCGTATAATTTCTAGTAGTCACCGTTTAATACTATATATTTGCATTTACATCATTTCGCCAGCAAAATGACCCAAGAAAGGGGTTTTGGCCCCCTGTAGCTTTCCAGCAGCTAGTTGACTGGGTTGTCCACCCAGGTTTTAATCCTTGAAGTTCCTAGATATCATTTCTGGTGTCAAACCTTTTACAACGCTCCGTGTCAGTTTTTTTTTTGCTTTGCCCCCTGGGTAAGCAGCTTATTCCATGGCATTTGTTTATATTTTGAAAGTTGACACTATCATGATCTGTTTTGATCCTCCCTTGATTTCTATTCTAGATTCATCCATGAAGAGCTACCGAATGAAATCTCCACCCTCTTCCTCCTCTTCCCGCAAAGTTAAACCCACTGATGACCTGATGAGAAGAAGAGGAAGAGGTAATTGCTCATTACAGTTTTAACAAGTTTGCACATTTTGACAGCAAGCTTTTTAAACACAATCTGGTTTTAATGTACCATTTACAGCCAGAAACACCAGGAGCATTGTAGCGCGATACAAGATGGCCCTGGATGCCTTCAACCAAAGGGGTTCGATGAAAGCAGCATTTGAGACCATTGGTGCTGACAGAAACACCGTGTCCAGAACAGCACCTATTGCTGAAATCAGCATTGCTGCACCGGAGATATTTAGAAATGTGGGGGCCTGGGATGAGCGGAGAGAAAAGCTGTCAACATTCATTGATAGGTGCCGCAGTGCCATGACCCCAGAGGTCAAATAAAGGATTTTGAAAATGAAGGAAGAGGGCACTCTGCTTCCAATTGCCACCCAAACAATGTGAATTGTTGTATTAAAGATTAGGTTGGCAGTTCAAACCTACAGTATGTAGTATGTTTTATTTGTATATTTGTAGCAGCGGCTTGAAGTAGTTTCCATGCCCATGTTTGCACTGTACAATCACCACCCAAGTATAAACATGTGAATTGTTGTATTAAAGGTTAGGTTGGTAGTTCACACCTACAGTATGTAGTATGTTACATTTGTATATTTGTAGCAGTGGCTTGAAGTAGTTTCCATGCCCATGTTTGCACTTTACAGTTTATTAAGAAAGTAGTTTCCTACGCATTTAACGTTTAAGATGGTAGAACAGTTAACAGTGAAATTAACACACACATTAGGGTTAACACTTAAACTGTTTTCATTGGTAAAATAAAGTACAGTAATAAAGTTTTCATTGAAAAATGTACTGTCTTTTTCTCCCTTTTTGTGTTTTATACCTTAAACAGTAACTAAACCCCAAAACCAATGTTTTCAACTGTAAACTATTATGTCTGTATTTAGTAGTGTTGGTGATTGATTCTGGTCCAAATCTGTAAATCTTAAAAATATACATTTAGTGGTCAAAATATGCACGTGGATTGCCCCCTACAGGTTGAAACCAAGCTTTACAGTTATATTCCTAATCTTAGTGTAATTCTCTATATTTGGTATCTGACAAAATGACTTATGATGCAGCATAGCTTCTTTTAAATGCATGCAAATGTGTTACACTTTACTTAACGCCAACAATGAAACATCATGATTAGGTATACTGCATTATAGATGCATCAATATGAACCTCACTTTACTTAAAGCATACATTGATAACTTATATATACTTATGGCATCCTATGAGTCCTTATAACAGTTGATTGTTGAGGTGTGTGTATAGAGGGGTATAAGTAGTTATAATGTATTATAAGCCCCAGCAGCCAGCCTGTAGTTTATAACCAGTCAAGAGCACTCATAAGGCCCTTGGATTTATAAGTCAGTATAAGCTAGATTTATAACTGTTGATATAGTGCATCATAACGCTTTATGTGTGTCTATGAGTGTAGTTGTAATGCATTATGATTAATTATGATGAGCATTATAATTTACTATGAATGTGCTCATAATGCACTATAGATGTGGTCTTCATAGAAAGTGTTACCAAACAATCAATAAAGACAATCAGTACTGTGCGATGCACTGCGTATGGACACAACACATTGTATACTATCAATGCACCTGAAAATTAGTCACATTGACCAAAAACGGATCTAATCTAATAAGTCTTACCCTCTTTCTTCTCAATCAAATGTGAGCTGAACTCTTCACAGCTTCCGCCTGCAAGGCAACATCTGGTTGTTTGTACCTGAAGCTCCTGCATATTGTCTTGTAACATGTCTTACAGGCAGCTGGAGAGTGGTATGAATAAAAAAACGTAAGTCACAGTAAAATTAAACAAGGAAGGAGAAAACAGTAAAAGTTACTTACACACAATGGCGTCATTATCGGCATCATGTAAATCTGGACTTGCAGACATAGCTCCGAGCTAATAGGAGGTCACGGCCTCGTTATGATGTGAGGTTAGTCTGTGAGAACAAAATGCTCGCAGCGATAAACCTCCGTGTCCTTCTGCGGCAGCGAAGCGTTCTCCGTCGGCGCCACTCTCCATGGCAACCCAGCAAAGCTCCTCCTGTCAGCGCAGGCCTCCTCTCAACAATGACCGTGCCACTAGCCTATCTCCTGCTAGCTAGCTTAGCTCCTGCTAGCTAGCTTAGCCGAACTTGCTTCGTGTCCAATAAAACACAAACACTTAAAATGCGATGGAGAGTCCAACTCACACACTCACAGCACGTCGTCCGACAACAGTTCAGTCCGCTAGTGATAAAACACGACACTGACGACACACACAGTTCACAGTTAGCTGCTCTACGCCATTAACTCTCGGCTTTTTCTTCTTCACGCTCCGGTCAACTCGGAAGTGTAAAATCTTTTAAACATTCAGAACCCATGAAATTCACACATTTTAAACAGAAATTATTTATACATTTTAATATCTTATTTATTTCAAAATATTTCATGCAAATTTGAACTTATTAACAACTGGCTTTTTATCTTTAGCTTGTTCCCAGGAGAGAAAGAAAAAACAATGTGTGTTTCCTTTTTACACAACATTGGCCATTGCTAATGACATACACAGTAATTAATCTAGCATACTTTAAATAAACAAATCAATTCAAGCAAAAATGTAGTCTATAATTAGGCTATACTGAGCTTGATCTATTTATACTAGAGATTTTCTTAAAATGAAGTTAATACCTTTTGGAAAAATGTCACCTGGGGTAAAACTCCCCCTGCTACCCTGATTTGCATTTGTATAGCTCACAGCATTTCCATTTTCATGTTAAAGCCTCCCCTTGAATTGGGGGGGTGGGGGGGGGGGGGATTGTGCAAATTATGATACAAGCATGAAAATTGGTGTATTTGTTCTCCAAAGGCTTCTGATCAAATCTGTCCGATTGGACATTTGAAAATCCAAGATGGCGGCCATTTTTTCAAGATGGCTGCCAAAGTAGCCTCCAAAATCGCCTCCTTCAAATTAATGTGTGTAGTTTTTTGATTTGTTTGATCTTGGTGTCCATTCCTATGTTTTCGCGTATGGTGAGTTGGATTTTGTGACTTTAAATAGGGTAGAGCACAAAAAAATATTTTGTAAAACATTAATACGAGGATTTTTTGCCCAATAAATAAATACATTCAACTCATGATGTCCATCCAGTGTTTAAATAAAATCTTAAATTAGGCTACATAGAAACAAGTTTAGCAAACAATCATTCAAAGTTGTTGTTCTTTTAAGCATTTCATGTAATGTAATAAGCAATTTGTGATAGTTGACAGTAGTTGATAGTTGACTCGACAGTAGCTTATATAAAGAATACTGGCAGATATATTGATGTAAAAATACAATCTCTTCTTTCTAACATTTGCTCCAGCATTGGCTGCAAAAATTGATCAGGTTATATTTTAATAGGCTATATTTTTTCAGTTCCACGGTCGTAAAAGCATCAGCCTTTGAAACTAAATGTCAGACCAGCCATGGCTGTTAGCTCTACAAGTAAATCAAGGACCATTGACTGGACCAAGTGTTGCATATGTCAACTAGATAACAAGGAAGATCTTAAGTCTCCCCAGACCAATTCTGTCAAAAAAGGAGATGATGGGCATGTCACCATGGCAAGGAATATTTCTGGGTTGCAATCACTTCATCAACTACCAATCAATATAGACCCTGCAAGACTTGATGAAGGTGGAGGGATAGAGGAAACCTTGAGACGAAACAAGGCACACTATCATGAGAAGTGTAGGCTCCTGTTTAACAACACACATTTACAAAGAGCTGAAAAAAGATCAATCCCAGCAGCTACCAGGAATGAAGGCGTTAGAAGCAATATCCCAAGAAAGGCCCAAGAGAAAAAAAAAATAGAGTGTTTTCTATGTGAGACTCAAGGAGGTGAGCTAAGAGAAGCAATGACAATGAAAGTGAATATGAGAATTAATGAATGTGCAAGAACACTCAATGATGGGAAACTACTTGGCGGAGTGGCGGAGATGTCATAGCACAAGAACTTAAGTATCATTCTGCCTGCTTGGTGGCTCCGTAAAACAAAGAACGAGACTACCTAAGGGTCCAAGAGCAAGAGAGAGCACGGGAAAACTGGAAGGAAGCACATCCAATTGCCTTCTCTAAACTGGTGACTCACGTCAGTGAAATAAAAGCTGCCAGTGATGGTACTGATCCACCCATTTTCAGGCTTGCTGATCTGACCACACTTTACAAGCAGAAACTGGAGCAGCTGGATGTTGAAACCCCTCAGGTTCATGCTACTCGACTGAAGGACCAGCTTCCAGAAGCATACACCAATGTCCACCCAGCTTACATTACAAAGAATCCTAACCCTCCTCCAGTTGTATGCCATTCCTTCCCATCACCTCACTCAATTTAGTCACACTTGAAGGACGAATATTGGGGGTTGGAAGAGGTGTTCCTCACTGAGGATGTGGCAGATGCAGTCTGCATCACATGGTCAGCCCACCATGCAACACAGAAGAGGAGCAAGCCATTTGAAGTGAGCATTTCTGCACTGATGCCCCTGATGCAAGACCAGGCTCACTCTGTTGCAACCATCAAGCATGTCCTGAAGAAGATTTGTGATACAGTGGCTTTCCTGAACCCAGTGCAGACGCCTGTTGTTGCTGCTGACCAACCTTTGTATGCTCTGGCAAAGCAAATCCAGTGGGCGTGGCCTGAATATGGAGAGGACAAGTGTTTGATCATGTTTGGTGGCCTTCATATAGAAATGGCTGCACTCAGATCAATAGGAACACTACTGCAGGACAGTGGTTGGACCAGTTCCATTGCGGAGGCAGGAGGTTCACTTTGATCTGCTCATTCAGAGAAGGAGACTACATCTTGTATCATGAAGCACTCTCAGAACTGGCCCCTTACTTTTTTGCAAACAACAATGTAAATTATGCACAATGGATCCCAGTTCACTTCAGAGACATGATGTGCCTTGAGCAACAACATCCAGAATTGGCCAGGGAGTTTCACAAGGGAAACTTTGTTGTTCGCAAGTTGAAAAGAGCATTCTCAGGCCTGGCAATTGACCAAGCCCATGACCAAAATAATTTAGTCATCAAAGGGGATGGAGGAGCCATTGGATTGACAGAAAACCCAGTAGCACTTCGTAGGTGGATGGTAGCTGGACCCGAGGTGAGTCGTCTAGCAGCTGGATGTGAGGCTATGTCAGGTATTAAAGATGCAAACAATGAAAGGAGACATCATGAGCAGACACTGAGTGCCCAGAGATCTTTCTTTGAGAAGGTGAAAGCACTCTCTGAAGTGTTGCAGGAGATGGGAAACCCATTCCAAGAAGAGTCAGCTGACCTACTAGTACTAGACATCAAGAATGTTGCAGACCCAGCTCTTGCCGAAATGGTTGGTACACATCACCAGTGGGGCAAAGATAAGTTCCAGTCATTCATGAAGGGGCTAGAGAACAAAGATGAATGTTCATTCTGTCATCCAATCAAGAAGAATACAGTTTCTTTCTTTAAACAAGTCTTAAAGCAACCTGGGAGCAGTTCTAAGGAGAAAGTGCTGAAAGATGACCGTCAGTTGTTCTCATGACTCTTCATCTCATGCCAGATCAGGAGGGTGTGACTTGCTGGAATTCTTCAAGCATTAGAATCTGCCATCTCCTGCATCTCTCAGTGACAGTGGCAAGCTTCATACATGCCAGAAGTCACAGCTGGCTGAAATTCTTCAAGCACAAGTGAACATCCCAGACACTGAACCAAGGGGAGACACAGTCATCATAGATGGCTCCGCACTGATCAATGCTCTCCCTCCATAAACCTCATTTGATGACTACGCTAGAGAAGATATGATCCAGAAAGTGGAATCTTATTGTGCCAAGTACAAAAGGGTGGACATAGTGTTTGATGTGTACAAGACGTCAAGTCTGAAATCTGAAACTAGGTCAAAAAGGGGGCAAGGAATGAGAAGAAGAGTGACAGGAACAAGTAAGACCCCAAATAACTGGAGAAGCTTTCTTCGAGATGAAAGCACTGAGCTGTTTCAATTCCTTGCAGACAAGATCTGTGAAGCACAGACAGCAACCACACTCATTGTAACAAAAGGAGAAGATGCCATTAGCAACACAAGGAAGCCCCTCGATACTGTGTCTCCATGCTGTCATGAAGAAGCTGACACAAGAATATTTGTACATTGCAGGGATGCAACAACAGATGGGAGCAAGTCCCTCATCATCAAGGCTAATGACACAGACATCCTCGTCATAGCAGTGTCTGTACTGCCATCCTTACAGGAAATTGGTCTTGAGAACATGTGGATTGCCTTTGGCCAAGGAGTCAATAGTCGATGGATTCCAGTTCATGAGGTAGTTTCTGCAATCGGGCCTGAGAAAGCTAGTGGAATACCATACTTTCATGCGTTCACTGGATTTGATGTTGTATCTGCCTTCCGTGGTAAAGGGAAGAAGACAGCATGGCAGACTTGGAACATCTGTGATGAGGTTTCTGAAACCTTCACCAATCTCAGCCAGCATCCAACATCAGTTAGTGATCTAGATCTGCAACATCTAGAGAGATTTGTTGTCCTAATGTATGATAGATCAAGTGCAGCCACTGGTGTGGATGAAGCAAGACTGGATCTCTTTGCCCGCAAGCAGAAGCCATACAACTCAATTCCCCCAACACAGGCAGCACTCAGAGAACATGCCAAGCGTGCTGTTTATCAGGCTGGGATCATCTGGGGCCAGGCTACCATCTCTAAACCAGACACCAGCAGTCCTGCTGACTGGGGGTGGACCCAGAGAGGAGAGACATGGCAGATTTGCAGCCAGCTGTCAGCAACTGACAAAGTGTTCCTGTAAAAAAGGTTGCAACCAGAGATGCAAGTGCTTTAGATCAGGGCTTCCTTGCACAGCACTCTGCAGCTGCATATGTGACCAGTAGCAGCCAGAGGAACTTTTGTGTTTTGTGTTACACAGTTATATTGGTGTTTTGTTATGTTTCCAATAAAGTTATATATTAATCTTTTTTCTCGTTTTCCATTAATAATGTCATCTATATGTCTATATACTAATACCATACAATGCATCTTAAAGAACAATTTACACTAATGTCATTCAAATTAGTCAACTACACACATTTCTATGAAAAAAGGGACCTTCGGGAGGCTAATATGGCAACCATCTTGAAACATGGCCACCATCTTGGATTTTTAAATGTCCAATCGGACAGATTTCATCAGTGGGCCCTAGAGAGCAACCAAACCAAATTTCATGCTTGTATCATAATTTGCACGATTTGTCTGTTATCTGCTCCACTAAAAAGGCAGCGCCTGAAAACGCACTTTTTTTGAAACGGGTCTCAGGGTGGAAAAATCCAAAAACGCAGCCCTCCCGTTTTCATGTGGACGGCAAATCCGCATACTTTCCAAAATGATGACGCCTTCGCCCCACCCCGCGACGTCTCATAACAACAACAATAACAATGGCGGACTACATGCTTGTGTTCGTGCCGCAGAAGATATTCAGCCTTTCTTGCAACTTACATGCCTTGTAGTTGAGTGTGAGTCGCAGCAGCAGTTCGACCTCATTATCAGTCCACACAAACGATTCTGGTTTCCTTGCACTAGCCATTTTCATCTTCTTATTGTTGTGTTCGGTTTCTCCGTTTGTTTACAGCGCGCAAGCTTAATGCGCATGCTCCATGTCTTCTTCTCCGTTTTTGGTGAATGTCAAGCGCCACCTATAGGCCTGGAATATGAACTACAGCGTTTTCGGTCGCTTTCAGTGGATCCATGTGGACGCAAATATTCTTGAAACGATGCCGAGGAAGACGGAGAAAAAAAAGATCATTTTTGCCCGTCTGGACGGCCCCTGAAGTGGTGGTCGCCATACAAATCCAATCCATTATTAGTAAGTCCCAAATTATGAACACTTTAAATGCAATTGTTCCATTAACAATTCCAACAGGGTGCACACATCCCAAAAAAACTGTTGGATCAAAAATTAAATGAAAAGGGTAGGAAAAGGCCAAAGATCCACACACTCTTAATAGCTCCCAGCAAATTTAACTGAGTAACATTTCAATCCAACAGATCTTCATCAGGCATTGTCAAACCCAAAGTCAAATTTCACAATGCCTGACGAAGATCTGTTAGATAGAAACATTGCTCAATTTATATTGCTGGGAGCTATTAAGAGTGTGTGGATCTTTTGCTGATTCTTTCCTTCAATGGTAAAAATAAAACACAATCCAGACTGCAAAGTGCACAATGTTTTCCATTGTACAGCAAAACTAACAGTACTTAGGTAGATTAAAAGCAGTAAGGCTTTCCACAATACAGTAACTTGAAATGGATTTGTATTTTTATCTGAATAATATTTTAACAATGAAAAATGCAAATCTATAAAATAAAAACACCTTACAAATTTTAGGAACATTAATAACAATTGGGAAATATTCGAAAGGCTTTCTAGTACAATTTAGCTGACAATACCTTAAAAGGCAAAAGGCTAAGTTAGTTACTTTAGCAAAAATATCGTACGTAAAGACGAGGCTTCCCAGGGTATTAATACCACAGATGAGAATGAAAACCTGCATAATTACATGAAGGATTCAACCAAAAAATATATTCCATCATCAGTTATAGGGGTTGCTCTATCCTCCACAAAACTTATCGGAAAAAGGTCAGACCTAATAAGAAAACTAGCCCTTTTGCCAGTAGTAAACATTTTCATAGGAATGACTGTCCCGTCACTACTTTCTGTCACTACGGAACAAAATACAGTGATTAATCTGTTACCACTCAGTTCATGAAAGCTGTTATATGAGTCGTTTTGCTCATTCCTTTCCACTGACATATGCAACAAAGATAATGGTATGCAATTTTAATGCAAAAAAAATGGCCACAAGGTCCAAGAGCAGTTTCCTCCACCAAATGCTCCATCACTCCAACAGCAGCTCTTAAGATGAATCCGCAAGTTCCCACATAATGAAAGTGGCAATAGACAATGCCAAAAAATAAAAAATCCATTTCCAGTGTTTGTTTGTTGGGTTTTCTTGCGTTTTCTAAGACACCAAGCCAAAATGTGCTCAACTGTCGGGCACTGTACTGGTGAGGTCACCAAAGCATCTTAATTTAAAGTCTTTGGACTTTTGGGGACAGTTTCTTCAGTTTCTTGTCATCCATGTTCATCAACACTTTCTGGATAGTCGGGGAGCCAAAGTCTCAAAAATGGGTTGAACCTGGCATGGACATTTTAATTCACATAACATTACATTCAGAGGTGACATCTGAGATAACAAAGGCAAGTACCATATCAAACTAGAATACTATGACTGTGGCTAAATAATATAGAGAAAGGAATATATAATACCAGTTACAGGTAAAACACAACAGTCCTGCAGTACGGGTACAGGTTTTAAAACACAAGTATAGATATATATTATATAGTATAGTATAGCCATAATATCAAAGCAGAAAACTCTATGTGCACTAGTTACACGTGTTACGACTAGAAAACTTTCATCAAGCAAGAGCGCCTTGCACCTCTGCTACTCTGCACTACATAACCATATCTTCATCATCAACATCATCATCTGCTGTGTCTTCATCTTCTTCTTCAGTCTTGCTCTTCTTGCTTCTTGCTTCTTGTGTGTGAGCAGGTTGCAACATTTATTGTCATCCCCTTTGTAGAAGCAGTAGCTGGTAGAGGCCTGCAGCTTTGCAGCTACAGCTAATAATGTCCAAAAGGACGGGAGGAGCATCCATAGAGGTACACATTGCGCTCTGTGGGAGGCAGTGTCTTCAGTGCTGGGGGGGTTTTGCACTTTCATAATATGTCGTATCTGGCGAGGTTCAGAGATGCAGACTTCCTGTGGTTGTACAGAGCCAGGAAAAAAATCCTCACTGCCTCTCTGATTTGCAAGTCAGTAACTCCTTCTGGTACTACTGTCATGGCCTTGAGTGTGGACACCTTCCCTTTACCAACAGGATAGGAGGTGGTGTTAAACCCAGAGAGAACGTGCATAGCCAGGATGGACCAACAGTGCTCACCAAGATTCTCTACTGCCGAATTGATGTTGAGAACAGTGCCATCACATCTCTCCATCTGCAGGTGACATGTGATACCCACCTTCCAGCTCCAATAGACCATGAGCACAAACACATCAGTGTCATCGCTGAGAATATGGACAGTTTAAGCACCACACCTGGCTGCATTCAACATGTATTAGATGAGGGAGACATCAGCTTTGTCATGAGTGACAATACTGTCTGCTCTGCTGACCATCTCGATGTGATCTCCTATGTTGTGTGTGCACAGGAGCTTGCCTCGCCTCTGCTTGTTTGCCTTGTCCTTCATCACTTTATCGTGGCTAGGTAGGGGGGGGTTGTCAGTGAGAGTTGGTACTCTGATGAGCTCTCCCCAGCTCTTCTCTACCTCTCGTGGTCCTTGGCAGAGACTTTCTCATACTGGTCAAAGATAACAAATGTTTGGGTGATGTAGCTATTAAGCCTGCTCATGTCCTGCCCGATCTTCAATGCATCTTGCACATTCACCTTTACATCTGCCACCTGGCCATTTATGATATGGTAGGGGGTAGCAGTCTCTGTGGTGAGTGGGTGAGAGTTTTCCCATAGCACTCTCATACCCTCTTCTTTGTGTCTGTTGGGCGTCATTGTCTTTCCCAACTCTTCAGCATCATTGTACATCTCATCCGATGACTTGGAGAGATGGGCGCAGATGCTGAAACATTGGATCCACACTGTGACCTGCTCAGGGTTGGTGGAGATGCTCTTCATGCCTCCTACTCCAGCACACATGGCTTTCAGCCGAGGAGGTCATCCTTGGCAGTAGCGGGAAGGTGCTGCATGTCACGCAGATGCCATGTGATCAATGTTGCGTAGTTCTGATGACCAGCGGCAAAGAAATAGGGCAGCATCTCTTCAAGGCATTGTTGTTGCAACAGCCAATCACCCTCTCTTTCTGCTCGCCAGAACTTGTGCGCTATTAGGATTGGGGTGATGAAGCAAAGTAGGCTAACTTTTTTCGGTAGTATTGGTTGATGTATTAATTACTGTGGATTAAGTGTCTGGATTTTACGCAAAAGAACTCCCACCATATTTTAACAATTTAAACCACCCCAAGAGACGGTTGAGAAGTAGGCTATAGATAAATTAGTTTATATATAACATTTTAAAAGTGAGATATGGACTATATACACACTGTACTTGTGGTTATCTTCTTCTATCTGATCAATTTACTTGCATTAAGATGATATGAGCTGTTCGGCCTTGCATTACGCAAGGCATTACTCTTTTTTGCACTATTCATGTAAATATGTACAAACGCCGATTCTATTTTTTCTTTTTTATCTCGTCTATTTTGCTATTGCTCTGTCTTGTAATATTCTGCTGTTGCAACAAACAAATTTCCCTGTCTGCGGGACATTAAAGGATTTCTGATTCTGATTCTGATAAAATGCCATTACTAACTCTTTAATGACAGTGTCACTGTCTTCGTTAAGGTAGACACACAGACCTCTAAGGATTCAGTCAATGTCCTCACTCTGCAAAAGAAGGAGTAATATAACAAGTCTACAGTTTTCAAAACTTTTTACAGGACATTGTTCATAGCCCTCTTATTTTCACCCCTGTTGTTACTTTATTGACACTTCAAAAAAGATTGCCCCATACAAGACATGAGCTACTTTGTTGATTTGGCCCTATGATGTCGTACCTGGAAGTAATGGAAATATATTACAAGGTTAGTTTCCAACCAGGATGAGAAATAGGGATGTGTGTGTGATTGTGTAACTGTCTTAATATGATCTTAAGTTAACAAAGTTCTTACAAACCAGCGAGTGAAGTACATTTACTCTAGTATTGTACTTAAATACAAATTTGAGGTACTTGTAAATATTTATATACTTATTGTCTGCTACTTTATACTTCTACTTACTATATCTTAGTAGGAAGTATTGCTTTAGTTCAAGTTACTTTGCAGATTCAGATTAACAATACAAAATATGATTAATACATATATTGTGATCCTACTATATCAATCAAGACTTTATTGGTCTCCGGGAGTAAATTCACAAGCTACCCAGCAGTGTCTCAAGTAATATATACCAACCTAGCAAAATTGGTCTGGCCCAGCTCTTGCCCACATAAGGCACTTGCATTCGGCCGACATACCGCAAAGAATGACGGCCCCCCAGTGGCCCGGATATGGTTTGCCAGGGCCACTGGGGGGCCGTCATTCTTTGCGGTATGTCACCCGAATGCAAGTACCTCAGTTGGCCCAGAGCTGGCCCATGTGTGAACCAGCTCTGGCTAACCAGATCTGGGCCACTGGGGGGGCCGTCATTCTTTGCAGTATGTCAGCCAAGTGCAAGTGCCCCATGTGGACCAGAGCTGGGCCAGACGTCAGCCTAATCCATGCTGCATCTGGCCCAGATTAAAAAACAACAGTGGTACAATTATACAAATGACTTTATTTTCACAGCTAATTGCCAAAATACATTAACAATATTGAATAATCAATGCAAAGTGTTATCAGATAAGTGCAATATGCATCGGAACATTCAGTACTTTTTTCACAATTCAAAAAGAGGCAACATCTTAACACTGAAAAGTTGTATAGTTGGCAGTATATGACTACAGCCATGCTGCATTCATGGTAAACACACATCCTTCATAATAAAAGCACAGTATCAGAAATTATAGACTTCAAAATAAAAGTCTGACTTTTTTCCATTCGCATATACGACCCACTTGGGTCCTGACCCATCAGTTGAGAGCCACTGGCATAGACTGTTCAAAAACATACAATGCAGCGGAATGTTGCATAATACTTTAACATATTCCTACAACATCATCTGTCAGCAAACACAACATGTCAAGAGTCTACAGAACATTATTACGAATTTAACATTCACTGCCATATCTTCAGTTTAAAAACCAACATTGAACATTTTAGACAAAACAACTTGGCATAGACTTTCACACCATGCATAGGAACATCATGTCTCCATGTGTTCCACCAGCAGTAGCACCTTACAAAAGGTGAAGAGAGTTCAGATCAAAAGTCTTAAATGCATTACGTATGAGAGTTTCTCTCATTGTCCATCCTTCTCATTTACTCACTTCCTCCGCTGTTCCCATCAGGTGCTCTCTGCAAGCATTTTGTAATCCTGGTCTAATTTCTTGGTCTGTGGCATCAGACGTCAGACACACACATACAAACACACAAATTAATGAATATCACAGTACAGTTCACAAGTGACACATCTGATGACTAGCTCAATAAATATGATTGGCACTACATTCCAACAGCCATCAGTGTGTTTGGCCATTGACATGCATCTCCCAGTCCCCCACCCCCAACAACCTCATCTCTAACAGGCTGGGCTTTGAAACAGTTTTCTTTACCTGGTAGGCACTGATTAGCTCCTCTGTCTTTTCACCAAGGTAGAGAATGAGGCCTCTGAACACAGCCTCTCTTCTGGACTCAATGCTGTTGCCCTATAAAAAAAGAAATGAGATCATGCTAAGTACAAACATCAGAATGCTAATACATAACTAACTATTTAACTGCAATAAGTACATGCCTCATTTACCATGTCATGGGTCTCATCAAGTTTCTTCCCAACAGCGTAGAGGCTCAACAGCCTGGGCGTGTATTGGTCCAACTTCCCCAGTAATGTGAACTGTAGTGGCTTTAGTGTGATCCTCCATAATTCCTCCTCGATCTGCAAAAGAGGTCAGAAGAGAGATGGAGAAACATCATGAGATACAGAAAAAAAGAATAACAGAGACACAGAGCAACAAAAACAGAACAGAGTCATGCATCTTATTCTGACAGCCTAATCCGACCTACTTTTGCTACATTTCAGACTGGGCTGTCACAACATTTTTTTCAGTGAAAGACCAGAATCTCTGCCCCCAAAAATTACTTTTTGTCTGGTCCATAAACTAACTGAAATAATCTAACATGTGTCCACTTTTCCCACAACAATTGTTTTTACATACCTTCACCCAGTGTGCCTGACACCATAAATCAGCTGAAGCACATAATGACATAGTAACTGACCACTAAAGAGATTGTCTATGCAGCACGCATCTCACGCTGCTCCCTGTACAGTGGGCTCTCTATTTGAGAACTCTAAAGTCGGCGCGGTGTATCACCTGCAGCGTGGCTCGCTCTGCCCTCTGCTGCGGTTCGCGACTAACAAGCAGAGCTAACGTAACAGCCGAGATGCAGGCTACCTGCTAGTTAGCAGCCACCGCTGTGACCGAAAACCGGCCACACAAACCCAAACACACAGCCGACTTACAGCTAGCACTCCTCGCTAACGGTGTTAGCTAACGGTTAACCCAGTTAGTGAGGGGTAGCTCCGTACACTCGGGTTAGCGAGGGGTGTTCGCGGCACCCGGCGCCCCTCGCTAACAGCTAATGCCTCGCTAACGGTGTTAGCCGTTAACGGTGTTAGCTGTTAGTGAGGGGTTGGCCGTTACCGAGGGGCGCCGTGTGCCACGAACGCCCCTGGCTAACGGCTAACCCCCGGTGTTAGCGGTTAGAGAGGGGTTCTGCACAGTGCCATAGATAGAAATGCATACGACATAGTTTACTCTATCACTCATAATGTGTGCATATTATTATACATGATTTCCTATTATGAACGGGCCGCAGCTGCAGCACAACCTCAGTGTGTGTGAGGTTGTCCATGCAGCGGTCACAATGTTGACAAATATGAGAACGTGTTGCCATGGTGACAGTCAAAAAGGGCCAGTCAACACCCGCTGTCGCTTTGGCGCGTGATTTTTCAAATCCAAAGTGGATATCCGATCCTTTTTTAAACAGAAGGAAAAACCGAATGAAAATATTTCAAAAGCGGCCAGCCACACCGACCGGAATCCGGAATTTTTATTATTACCGTTTATTTGTTTCAATCACTGAACAGACCAGGCGGCAATTTGGTACACGTGTTTAATTCCTTCCTCTCAAAAATCCGGGATTAATTCGCCAGCTTCTCTGTGAATTCTCTGGCATCCTTCTGCAAGTGAAGTTGTTGCAGCGGAGGAAACGATTCAGCCAACCAGCACTCGCTGCAAACTCCTCATCTCTGCTGTCACTCACGGTGACGGACATTTGTTTCTCCATCGCCCTGATCATTTTGCAGGACACTGTCTCATGGCGTCCGGTTTGCTGATAACTCATTCCCGCATGTTTATCTCAGGCTCCTCGCTAGCCTTCTTCCTCCCTCCAGCAGGCAGCCTGGCCCTGCTGCTGTCCCCCTCGGACAGACGCTGAAGCTCCGTTTCTCTCATTCTCTTCTGGTCGACAGAGAAACGTCTAGCGGCTGCTTCTCCAGAGATTTCCTCTGCATATTTTACGACAGAAAGTTTGAATTTCAAGTCGTACTTTTTATTGTTTTGCTGCACCGGAGCCATGGCGACCATCAGTGTGATACTGACTGACAGAAAGCAGCACAATACGTGAAAAAGACGAAGAAGATAAACGTACAGTGTCAGAGGTCTCCTAATTCCTTTATTTAAAAAAATATATATAAATTAGACCCAACATTTATTTGGATTATGTATCAGAATATAACAAGTAATAAATAAATAGTAAATAAATAAAGTAAAATAAAATAAAAATCCCGGCACTCCCGATGACCAGTCTACCCCTGCAATAGCAGTTCTCTTGAGTGGCTGTGCGTGTGTGTGTGTGTGTGTGTGTGTGCCATGCAGTGCGCACGAGCATGCGCTTGTGTTTAGGGGCACAAAAAAAAAAAAATATTTGCACCGGGGCCCATCACCATGATGTTACGCTACTGACTGAGACTACTGCATATAGTTAATTATATATTTAATGATCAGCAGTTTCATCCTTGCGCTGTGTGATCAGGCAGCCTTCCCAAACGTCAGGCCCACCCGCCGCCTATGCCTGCTTACTTTAAATTATAGTCACTTGCAAACGTCAGGTTCAAATTACATTTGAAGCAAGTATTTTAAAACTTGCTAACATTAGCTTCAAGTTACACAGAAGTCTTTTGAAGCCACTATTGTTAATTACAAATTACATAAAGAGCCTCCAGTTATTTTACTTATTTCTACAACAATGCAAAACCTGAAAGACTGTAGTAATTATCCAACTATATCACTAACGTGAACTTAATTCTTACCTTAGCGGTTCAGTCTCCCATTTTTCGAATTTCTCCTTCTGTCTTTGCTCAGACGTTTGGCGAGAATACCCAGAATGCACCACAGGGGGCGCGGAGAAAATACAAAGCGTGGATCTGCATAAGAAGATTTGTTGATCCGCTTACATACAGCTCGTTAGGGAAAACAATCAAAATGACTTGTGTTTTGAACAAATGTAGAATAATTCACAACTTGATATATTCATGTCTAGAGACAAACTTTGTTTTGTATTGTTATTATCACAGGCTTAATTATGTTACAATGATTTATTCTTAGATTGACTTGTTTCAGTGTATACACAAATCCAGTGAAACACGGAAGTAAAGCAGCGCTGCCATTACTGCGGTGCTTTGCTGCTAAGGAAGTAGCATGTTGGTCCCATAGCGATTGTTGAAGACGTTAGCTGTAGATGCGTAAATGTTCTTCCATTTCTTTTTTTAGTACGTATGCTGTTCAATAATGCCGGGAAGAAGATGTTGTGAGACCAGGCGGTGATTGGGACATGTGATTAATTCCTCCCTCTCAAAAATCTGAGATGAAAATGTCACAAACTTACCCAGCTTCTCGGTGAATTCTCTGGCATCCTTCTGGGCAATAGTTGTTTTCTGCAGATGAAGTTGTTGCGGCGGAGGAAACAATTCAGCAGTTTGCTGATAACTCATCCCCGCATGTTTATCTCAGGCTCCTCGCTAGCCTTCTTCCACTTCCAGCAAGCAGCCGTTTCCCTGCTGCTGTCCTCCTCGGACAGACGCTGAAGCTCCGTTTCTCTCACTCTCTTCTGGTCGACAGAGAAACGTCTAGCGGCTGCTTCTCCCGAGTTTTCCTCTGCATATTTTACGACTTAAAGTTGTACTTTTTATTGTTTTGCTGGACCGGAGCCATGGCGATCATCAGTGTGATACTGACTGACTGAAAGCAGCACAACACGTGAAAAAGGCAAAGAAGAAATAACGTGCAGTGTCAATGGTCACGTCTCCTTCTTTAATTTAAAAAAAATAAATAAATAAATAGACCCAACATTTATTTGGAACTGGCGGTTATTTATCAAAATATACACCTGAATCCGGCGTTTAAAGTCACCTGACATTTTCACAAGCAGGGTGCTTCCATTGAAAATCCATTAGAGGGCACCGGCAAGCCACAGTCCGCAGCCACGCAGTAATGGCGGCAGGCAAGATGGCGGCACCCATAGATTTCGCGCCGGATTTGTGTATAGAAACGCCTGTAGGAACCAATAAGACTTATGTGGGAACCATTAAGACTCCTATAAGAGACTCCTGTAGGAACCATTAGACTCCCGAAGGAACCATTAGACTCCTATGGAGACTCCGGTAGGACCCATAAGACTCCTGTAGGAACCGTTAGTAGGGACCGTTAAAGTCCTGTAGATTTGTGTAGGAGATATTAGAACCCCATCAGAAAAACAAACCAAACCATTAGGACAACATAAGTAGCCATTAGAAACCATTAGAAAACCATCAGGAACCACTAGAAACCAATATAATATGCCTAATGGTTGCCTAATGGTTTCTCTGACTCTTTTCAGCAAGGTGGCCCAATGTCCGATGTTGTGATGTGAGCATATCCGTAGCTAATGTCTCTGACCAACTCTGCACTGACTGTCCTGACACCACAGCTCAATTTCTCTCTCCTCTGGCCATTAATTCTCCCCCTGGCATCTCTCTGCTCTCTAATTTGTAATTATACACATGTAAAGTTTCCTCGAGGTCAGAACCAGCACCACAATCCATTGTTTTCCTATTGTTCAAATCGACCGCTCTCCCTCTGCCTACGTCACTTCCGTTAAGCATTTTTCGATGCGGAAGTAAAATGTTCTCACAAAAACAGAAGTCTTAATAGTGTATTTATAAATATAATTTTAAGAAAAACTTGTTCCTACATTATTTTTCTAAGCATTGGTTTGGGGGGGGGGGGGGGTGTCTAACCTGCAATATGCTCTTTAAGTCTTTTAGACATGTGAAAATGTCTAAAAAAAAAAAGGGGGGGGGGTTTATTTGAAGTCCTCACATGCACTGGGATGACCTTTCAAGTTTCTGAAGGTTGTATGGGCTGTGGACTTTACAAACTGCAAATCCATGTCAGGATTTCAGCCTTCTTGGACAAAGTTTTGATAATTTATTTAAGAAAAGGGATTGTCCTGCCTTTTTAAAATTCAAACGTGCTGGGGCGTTGTTTAGTTCAGTTGGTAGAGCACCCGCCCCATGTGTTGAGGCTTGTTATGACCCCCAGCTCGTTGGGGAAAGGGGAGATAACATAAAGAACCGGGTGGAATTGGTTAAGCAAAAATTAAATTGTTTTATTAATAAGGAAGGTAAATTTAACACAAATCAAACAAGATAAACTAAGGGAGGAGGGGGCTATTCCCAAATAAAACACAAAAGACAAACCAAAAAACAGAACTGGAATAGCACCCCTAAGTCTGATGCAGCAAAAACAGTGTTTTTAAAGCAATAGAACTAAATACTGGCTCAGGGCCGTCAACAAGGGTCACACACACCCAAAACAAAAGGAATAATGCAAAAGTTCGGCGCTCAGGCCGAACCAAAATGGCTAGCAAACAATAGCTAGCGATCACACTCACAAGACAGTCAAACTTTCAAACAAAGGCTCAAGGCAGCAACAAACAGGAAGACAAAGGGGGCCAACTGCTCACATCAAATCACAGCTTGCCCTCGAGTGACTCTCTGCTGCTGATTTTTAACAGGTGTTACTAGAAACGTGCTGAGGCAGGATTGGGCAGTTGAACTGGAGCAGAGCGACCCAATCACAGTAGTGATTTGTAGTAGTCCTCACTGCAGGCGGCCCCGGTTCGAATCCCGCGTTCAGCAGCCCTATCCTGTCTGTCATTCCCCCTCTCTGCCTCCCATTTCTTGTCACTCTCTGAACTGTCCTATCAATTAAAGGCATAAAAGCCCCAAAAATATACTTAAAAATTCAATTCATTTTTTTTTTTTTTTTACCTTAAACAGTCCCCTTTGACCCTAGTCAAAGTCACTCAAGGGTCCATAAAGTCAAACACAATTGGCCCATGTATCGCGTACCATCACACACGGTATCTTCATTGCCAGACTTGGCCCACATCTGGTTAACATACTATTTGCCTTGTCAGAAATAGACCAGAAGTGCCGGCTTGATGCCAGATCTGGCCCAGACCTGTCTGCTACATATCTGGGCCACATACAACTAACCACAAATAGCCCACATTTGGCATGCCATTACATAAACGGTGGCATCATTGCCAGACCTGGCCCACATCTGGCTAACATACTATTTACCAGGTCAGAAATAGGCCAAGAGTGCTGGCTTGATGCCAGATCTGGCCCAGACCTGTCTGTTACAAATCTGGGCCACATACACCTAACCACAATTGGCCCACATTTGGCGTGCCATTTCATAAACGGTGCTATCACTGCCAAACCTGGCCCAGACCTGTCTGTTACAGACCTGGGCCACATACACCTAACCACAATTGGCCCACATTTGGCATGCCATTACATAAACGGTGCCATCACTGCCAGACCTGGCCCACATCTGGCTAACATACTATCTGCCATGCCAGATGTAGGCCAGAGGTGCCGGCTTGATGCCGGAACTGGCCTGGACCCGCTTGCTATGTGGGTATATATACCGTATATAAAAATTAAAATCAAATTAGCTCCACATTTACCAGCTGCAACATTAAAGCGATGATCACATTAATACATCAGTACATGCACTGCTATAAGACTCCGCGTATACCCTGCTAACGTTAGTGCCAACTGCTGAGCCAAAGCAGCAGGTGCCAACAGACGACTAAGATGTCTATAAGGTGCATAGGCCTGTATTAGCATATGATGCAGCCTGAGCGGCAGCAGCCATTAGCCTGTCATTAACAGTATTTCAAACAAATAAGCATATTTAATTGCTTGGTTTAAACTGAATGCTAACAACGGCAACATGAGACGTAGTCTCGGACGCCAAGAGGGCCGCAGAGTACCACAACCAACGTTGTTTTTTTGCTGTATTGCTATCTAATGCTAATGTAGCTATTGGCACATTTCACAACTAGCATGACTAACGTTATGTTCACCGGTGTCGAAGCAGTGCTGCTAGCTTCGTCTTCATCACATTTAAACTTAACATACTTCACAAATAACATTACTTACCTTCTAGCTTTCACTTCACATTTGTCCAGCTCAGACCCGCTGAAAGTGTTCTGGTCCTGCTCAGTATGCCAAGTCCGGGGTCAGGGTTCAGACTAGCGAGTAGCCTTCACATCGGTTGACTTCTGTGGCGAAATGACGTTTCCTTTTACTCTCGCACATGCACATAGCCTGCTTTTGGGATCGAGTCCATACATCCGTGATCAAGTCACTGGAGGAGGCACTGGTGACATTGGACAATTTCCAGAATCCTTTCTTTGATGGTCAGTACATACATGCAGGACAACACCATTCAGAAGCTTTTTAACCCAGTTAAATCAGATGCAGATAGTGATGTCTTAAAGGCTTTGCTTATAGTAAGTGTCGGCATTATGAATATACCTTTGAGGAAATGCAAAGTTTTACTAAAAGGACAATTGAAAAACACATTCGACAGTGTTTGATGTCAATTCATAACGTGTATATGATAGTGTAATATGATGCTTAGTGTTGGTGTTGTTGAAGTCATGCAACCGCAGTGTAGTTTGTTTCTAGACTAACATTAGCTTACTACTTCTGCCAAATTGAGCATAGCATTAGTTCAGGCAGTGACAAAGTCAAGCTCAGCCCGCAATCCAGCTACATTAGCTGATGGAAATTGATCTTAAGCCAGCCCACATCAGGTGATGGATAAGCTGGTCCACCAGCTGATTCCCCTCTAAGCATCCAATTGCCTAATCTCACACAGGGCGCCTTATTTAAACAGCTTTAGCCTGCCTACCCTTGCTGCTTCCTCCTTAGGTCATTTTGCAACCCACCTCTGCCTCTCCCCCCAGCTCCTCCTTTTCATGCTTTGTCTGAATAATCAATGTAATTGATGCCTGCTCTGTTCTGTTCCCAAACAGGAGTTATTGCTGCTGCTAACTCAGCCAAATATATATTATTGCAATGGGAAGAAAACGTCTTTGACTAAAAGTTGTCCTGTCTGAATTACATTGTGAATTACAAAGTTTATTATGCGAAACAAATCGTGTCATACATGTGTGTTTACCACATAGATTATTTTCTGTAATAATCCAAAATCCAATTAAAAAAATCCTTAAGTATCCAGGGAACCAGGGCTACGCTAACCTACAAAAATATGTCATCCCTACAGCACCCTTTAAATATGTCTGCAGATATACACTGGACTACCAGTGTAATGGGATCACAATCTAGTACAATCCAGCAAAACTACCATGCAAAGCTTGTAGAATTGAATTTTTGGTGACATTATGACAGATATTAATAGTGTGACCAGAAGCCTTACTGTTCTGAGAAATGTCATAACACTGTAAATTTCAAAAAGCCAAAACTACTGCACGTGCTAAGATGATAGCAAAAGCTTCAAACTAATTAGAAAACAGACTGAAGGGGGGAGAGAGGTAGCAGCCGAGGGTTTGTGGATCCTGCTATGGACAATAGTTTGAGCCTTTAGTTGTTTCTCTGGGTGTGTGTATGTGTGTGTTTTTGTGCACGTGTAAGCGTGTGTGTGTGTGTGTGTGTGTGTGCATCAAATGCCACCAGCATTCTCTAATCCACAGGGACACAACTTGGCACCCACTGGAACCTTCTCTCACTGTGACAGTTTCAGCTCACTGATTCACTAGGGGTGTGTGTGCAAATCTGTGTGTGTATGGGCCTGCCTACATATGTATGTGTTATTGTGTCCATAACGACTCTCTTCTCTCTCTACTCCCTTCACAGCCAGACTATTGTCTCTTCTCTGTTTGAGGGATTCAATATGAGCGGTTCACCAGCCCACTATGCTCATTACACACACACACACACAAATAGAGCACAGACAACCCCAGGGATTGTCTTTGTCAAGTCCCTTTTCACTGCCTTTTTTTGTTCGTTCTCCTTCCCCACATCTGTTCACAGCATCTTCTTTCTTTTCTCTTTTCCTCTCTCACTCTCTCCCTTCTCTCTTTTTTTCTTTCTGCCTACTTTCTTTTTCTCATCCTTTTCCACAAAATGGCTGAGGAAAGAAAAGGTCATTGACCAACAGTTTCATGCTCTCCTTTCTCTGCCACCTGCTCTCCCTGGACTTTTTTCCCGACAAAGGTTGATAAAGGCTGGAGAATGTGTGTGTGGCGTACACAGTTGGTGTGTGCACAGTTTATAGTGCTGCGCTTTAATGAGAAGATCACAATTCATATTTTTTGCTTACCAACATAAGAGCAGTCAGTGAAAAAATCAAATGAGCCTGGTAAGTGCAGATTAAAATGACGAAGGAAAATAGATTTTTAATGTGTTCAGTGAAGAGATGCCAACCAATTGATCATGTTGAATGGACACTATAAAAAAAAGTAATAAAACTGAATAAAAATTGTCTAACAAATTGTCCTATTTGTCCAGTGTTATAACATGTTTTGGCACCGATTTGTAGTCAGTGAATCTTATAATAATGAAAGCTAAAATTGCAAAAAAGTGAAATTGTTTTAATTATGTATGCAAAATAACTAAATTACAGATTAACATCATGTGTGCTACATGAGAGGAAATTAGGTATGAGTTGCAACAGTGTCGTTTGAGTCTGTGTGTGCATACATGTGTGGCATTATTTCAAAACGTGGTCCTGGGGTCACCTTCTGTAAAAAAAAACAAAAAAAAAACAAAACAAAGAAACAGCTTTGCGTATGCTGCCAGATGTCTGTCTGTTTGTGGATGATAATAATAATTACAATAGTAGTAATACATTTTATAACAGCATTAAAAACTGTTTTTTTTTTTTTTTAACAGACAAAGTAGGATACTCTCGAAGGTAATATAATGGAACACTTAACGGTCAAGCCAAACAGAGAGAGGCCCAGAGGAGAGGAGGAGAAGAATGCAAAACGCAAAAAAAAAGAACATTAAATATGAGGATTTACAAAAAGATAAAAAGATGAAAATAATAAAAAAGATGGAAAAACTAAAATAATTGAAAACTTCAAATCCAGTCAAGTCTGATTTTGAAGCTCATTTCCTCATATATGCCATTTGGAAGTCAAAGGGCCCTGATAGCAAAAGCACAGTCACTTGTTTGTATTGTTTATACTCTTGCAGGTTGACATTTTCAGATTAATCTCACAGTATACCCGCTTCAAAACAGCCATTACTTAGATATATTAAAAATTGAGGTCTTACCAGGATGTACTGTAGGCAGGAATTAAAACCAAGATATATAACATTTATTTTGTCACTCCCTGAGTATCGTCTTCACTGGCTTGGGCTGTGTCAAAGACAGAAGATGGAGTAGGACCATAAATGGTAAATGGACTTGGAGCCAGCCACCATCCACCAAATGTCACATTCAGCAAAAATCACCACTATTTCTTGTTGTCATCACTTTTGGTTACATAAGCGAGTAGATTATCATGATATGTTAAATTGCCCATTTGGATTAATTTGAAATCTTTTAAAATTTTTGAGTTAGAATGGACAGTCCAGAGCTCACCTAACACAAACAAAATTGTATATTTATTTTGAAAAATCAATCATCATTTGCGACGCAAATCAAAAGTGTTGCATCAAATCAAATATGCTGCATAATTTATCGTGGCAGTTTGTGTCTCTCCTTGCCTTCTCTGGGTTTCTGTCACATGTTAAACGCTTCAGTTTCCATATAGCATTTTGTCATCTAATATCACTCTGGTGAGCCAAATGGGAACCTCAGGAAGTGTATGTCTCCTAGCAGCCCTTATAGAATGACGTCAGGTGTTAATTAAACACAATACAGCTGAATTCCACCATGACCAATTTAATCTATCCCGTCTGGATGAGAGGTAAGAATGGTGTGTCAGACGGGAAATGCTTGTCTAAAGGCATAGAGTCCAGGGGGACCACAGTGGCAGACGGACCGACTAAGAATAGCACAACCAGACTGCCAGGATGGCTGGATGAAGGACCATTTCACACCTAGGCTGTTGGGAAAATAGATGCGAAAAATGTATTTCCATGATTCCACCCGTTATGTGTAGAGTGATGGTTAAATGCCGCTTGTTGCATCGACTGTGTTCAAGTTCAAGTTCAAAAGCATCTTTGTCAACAGTTAGACTGTAACTTAGTATGATACTGGTGATGCTTGCTGTGCAACAATGTAGAGATAAGACATAACTTAGAGTTAACATCTCTCTGAGCAGGGGTAAATTACTTCTTAACTTTGTTTATGGTAGGTCAGTTAAAACTTGTCACATTAGTGAGAAAGCTGCAGTGACAGCAATTTGGTTTCTACAGTCCAGTTCTTATACAGCTGCATAATGCATCAGCTTGAATATGTTAACTGAAAGCTTATTACCGCCAGAAAACCATGAAAGACGAGGATTGCACTGATTACACAATGTTGACTCTCTCTTGTGCCTTTTCTCTCCCTTCCCATTTATGTTTGATGTATGTTGCCCTGTCTACTCCCCTCCACTCAGTCAGTAAATTCAGGATTATTATCTGATTTTTACAGGTTCTGGTCATCATCCCATTTTGATCCAGATAAGAGGTCAATACAAATACAGTAAATATCTCCTGTCATGATGTCAGATTATTATTATTATTATTATTATTATTATTATTATTATTATTATTATTTATTTGCAATATCGATGGACTGGTATCACCTATACTCTCTCTTCTCTCTGTCAGTGAGTTGACAAACACAGTGCCCATGTATAGACCTACCCTCTCTCACTCACACATTACTTTTGTCTTCTCATGTTCACGGCCATTCCACAAGGAAAGATAAAGGATAAAAGGTTGTTCATAAGCAAGTTATCCTAATGGACAGTGCTAACAAAAGGTGCTTACACAACAAATTAATAAAATAGCACTTGAAAGACCAGCACATCAACCTCTATAAGAAAAAAACTATTAAAGCATCAAAAAAAGGTAGCCCAGGAAACAGCTATCAGGCCTGATGAATTTTTGACAGCAGTTTCGGTTGATAGGAAAAGACTTTGACCATGTTCAGATGTGCATTAGCCTTAAGACATAGCACTAATAACATAATTATAAAAAATATACGTTAATTAGATAATTTAATTATTTTTAAAGGCCTGATCTAAAGAAAAAAAAGGTTAATGTTCATAAAAAACTGTGATATGTAATCTTTATTAGTCTACAGTCATCCTACCTTTCTAATAGCAAAATAAAGCAAAGTAGAATCTTTTCATGTTACAGCACTGCATTATTAGGGGGCCAAGCCCGAGGGGCCGAGGGAACGCGTATGCAAGCATATGCTTTTCCTAGGACCAGCGGTGCTACGAACCCTATTGTAATTGTAAAGATTTTTATTTTTATTTTTCTCTGGCTAAAAGTGGTGCTGCAGGCTAAACCGTGCAAGAGAGGGCAGTGCAATTTGGAAGGTTGGTCCAGACTCTTGCGAATATCGCACACACAAAAAACTACATATATCCGCCTGCAGGGGGCGCTATAACCTAGGCCAACACGTTTTTGCCTATAACTTCTTGCACCTCTGCGGTGAACAGGGTCCGAGTCGCGCGGGGGGGCTTGGCCCCCGTTCATAACTCCTTGCAGTTCTAGTTATAGTAGTTTATTTATTTTTTTTTATTTTTTTAATTTAGTTTATTTTAATTTAGTTTATTTGATAGAAATCTGAAGGAATGTATGTCATTGATATGTCAATTTTTACCACAGTATTACTCCATAAGCTCAATTATATTGTAGACCGTAAATATAAATGGATATATTGAGCAACATATGTGTTTAATACAATCTTTTTAAGCTAATTAATGCAATTATTTTGTATATCATGATAACAGTGTGTTATCCCTTGCAGTTCTTTGAATTTAGTTGCTTGAGGGGCAAAAAAATCACACCTCTTCATCTCTCTTTGAGGGGCAATTTTTTTCTAGAGGGGACAGTAAACAGTCTGTTGTTTGTCTCAGAAAGGCTGAGTTTGGCTGGCTTAATGTGATTTACACTTGTAGCATGCTAGCTAGACCGGGAGCTAATATTAGCACTGTAGTCAAATAATCTCCAGGCTCTCTCCATCTATTATCATTATCTCTACCCCTCTGTGCTTAGCTCCATTGCATTCATAACAGCCTTAATGTGTGTGAATGCGCGTGTGTGTGTGCGCGCGTGTACATGCATTTGTGTGTACATAAGCGAGAAGGGGAAAAGAACAAGGAATTCATGTGTTACTCAGCAGTGTTTTAAAAAAGCGCATGCATTTGTATTGATGGTGACTGTGTGTGTATGTGGTGGAAAATGAGTGCATGCGTCCCCTAAATCACATCACACGGCTAATGTAGATGCAAAATTGAATCGGCTGCTGCATCATTTGTCTGGTGGATCGTTACTGGTAATATGTCTGTCATATTAGGGAGGTATTTCTCATCTGGACACTAAAATGTCTTCCCTGTACTCACTAGAATGGTTACTCTTAAATGGTTGTAGTTTTTCCTTTGTTTTTTCCATTTGTGCATTATCGCAAACAACAGAAATGTCATGCTCACATCATTTTTTGTGACTTACATATACATCTTGGGCTTAGTCCAGACAGTCGGCAGATCGAACTGTACTGTATAGTGGAAAGCTGTTGAATGTACATCAGAAATACGAACAAAAAACCCTCACAATAGGTTTTTATTATGGGGAGGTTTAGCTTTTAGTTCTTGGTGAGTCCATTAATGTATTTATTTTTTATGTAATATGGGCCATACTGATAAACATTGTAACATATAGACAGAGCCGGCCCTAGGCATAGGCTGTATAGCTATGCTAAGCGCGCTGTCATCCAGGAGGGGCGCCGCAAACAAAAAAGCACTTCGCCAGTGCTATTACTACTATTATTTCAAAATATTATATTAGCCCAAATAACTAGCAACATTACTTCATAACAAAGCCTATCAAATAATGGAGAGGCCTTTTTTCTGAGTTCCTGGATCGTTGCATTGTACCTGTCCTCTGTGAGGGTGGATGGCGGGGTCGAGAGCTGATTCAGCTGCCTGAATCTGACCGCACCAAGACCCCAAGACCAAGAGAGAGATTTATTGACACTGTAGCGGAGTCACAATGTCCCAAAGACTGAAACCATCCGGCGTCCAGTGAAAGAAAAGAAGGGAAGAAGAGGACGAAAAACCTGAAGAAGATAGAGGTACAGTCACGTAAATGTGATGAAGTGAATGAAATTAATAGTTTAATGCACCAAAGTAACCGTTGTTGGAGCAGAGTGTTAACTTGCTAGCTTACTTCGGACGATGGTAGCATTGTTTAATAATCAATACATAGCTGAGTCGACGTAAGTTAATGTTTCTCCACCTTAAATTCATCAGGGAGATTTGGAAAGTTAACGTTAGGCCTGTTCAGTGAAATGTATATATATATAGACATTTCACTGCACTCACTGCTTTTCCGCAAAGCTTGCCAGCTAACCTCACAATCTGAGGAACACCAAGCAAGTTAGCACCGAGCTGCTATCCTGTGTCCTCCTCTGCTGACTTTCATCAGTTCTTGCACAGCAACAACAGCATTCAAAATTGGAGTTTCAACCTTTTCCTGCAACCACCACCACTTTTTTTTCTTCAAAGACTGGTAACGTTGAACTGGAATACACACACACACACACACACACACACACACACACACACACACACACACTTGTAGTACATACTGTTGTATATAGTTAGATTGTGTGTTTTCATCTTTGTGTTGAATTAAGACTTTTGAAT
This sequence comes from Diplodus puntazzo, assembly GCA_963678695.2. NCBI lineage: Eukaryota > Metazoa > Chordata > Actinopteri > Spariformes > Sparidae > Diplodus > Diplodus puntazzo. The sequence continues at coordinate 35,265,836 of OZ023156.1, forward strand.
CTTCTTGCTGTCTATTTAATATTGTAAAAGAGTGAGTCTTTCGACCATTACCAGCTGTTATGTTAAATTTGGTTGTAGTTATTAAGTTAATTATCAATCAGAGTTAAACAGTTTAGTACCTTTTTTATGAGACTGAATTATTGAATTGGCTTTGAATCTTCTCCCTTCTCCAAAGCTGGTGCCCTGGGGGGATCTAATAACTGGATCATAATATTCATCATAATTAATAATTATCCCTGATAATCATTAATCATAATTGATAGCCAAATTTAACCTAAAACTCCCTTTAAATGCTTCCTGAGTAATAATAACAATTGTGCGTTGTGTGATGCAGTGCACAATAAATCTCATCATGTTTTCATTATTAGTCTATATTAGTCTTACGTATAGCACACACCAAGCATCTCTTTTTTATTCAAATGTAACATGCAGTGGTCACATGTACTTCTCTTCTCTCTTCAGATGCACTTTTAACATATTTCACCACCAGCCCAGTAACACAGCATCAGGTGCTCCTGTCCCTCTACCTCAGCACAGCAGAGTGACACAGCATCAGGACTAAAGGCTGACTGGTCTTCTCTTCTAACTGACACAGTGAGATGAGAGTTAGTTCACAGAGGATCAATTTATCACTTGTTTCTTCCTTCAGTTTTTATTTGGTGCAATATTTTTGATTTAAAAGAAATAAAATCTTGAATACATACATGCAGTTTCGGTGTGAGTGTATGAAAATTGATTGTGAATTTGACTGCGATGCAAGGGGGCGTCAGCTAAAATCTTGCCAAGGGCACTAAATTGGTCAGGGCCGGCAATGCATACCGATAGCTGACAGTCTAACTGAAGCTGCTTCCTGCAGGTATGCAGTGTTTTAACATCAGATCTGCTCTAAGAGAAACTGGAGTTACGTGGGTGAGTGCAGTAATTTATCAAGAGGGCTTTTCTTTTAATTTACATTTTGTGTTGTGTGTATGTTCATAAATGACATTGTTTTTTCATGTCCTGGATATCAAGTCTATGGACGCTATAATGGAATAAGTAATAATTAATGTAATTTCTTAAACATGAAGGAAAGGGTATTGCTCTCTAGGGGCACAGACACATCCATAAATCTTTTTGCAGGTGCTGGGTAACTATGAGCTCCACAAACAAAGCAAAAAAATCTTCCCACTGATATCATGTTCCCAGTTCTTCTGTAAACTCAGCAGCATCTGAGACGCAAATGGTCTTCTTCAGGTAAAAGCGTATGGAGCTAGAACAATGACAGTGAATGTTGTCATTAAAAACAGAACCTGAGCAGTAAAAAAGAAACAATAGTATTAAAACACAAACGTTGTTTTGGCACTGAAACAAATATTAAGTTCTGAAAAAAGTTAAAATGAAAAACAAAACAAAGATTACCAATTTTTAAAAACATGTATTTAGATTTGTTTGTATCTGTGTTTAAATGAAATAAATGAAAAATCATATTTTTTTCATGTCTGTCTTTTTTCAATGACATGTTTTTTTTATTTACAACATACATATTAGGGATTTTTCTTAAGTTCATGCTGACATTTCCAGATTGAGCTTCAGAACGTGCTGCTTTGGGTGGGTTTTTTTTTTTCTCAATAGAAATGGCTGCTGTCTGAGAAGTCAAAGTTGGCCACTCCTTTACTAACACAAGTGAGAGAGCAGCTGTGGTCAAGTAAGATAGACAGTGAATGAAGAGAAGGAACAGCATTTGCACGAAGCAGTAAATTAGTTTCTGGTTGTTTCAGAGCTGTTATGTTTTAAAACACAAATAAACACTTTTACACCTCTGCACACCTCCCTTCAGAAGCTGCAGCATTGATGGATTCTGTGTGAATTCAGCTAAAGTGGAGGCTTAATCATGTCAACTGTTTACCTCTCAGCTCTGCATGTGTGTAGCACATCTCGACCTGCAGCTCACACGGACATAGGCAAAAGACAAATATTTAACTGCAGTAATATGTTTTTAGTCTGGCTTCTGCTTTTTTCTTCTTATTTTCTTAGGGCATAAGCTAAGAAAGTAAGAAAAAAAAGCAGAAGCCAGGGTCTCTGTAAATAAAGACACTGCCACTCATTTTTAGTGGGTCATGAGTAAATATTGAAAGGGATTTTTTATTTTTGTATAAATTGTTTTTTTAAGAAAATACCTGCTGAAATAAGAAAACAGCTTTTTGCTTTGCGGATGTCTAGCGAAACCTGAGAGGAGCATTAAACCCTCTGTAACCCTTTGCTTGTGTTATGCACAGAAATCATGTGTTTTGCAGTATTGCAATTTTTCAGTGCCAGCTGTTATTGTCGTAGTACTGCATTACTGGCCACTTGCTCACTTCTGGATGCTCGGCCATTCCCACATAATCAAGCCCACTCCTCACAAATACTCATAGCAGGACTGTTCTTCGATGCTTATGCAAGACTGTCCAGCACTCTACGCTGATTGATCGGACTGATTTCCGATTGCCAACAATGCCTGCCTCTGAGTGACTTGACATGTCTGATTCCCAATAATTGTACCAGTCTTCTGTTCCCAACCCTGGGATTTTGTTCTGCATCCTTGGTTACTCTTTTGCCTGCGGCTGCTTGGCATTACCTATTCCGAATTTACATTGTGAGTGTCTGTGTCTGCCTACCTTTGGTCCAAAATGTTGCCACATTTGGCCTTGTGTGTGCATCACGTGAAAACCCACCTGCTGATTTTCTGATCCCTTGACTGATGTAGAACTGAACTGTGTGTGTGTTTTGACTAACGCCACTC